>JAHTLZ010003542.1:2248065-2268829 GCA_023846285.1 Phrynocephalus versicolor
CATCATTTTACATTTACTGTGCTTAGTTTTCTGAGTGATCCATGGAAGATCAACAAGGATTTAATTTGCAACTCTGATGGCTGGAACTTGCCTCTGTGCAGGAAAGTGAAGGTTCTCCCCTGAAACCATGTTCTTCAGGATGGGGGCCAAAAATGACAAAGGCTTTCTTCTCAGACACCCCTAGAACCATCACCAGTATCTCCTCAAAGCATGTCTCAGTGAGCCAGCAAAAGGACATGGAGGAGAATATGTTCACGGTTATCGTGGCCTAAAATGGCTTAGAGGTTTGGTTGAAGACTCCCAGTTCATGAGTTTAGATCCAGAGTTTAGTCCAGAGATGTTGGCAGGTCTTTGGGTCCAAGTCCCAAGTCCAAGTCTTTGGTGCGTAGTCGGTTATTATTATTATTATTCTCTGTATTATTTGTATTTTGCTGGAGTTATTATTTGTATTCTGACTGGGTATTGTAGGTTTGGACAGTTGTTGTTTTTGCAACGTGTTGTACACCGCCCAGAGTTCCTGTGGGAAAATTGGGTGGTTAATAAGCACAAAAACAAACAAACAAACAAACAAACAAATAATAGAGTCCGAGTCTGTGTCTTTGGTCCCAAATCGTGAATCTCATGCCTTATGTCCCTGTTATTTTATTTTATTTTATTTAAACTTCTTCCCCAGAAAAAAGGGGGAGGGGGTTCTGAGTTGAGTCGAAGGATGCAAGGAATTGCAGTTCAACAATGCACTTTGTGCAGGCTTGGTATAGGGCTCTGGTTCCCAACCTGGGATAACCCAGATGTTCTTGGACTGCAACTCCCAGAATCCTTCATCATCTGCTGTGCTTGGCCATGATTTCTGGGAACTGCTGTCCAAGAACCATCTGGATTACCCAAGGTTGGGAATCACTGCCAACTTCACACATATTTTTTGTCATTTGCCAGAGAGAATTTAAAACAATGGGTTTCCTGGTTGCTTAGATCAGTAGCACTTGGGCAATGAAGAGTTTGGTGCGTGTGGGTGGCGGTGATGGGCCCCCTTATGGACCAAAACAGTCCTATTGTTCTTGCCTTTAAAAAAATCCTGAGGCTCCTTCTCTCGGCAATCTCTGTGGAGGCGAGTAGCTTGCTGCGTATTAGCAGTGACCGTTCTAATCTAGCATGTCTTTTAACATATCGACGGGAAGGGTGCGCAGAGCTTTCATGCTGGCATGTGCTTCTCCTACATGCACAGCGAGAGGGAAATTATAAGATTTAAAGTTACAAAATAAAAATCTCCTCAGGTTGCTGATAAGATCTAATGTGACTGGGTTCCAGCCAAACACCCACTTCTATGGTTCAGAGCCACGCTGGCTGTCAGTCAAACCAATTTCTTTCCCCTCCTTTGCTGCCACCTCCAGTATTTTTTGCAGATCAAAGAATGCAAGGAAATAAATATTTTTAGAACAATGAGGAATACTAGCTACTCAAAAAGCAAAATGACTGTCAAGGATATTGAAGCGGGGCCGTCTTTGAAGACAGACACTTCCTCTGGTTCAGAATGCAGCAGTGACACCTCTGATTTTGTGACACTGGGGATTTTTATTCATCCACTTCACTGGTGACACTTTTTTTTCTAGGTTCAGGCCAAAGTGTTGTCATTGATGGGAGCAGCTTTTAACAATAAACAGAGAGAGGCAGAGGTGTACGTACCAGATCCTGATGGGTATATAAATGGCAGTGACCAAGGACTAGAGCAGTGGAGCGGTTGTTAACCTTTTTAGGTCTGCATTCCATTGAATCTCAAAAATATATTCTCTCACCCCCTTGAAAAATGTTCCAATTTATTTGTTAGAAAAATCACATTTATTACAAAACACTTAACTTGTTTACTGAAAAAATAGATACTCATATATGTATTGTCGTAAAAATTACAATTGGTTTTAATAATGCAATTGTGCGATTCTGTGAATTTTCAGATATACATCATGGGATGGAACAAAGGACTTAAACTCCGGCTACTGTACAGTACAAAGACAGCAGGATCTGGGTTTAGAGCAGGAAGAAAATAATTTATTGTGTTTGGCGGTGTGTGTGTGTGAACTGTCAAAAAAGAAGTACAAAACCAAAAGGAAGAATACTGCTAAGAGATTTATATATTTAATGTCAGAACTTGTCAAGTTGATTCCAATTAATGACAACCCTTTTTGCAGGGCTTTCTAGTTACAGATATACTCAGATATGACTTACCGCTATCTCCCCCACCCCCTGAATTTATTTCTGGAACTGGGCAAGTTGCCCAGGGCTACACAGGCTGGCTCTTTTGCAGGAAGTCACAGAGAGCAATCAAATTCCCAAGAGCCAGGCAGCCAACATACTGAGCTATCTAGCCAGCTAAAATGAATGAATGAATGAATGAATAAATAAATAAATAATAATAATAATAATAATAATAATAATAATAATAATAATAATACAGCGGTACCTCGTATAAAGGAATCAATTTGTTCCAAGTGAAATTATGTTAAGCAAATTTTCCTTTATACAAATTTCCCATAGGAATGCATTAAAACCAGAGTAATACCTAATCGTGACCATTTTTATGTTGTATGGATTTGTCCCATAGATGATTATGTTAAGCAAATTTCCCTTATCTCTAGAATTTTTATGTTGTACAGATTTTATGTTATACAAACCGTTTGTTATATGATGTCCACTGTAGTAGTAGTAGTAATAGTAGTAGTAGTAGTAGTAGTAATAATAAATAAATAAATAAATACATAAATAAATAAATAAAACACCAAGAAATGAGGCAACACATAAATGCCGAAGATTGGAACCCTTCAGTTATGGAATGAGAAATGCAAAATACAGATTCCTACAGCTGATCTTCCAAGGCAAAAAAATGAGATGGTGAAAGGGGCATGGTTCGGTACATGTGGTTGAGGAGCCTTGGTGATTGGTTTGGCTGGAATGTAACTGTTTAACTCTGGTGCCTCCCAAATCAGAACACCCTGGATGACCTCTGATCCCTGTTAGGAAAGGAAAGAGGGGGAAATGGCACCATGGCTAGAAGTGGAGGAAGTCAAACAGGGCTTCTGTACCGCTTACAGTGTAACAGAGGAATGTTCACAGGTGCAGCTTATTTATGCAACAGGTAGCAGAAACTGACAAAGCCTCAAGGCAATTAACATGAACTCCTACTGGTGTTCTGTGCAGAATCACAGGTCTTGACTTGTGGTCTCACATGCCACTGAGAAGGTTGGTGGATTGGAAACAATCATCTAGCATTAAATATACTGTAGTTGGGCCTTCTGGGTGACTGAGGTCAGTTTTAGGCTTGTGGAAAAGAGATTCCATTTGAACATTTGGAAGAACTTCATGACAGTTAGAGCTATCCGGCAGTGGAATATGCTCCCACGGAGGGTGATTGAGTCTCCTTCTTTGGAGGTTTTTAAGCAGAGGCTGGATGGCCATCTGTCGGAAATATTGTGATGGGGGTTCCTGCATGGCAGGGGGTTGGACTGGATGGCCCCTGAGATCTCTTCCAACTCTATGATTCTATGATTCTATGAATCAATCATTATGTGCAGGGCTGTAAGTAGTGTGCAGGGTCCAACACTGAGCAAGTACCAATATCTGAAGGTGAATCTATTAGTGGATTAAGAAAATAAATGGCAACACCTAATCTCTCTCTCTCTCTCTCTCTCTCTCTCTCTCTCTTTCTTTCTTTTTCTTCCTTCCTTCTTTCCTTCCTTCCTTCCTTCCTTCCTTCCTTCCAAGCATACATTTTCTTTTTGAGGAGGGAGTGACAGATAGTCCCACATACCTGATCCAAGTTGTTAGTTACAACAATTTATTAGCATGGTGATAGAATAGAAGTTCAGTATCTCTTCACAGCAACTGTGGATTTTGGCTGGGAGGGACTTTTCTGGACTGGGGTGGATGTCAGTCAACTTAGGCTGATACTTCATGTCCATCTCATCGCTGTTCGCGGTCCCGCTGGGGACCGGTACGAAGTAATCTAACTGCATGTCCATTGCGGGACGAGGGGAGCTCGTCCTGACCACGCCCCCTGAACTGCGATTTAAGCGGGATGAGAGATTCCCCTCCCTGGCCTCAGGAATCTGCTCATCATGTTTCTCATTTTGAGACGAGTGCCCGTGAGGTAAGGCTCGTCACGCAACGTGCCATTCTCCATCTAGTGGCAGGAGTGCGATCTGCCATTCGCCAGTACATTCCCTATGGAGTCAGCAATGCAGAACAGAGAGATTAAAAGACAAATGCCTCAAACTCAGCTCCGTAAAGCATTGAAGGCAAGGCTTCGGAGAATCGAAACATCAAAAAACGGAAGGTCGGGCCGAAAAAAAATGGAGAACAAAGGCATGGAATTTCACATCTCATCACAGAACGAGGACATGCGGTAAGAGTCATGCAGATATCATCCATCATGCCCGTGCGTACACGGTAACAGGGACAGAACCACAAGAAGGCCATGTGATCGTGACTGACATCAACACACAACAAACTTCCTCCTGGGATGAGAATGGACGTGAAATAACCGTCTTAGTAGCAGCCAATAGTTTCCTCTCTAGCTCAGATTATTTTCCCCACCTTTTTCTAGTTAGAATTATGTCAGTGTTTGCAATGGACTCTGTCACAAGGGGGACGTTAGAGTTAAGTGTTCTGTTAGCTATGCATAGGTAGTAATGAATCTAGCTACCAGTTAAGCAAGGTGATGTAGCAAGTTAACATTTTTACACAATATGACCAGAGTCTTTGAGTGAAGAATGACTGAGACAGTAAGTGCCAGTTGAGCTAAACTAACAAATAAGGGGTGGTTTATTCAGCGAGACGTGAAGCCAGTCTTCTCCACTGGTTCCTGACTGAACCATTTTTATCCACTGTATAATTAGAGAAAGTTTTATTTTTATTTAAGGCCACATTATTTCCTCTCATACACTCTCCCCCCCCCCCAAACTTATTTCCTCTTGCTGCTGTGATTTGTGCAGTTTCACTTGCTACAGAGAAGGATCCCAATTGATTTCTGGTCTACATGTTTTAAATTGTATCTCTTTTAAGCTGTTATTATAAAAAGCATTATGTTCCTCACCACCATCCTCATCATCACAGTTTGGGAACCTGTAGCCTTCCAGATATTACCCGACTGCAGCTCTCTCTTCATCAGCCTTAGACAAAGCAAAGTGTTCTGCTTATATACTGCCCCATATCTCTTCAAGTAGTCTCTGGGCAGTTTACAGTTTTTTATTACAGTATGCAGGCTACACATTCTCCACCCCCCACCCCCCGCAAGCTGGGTACTCATTTTACTGACCTCAGAAGGATGGAAGGCTGAGTGAACCTTGAGCGGGCTACCTGGGATTGAACCCCAGGTCGCGAGCAGTTTTACCTGCAGTACAGGCATTTAACCACTGCACCACGGTGGAACTCCTATATATATGCAATATAGCCAACTGTGAGGTTATGATGTCTGGAGAGACATACAATCTCCATTCTGATGGATAGAAACCAGTATTTTACCACAGGCACGGTTATAGCTTCAGTTGCAAGCAGCCCACAAGCCTTGGCAACGTACCTTCCCATGCCAGCCAAATGCTGACATGGCACCTTCAACTCCCCAGCTCCAGGCCACCTATCATGGTGCCCTGCCAGATGCGTGAGGGCAAGCGGTCCAAGCAGGCCCTTTGTCAGGCCCCTTGAAGACCTGCTTGGACATGACCCAAAACTCTGCACGTTCACCCAGCACAGAAGCCGCACTGGACAAAAAAAATGCCTTACCTCCATAAGGCTCTTTGGAGGGCTCCCTGCAGGTTTGGCTCCCACCACCACCACCACCACCATACATTGGTATCAACTGCAAAAATCCCCAAGTCCCTGTTTATTTTTTTAAAAATGCTGTACTGAGAACATAACGTGCATATGCAAAGACTCACTTGCCTTCTGTATTAAAAAGCAAACAGTTTGGAGTGTTTTCTTCACAGGCATCGGGAGCATCTTTGGGAAATATGGTGAAGCATATCCTTTTAAAGGAATAATTCTGTCTGTGTGGTGACCTTATCTGGCAGTAGTAAGCCTGCAGAACTGAACAGACTGTGCTGAGGGGGTGGCACACCATCTACTTCAGTACTTTTCTCCCCTCCTCCTCCTCCTCCTCCTCCTTCTCGCCCTCTTCTATTTTATTTTTTCTTCGACCTCCCCCTCCTCTTCTGGTGCCTGTCAGAAACAAGAACTCTCCACGGGAAGCTACCACAGCTGTTCTGCTGGCTGCCTCTGGATATTTCCAGCAAGCTTTACTTTCCTAACAGCTTCTTCCTGTCAGTTTCCTCTTCATTTCAAGGAGCTTGTCTGTGGCAAATCGTTTTTTCACAGTTCACTCTCATCCTGGCCTGAAGGCAACCATGGTTTTAAACCAGAGGTGAGGAAAGCACAGCCTGGGAGCCACCATGTGGACCTTAGCACTGGTTTCGGTAGTCCCCGCATCCCTTTGCCCTCCCCCCTCTTGTTCTGAGGGGGCGGGGAATGAATTCCTTCCAGGCGACTGTAATTCCTTTCCCTTCCTGTTCTATTTAATGTCAAAAATAATACAGTGGACCCTTGTATAACAAACAGCTTGTATAACATAAAATTTGTACAACATAAAAAATTCTGGAGATAGGGGGAATTTGCTTAACATAATCGTCTATGGGGAAAATCCGTATAACATAAAAATGGGATCACTCCATTTTCAATGCATTCCTATGGGAATTTGTATAAAGGAAAATTTGCTTAAAATAATTTCATTTGGAACGAATTAATTCCTTTATACAAGGTACCACTGTATATATTTTTCAAAACTGGGAGTAGATTTCTGGCATTTCCAGTTTTGCTTTCCGGGGGGGGCATTTTGGGGGGTGTTTTTATACTAGGGGCGTGGTGGCTCAGTGGACTAAGGCTCCAAAAACTGTTGGCTGCCAAGTCAGCAGCTCCGTGGTTCGAATCCCAGGTACTACGCAGCAGAGCAAGCTCCCGTTGTTAGCCCCAGCTCCTGCCAACCTAGCAGTTTAAAAGCATGTAAATGCAAGTAGATAAGTAAGTACCGCTGTAAAAAAAATGGGAAGGTAAAAGTGTTTCCTTGCAGCCATGCTGACCACATGGCCATGGACTTGCACAACACTGGCTTTTCGGCTTGAATATGGAGATGAGCACCGCCCCTAGAGTCAGACATGACTAACACACACGTGTGTGGGGAACCTTTACCTTTTACTTTGTATGTGACCCGAGTGAGACCCACCAGAGTTGCTCACCATTGCTTTCTAATTCTATAGATGCTCTTGGGCTACCACTGTCTGAAGCATTACAGTAGATGCAAGGAGAGAGGCCTTGGAGGTCAAGAGTTCTATAGACCATACGGCCTCTTCTAGAACCCTGAGTTAGTGTGTTAACCTCTGGGGAAGTGATAGGGTCTCTTTCATGCAATTTAGACTCTCCTGGAGGTTTCACCAGCTTCTGTACCTAGAAAGAACAGAGGCATTATATGTTATATTCTACCTCCTGTTTATGAAACAGAGGAGAAAAAAAACACATTAAAAGACACATTCTTTTGAATGAATACACACTGGACATAATGCATATTGGGGGGGTTTATGCTTATGTGAGGGAAATCATGTTAAGTCTTGGCAGCAAACTGCCATGCCTTAACAAAGTGTTGGGTGCATTGCTCTGAACATGGCCAATTGTGCAACTGTGTGCAAGTCCAGTACTGTAGTTTCATTAATGAGCACAGATTTCCTGCTGAAATGTGTGCAATTTCCCTTATTTATGTTTAAATTACCAGTAGGATTATGACAATTTTATTGTAATGTTAAATTTATTGATTTTTCTTAAAAAGTCAAGAATATGCAACTTATACATGTTTCATCATTTTTTTAAATTAACAAAGCTCAAACATGACCAATGTCAGAGAAGAGGTAATTCGGAATGGATCAGATTAGTTTTTTCTCACTCTCTTTGGTTAACATGAGAATTATAGCTACGTGGTAGTATGTATGTGTTATTGAGCCGTAGGACAAATCAACATTCAACAGGGCAATTCTAAAAATGGCCACAGCCTAAACAGAAAATTACATTGAAACTAGACTTCATGTTAGCACTGAATTATACAGATGTTGCAAACAATCTGTTATTCTTCCAATTAACCCCAAAGGTTCTCAGATTTAAAATAGCTCATGCAGACTGAAAAGACCATTCTTATTTATCTTGAAAGAGTGATTCACCTGCTTTTTTAAAAAATATGGAAATAACTGATGCTGCAGGGACTGAATATTTGATCCTCAACTAAGGTCTTTCAAAAGGACAAAACAGCCACTTTGTGATAAGGCTGAGCATGCCTGGGACAGGCTTACCAGCAAGAGTGGTAGATACACTGTCACAGCTTCATGGGCCAGGAAGGGAAATTTTTGGGGACAATGAAAGCTCGCAGAAACAGTCAAAATACAGGTTTTCTTTGAAGAGTAAAAAAGAACAAAACAAAAAACAGACTAGCTTTAAGAAAAGTAATGGAATGGCAGTCCTCCAGAAAGAGGCATTTCCCCATGTATCTCCAAATATACTGCCACTCCTCCCCCTATCAGGATTGTCATTGCCAATATGAGCTGCTCAGGTCTTTGTTTACTGAGACAATCTGTCTTATATTAGGGATTCCTCTTTTCCATTCTGCACTACGGGCATGGCAACATTAGAACAACAGCAAAACCGTCTTTGGTAGACTTGATTAGGACTTGTAAAATACAGTTTTTGAAAAATATAGTATCAGTCAAATCTGTTTGTTGATTTTTTTTCAAGTCACAATCAATGGAAGGATTTCTCATAGGGGGGGCTGACGTAAGGTAAATGAAAGTGTGATTTTCTGCACACTTAATCAGAAGTAAGTCCTGTGATGAAGCCCAGCGGGAGGTGCTTCTGAAGAGACTTACATGGGGCTGCAGTTCTTATGGTCAACATGTTTCCGATCCCTTCTTCATTGGATGTCCCTGTGATCTCTGGGTGAGACATGATGTCTTTGCATGAGTTTAAGATGAAAGATCCATGGACTCTGATGATCTTTTACAGCTTTAATTATCACTACTGTACTGCCTGAGGCTCCGTGAAGACAAAAAAAAAAAAAAAAACTGACTGGGAAGAAAGTAGCTTGTCCTATGAACGTTCTTGTGGCTTTGTAGGACAGTCTATTAACACATTTTCTCATGGGAACTACATATCGTTACAGGGGGAAATGCTGCTTATACGTACATTCAAGGCTCCTGGGTGCCCTGGAGGCAAGAAAGCCAATGTGGTGCAGTGGTTAGATTGCTTGGCTGGGACTTTGAAAACTGGGATTCAAGTCAGTGGCATGGCATGGGTTGCCAGGGCTCAGGGCAAGGCAAGGCTTGTGCCCCCTAACGTGTGGACTGTTGGCACTCCCTAGGTCTGTGTTGGCGAACCTATGCCATGAATGCCAAAAGTGGCACTCGGAGCCCTTTCTGGTGGCATCCAACATCGCCTCTTCACAGCCACCTGTGTTCAGGTTACATTGCTGTATTGGTACTTTGCAAAAAATAAGTGGGTTTTGAATCGCAGTTTGGGCATGCCATCATTGCCCTAGGTCCCTTCCACCCATCCAGTAATGCCCTTACCCACCCACTACCACCACCACCACAAGCACATGTCAATATTTCATGTAATAATTTGAATAAATAATCAATATATCTGAGCCAGAGAATACCCGTCGATCCAGGCCCAGCTTACTCAGTTGTTCACACACACATTCTTCATCTGACTGTAGGCTTGGCTGGCTGTGATTGTTTGGTCTTAGAGCTCCATCCCCCCCCCCCCCCACACAAATCCCAATGCCAAAAAAAAGGAAGATTTCCATTCCGCTTATCCTGTCCCATCCCTGAGGGTAGAGGAGGGGACATCCTCCTCAGAAGGCCCTGAAAGGAAGAATAAGGGGGGGCATATTTAATCCTTGTCCTAATCTGAAGGAGGGGGGCATGAAGGAACCCCATTCAAGGGAGGAGGCCCAGTTGCTTCGCCTTTAGCTGCCCAGCCCTTCAAAGAGGCTGCCGTGCATTCCCCAGATACAAGCCGAGAGAGGAAGGGTCAGGGTTACGTGTCTCCTTCGGGAGGGTGGCTAGGTTGGCCATCAAGGCTTGGGGGACACTGCTGCCCCCTCCCTCCCTCTCCACCCCTGAGGCACCCAGTTGGCCTCCCTTCCACAGGCCCTCCTGAGGGAGTTATTAAACACAATGAGTTCCCTCCTTGCTGAGAGGTGGGGGGCACTGGCCCCTCTGCCTCTCTTCCTCCAAACTGCCCCCCCCCCCCGCTGCCTGAAGCTCTGTCTAGCTTAAGAAACCCCCTTCCGGGGCTGCCACAAGTCCTCTGCTGCTCAGCCTGCTTTCCCTCCAGCCTCTCCCCTCCACCCCTTCCCTGCCGCACTGCTTTCCGGGCCATTGGGACCCTTTCCCGCCCTGCCAGGGAGGGAGTCGTGCTCTTTGGATATGGGTCCTTGCTTCAGGCAAAGGGTACGTGCTCCCGTGCAGCCTCAGATCACAAGTTTGTCCAAGATCTTATTACAAAAAAAAAAGTGCATTTGGGGCCATTTTCCCCACAGGCGCCCCCTTGAAAGCCAGCCCAGTCTGACAGCCCAGTTGGAGGCTGAAGAGCTTGGGTTCTCCAAAGAGATAGCAATGGAGTTGGAACAGGATTAGTACTCTGTGCCCAAAATGGGGGGGGGGGAGAGAGAGAAGTGGCAGCAACCAATGGTGGCAAAAGCGCAGCCTGGTTCAAGGCCCACTGCATGTGGCAGGACCCATAAAGTGCCTCACCCAAGCACTGCAAACAAGCCTGTATACAAACCCAGCATCAGGCTCTCCTCAGCAACCACCCGTGGCTTAATGTGGGTGGTTGCTGAGGACTCCTTGGTGTCCCCCTAAAAAATAACTGTGCTCAGGGCGACTGCCCCTGTGCATGAGTGTGTGGCATGCTACGTTCCTGATTCAAGTTCCCAGAAAAATCATATGTAAAACTATCTATTGAAGTAAAAAAAGTAAAAAGTAAAAAAAGGAAGAGCTGTGTGGCCATTGAGTTCTACACCCCCACCACCCCTGCTGTTCCCTTTAATTTTCCCGTTCTAAACACTCCTCTCGGCTTTGGTGAGTTTGCTTTTTTTGCAAGACCAGGCAAAAGCAGCCCGTTAAGAATTGCGCTCCAGAAAGAAAAAGAAAAAAGCTACACCTTTTTTTAGGGTGAAAAGGCATTTCTTAATGGGCTGCTCAAGCCCCACTAAAAGAACTGGATATGTTTAGCTTGAAAAAGATAAGACTGATGGGAGACAAGAGAGCAGTCTTCCAATACCTGAAGGGTTGCCACAAGGAAGAGGGCATTGATTTATTCTCAGTTGCATCTAAGGGTGTGACAAGAACCAATGAGAGGAAACCCATCAGAGGCAGAGCCAACCTGGAAATAAGGAGAAATTTCCTGACAGTGAGGGCCATTAAACAGTGGAACAGTTCACCTCCCGATGTTGTGGGTGCCCCATCGCTGGAGGTTTTCAAGAAAAGATTGGACAGCCATCTGCCCAGGATGGTATGAGGTCTCCTGCATTGGGCACAAGGTTGGATTAGAAGACCTCCAAGATCCCTTCCAACCCTACCATGATTCTATGAAAACATTCTCTAGGGCACTGTTGTTGTTATGGGCTATCAACTTGGTTCTGACCTAGGTCCTATCCAATAGATAGGTCCTATCATTAACAGTCCTGCTACAAGTCAATCTCTCTCATGTTCGGTCTTCCTCTTTTCCTACTGCCTCCAGCTTTTCCCAACCTTTGTCTTCTCCTGTGTTGCCATAACAGGCACAAGGTAGAGTAATAGCTCACTCGACTTGTGCAAAACAAGGGAGAAAAAGCATTCCTTAGCATCTTTTGCATTAGTTGAGGCTCTCTCTTTCAGCAAAGGTGCTTTCCATCTTAATCAGGCACCACCGTAGCACGGTATGCATTGGGCTCTGAGTTTGGAAAGCTGCCCTCCCAGGGACACCGATGCAATATTCTGAAGCTACACCCTCTTCCCTATGACACCATCAGCTTTTGGATGGACCTCCCCTCCCCTTCTAAAAGGAAGAAATGCCCAAGGATTAGTTGCTTCACTGTCTGCAGGAGCTTTTAAGACTAATAAAATTGGTATTTTGAAGCTCTTTCCTTTTTGCCTTTGGGTCTGCCTCCCAATAGATTGCACCTCCTCCTTCAACTGAGCTGACCCAGAATTTGGCAGCGTTTTGCTAGATTTGGTCTAAATCTTAGGACTTCACAAGTACAGTGCCAAGAGTTTTAGGTTGTGAGTGCAATCTCATGGGCACTAGCAGAGTAAAGGACACCACTGAATGGGACTCAGTATAAATTAAAAGGGATTACTAATTTCACCAAATCCCAAAATGGGAAATGTTAGGCTCTGGACTACAGTTCCCAACCATGTTTCCATCCTTGGAGCTGACATCTCCCCCACCCAACAATTGACTTGCCCCGTCTCTCGCCAAAGCAACTGGCTTCAATGCAGTATCTACTGTGTATCCCTGGCCCATCTGAAAAGCCTGCAAGAGACATATAAATGGGCCCGCAAGAAAGGATGGGATGTTCCCAAAGGCAACCGTTCTGCACACACACCCCACATGTGTGCTAGTCATGTCTGACACTAGCGGCGGTACTCATCTCCGTATTCAAGCCAAATAGCCAGTGTTGTGCAAATCCATGGCCATGTAGGTGGGGTGCCTGAAGTTATTTCTGCACACAGAACACTGTTTTACCTTCCCGGTACCTATTTATCTCGTTGCATTTACATGCTTTCGAAATGCTAGGTTGGCAGGAGCTGGGGTGAACAGCGGGGCCGCACTCCACTGCGTGGCACCCAGGATTCGAACTGCTGAGCTACTGACTTTGTAGCGGACAGATTTCAGTGCTCTAGCCCGCCAAGCCACCACGCTCAGCTCTCTGAAATCAGCAAGGTTTACTCCTGAGTAAGCAGCTATCGCGCTTCCTCGATGAGAAAACGCCCCCTCAGAAAAAATAAAAAAACAAGTGTCTCCTGACACTTCCCCAGGCTGGTTGGCACACCGGTGTCCTTCGGGCAAGAGACGACATAAAGGGGTGAAGACCCCTCCCCAGAAGCGGCCAACGTCCTTTCAGGTCCCCCAAAACGTTAAGAAGGTCCAATGAAGGGGGGCGGCCAAAAATTAAAATAAAATTATACCGCCGTTCCCCCGCCCCCTACTTTCAGGAAGCCTAGCAAGCTTGCAAAATTTATCCCCCCCAACCCACCCACGCAAGCGGGGAGCGACGAAGGGCGAGCTACACGGCCCCCCCTTCAAGAGAAAGGGGGCGGGGCGAAGGAGAGGAAGCCCCCCCCTTCCCATCTCCGTGCCTCAAGGTTGGGCTCCTTGGAGGCTAAAAATGGCTCCAAGCGGGGGCGGCTCGCTCTCTGCCCAGGGAAGGAAAAGAGCGCGGTTTGGAGAGGGCGCGGAAAAGGCGGGACGGAGAGCTCCGCCTCCCTCCAAGCGGCCTCGGAGGCCTTTTTTGTGTTTCTCTTCGCACCTCCACCCTTCCTCATTTTTCCCCTGCAGATAGCCCCCCCCCCCCCAGTCATGTCCAACTATGGGGCGGTGCTCATCTCCGTATTCAAGCCGAAGAGCCAGTGTTGTGCAAGTTCGTGGCCATGTGGCAGGCAGGGCTGCAAGGAAAGACTGTTTAACCTTCCCGCTTTTTTTTAATGGCCGTACCCATTTATCTCCTTGCATTTTACATGCTTTCCAACTGCTAGGTTGGCAGGAGCTGCGCGGCACACCCGGGATTCGAAACCCTGAGCTGCCAAATTTTGCAGCCGACAGTTTCCAGTACTCTCGCCCGCTGAGCCACCGTTGCGTACACTCCCCCTTTTCATGCCTTCCAGGCAAAAACACATGAAAAAACAAACAAAACAAAAGGCACAAAACACGGGGCTTTTCCCTAAAGGCTAGCTGTTCCTATGGTCATCATGTAACGTTTCGTGGGCTCCCCCGTCCCCTTCTTCTTCTTCTTCTTCCAGGCGCAGAGCCGCCCCTCGAGCTGCCCCCGCGCCGGGCTCTGCGTGACGGGGCCGCGCGTGGGAGGGAGGCGCCGGAGCGCGCGGCGCAGGAGGAGGGCGCGAGCGAGCGAGCGCGGAATCTCCCCATGTGACGGACGGCGGGAGGGGGGAACCGCGGATGCGTGGGCAGAGGGGAAGGGAAGGAGGCGGCCGCGGCGGCGGAGGGGGAGGAGGAAGAGGAGGAGGAGGAAGAGGAGGCTGCCGCCGCCGCCGCCGCCGCTGTTGTTGTTCCCTCCCTGCAGAGCCGTGCCACAGCCATCGCCACCGCCGCCGCCGCTGCTCCTCCCGCCAGTGGCGGGCTCAGGGGCCGCCGGGCAGAGCGGAGCCTGGGGGGCGGAAGGCGAAGGCTCGCCCCCCCCATGGGAAGGGAGGAGGTCGGCCGCCGGCGGCCACGGGGACCCTGGCCGTGACTTCTGGGCAGGCGAGGGAGGCGAGCCCCGGGCCCTCGGCGGCGGCGGCCGGAGCGAGCGAGTCCGGCCGAGAAGTAAGTGGGGGTGTCCCGTGGTGGTGGTGGTGGGGCGGGCGAGGGAGCGAGTCGGGGCCGCCGGGGCTTTGCACGCTGGGCTGCCGAAGGGGGACTGTCCCCCCACCCCACCCCAAGGGCGCGCGCCTGGCCTTGCCGCCCCCCCCCCCCGGCTCCACTCTGCCCGGCGGCAATCCCGGGCGCTTACAGTTTCTGGAAACCCTCTGGAGATGCTCCGGAGTAGCGGGGGTTGGGCGCGTGGCGCCTGTATTTCGGGGCGAAATCGCCCTCTCCCCTCCCCCTTAATTCGTTTGGGACCCCCCCCGCCTGCACTCCCGCAAAGAAAGACGCTTCCCCCCCCCTTCCACATACACACGCACCCGCAGAAGGCTCCCTGCCCACGGTCGACGGGTCCAGAGTTAGTCCGACCATCCTGGCGAACTCCCGGGTGGGTGGTTTCCTTCGGCGTGGGGGGGGTCTATGCTTTGAATCGTCTCGGTCCCGAATTCTGATCTAAACGATCTCCTCATCTCTACTTGATTGAGTTCCTTCGAACGGTGGAAACTTGTAACGCCCAGTTGTCTTAACTCGATGGCGCTGAACCTTGTATTTTTTTTTTAAAAAATAGAAGTAAAAAAACATGTGGGTTGAGCCGTGTGACCAGAAAAACAAATTAAAAAGTAGACTAGGTGATACCTTTATTGTAATAATGCCTTTATTGTAATTGTGATACCTTTAAATAAAGGTATCACCTAGTTTACTTTTGATTTTGTTTTTAAATACACGTGCAAATAATACAGTACTGAGAACTTCGGCGGCGCGGGACTCCTGGGTGCGTAGCGGGGTTGCGGGAGAATTCGTGTCGTGTTCCACCCCGGGGGAGCGTCCCGACGTTACCAGCGGGCTGCGGGGAGGAGGACAGGAGGCGTGGGATGGAAGTGGAAGGAGCAGAGTTGCTGGCGCGCGTGGGAACGAATCCAAGCCCGCAAAAGGCGGCGGGGCTTCCTTTCGCGTGGCCGTGCTATTTGCGTGGAAGGGGGAGAGGGGAGATGGGGGGGGATCCGTCCTGATGCGGCGCCTCTGCCTTGCCCCGTGGTGGCGGTAGGGGTGGGGGTGATCGTGGGCGGCGGCGGCTGTGCAGCTTTCTCTCTCTCTCTCGTTCATGCCGGAAGGAGAGGGCGGATGCGGGTGTGTGGGCGTTTGGGTGGCGTGTGGTGGATCATTCCCAGAGAAATCCAGCGCAAAAAAAGGAGGCGTAGGAGGCAAGTACTGAAACATCCTTGTATTGTCTTCTCTGAAATTTGGAGGAGGGGCGGAATACCTGTTCTCTGGAGCCGCTTACCCACCAGGGCTATTAGAGCCTGAAATGTGAATAGTTTGTTAATTCTTTGAGAAACTTAATACAGGTATATATTGTTACAAAAAAAATTTTTTTAGAGGGGAGCAGGGGCGTGGTGGCTCAGTGGACTACGGCTTCCGAAAACGGTCGGCTGCAAAGCCAGCAGCTCGGAGGTTCGAATCCAGGGTGCCATGCAGCGGAGCCAGCTCCTGCTGTTCACCCCAGCTCCTGCCAACCTAGCAGTTCGAAAGCATGTAAGTGCAAGTAGATAAATAGGTACCGCTGTAAAAAGTGGGAAGGTAAAACAGTGTTTCCTTGCAGCCACGCCAGCCACATGGCCATGGACTTCCACAACACTGGCTCTTCGGCTTGAATATGGAGATGAGCACCGCCCCTAGAGTCAGACACCACTAGCACGCATGTGCGGGGGGGACCTTTACCTTTAGAGGTTACTGGATTTCTCTCTTAGGAATTTGTGATGGGCCCATCCTATTTTAACTTCATCATCCAGAGTTTCCCTTTATTTAAGTATTAATTACTTATTCTACACATGTGTGCGTACTTATCTGTGATGGCAACACGCCATGCATTCTTGCTTAGACACACCTCAATTGAAGACTGGAGCCAACTTAATATTTTTTGAACAGATACAGTATATTGTATTCCCCTCCTAGGAATGCACAGCCTCTGAAGTAAAAGGGCCATGTTATAGGGCAGTGTTGGTGAACCTATGGCACAGGTGCCAAAGGTGGCACTCGGAGCCCTTTCTGTGGGCACCCAACATCACCCCTTCACAGCCACCTGTATTTAGATTAAATTGCTGCATTGGCACTTTGCGAAAAATTAGTGGGTTTGGAATCGCAGTTTGGACACTCGGTCTCTAAAAATGTTCGCCATCACTATTATAGGATTTTGATTGTGAGAATTATCCTAATTATTTTACTGTATTTTTGAGAGCAACACAGGCTTTTTAATGAAGGGCTTCTGTTCATTACAGTCTTGGAGCCATCTCTCTTAATATTTGTGGAGGCTGATGAGGAACTCTCTTTATAACACAACTGATCATTCAGCAGCCTGAAAAACGTTGAGAAACATTATTACCTATATTGTGGTACCAAAATAGAACATTTAAAACTTGCTGCGTTGTCATAACAGAATATGATGAATTAAAGATGGAACATCTCTAGTAAGTCATCAGTAGATCTTAAATATCACTTTGCCCCAGAACTGAGTACAGAATTTGAAAGCAACCCATATTTGTCTGCCACATTCTTTGCTCATTTGAAGGGGGGAAGTGCAGTGCTAAAGAGATAGCTATTTGAGGACAAGCTAAAATTCTATTTTTGACTGACTGTATCAAATGCTGTAGTGTGTTTTATGGCCCTGGCCCTATATGTGCAAAAGTTCTGTGGGTTTTAATGTTTTGTGCTTCAATGAACCCATGTCTCCAATGCATTTGGATGCAATATCTGTTGAAGAAGCAAGGACTGATAGCTGAGCAAACAAGGGCTACATCCAGATGCCATCAGTAGGTTCAGATGTTTAAGTACTTAGGAGATGTAAATAGCATTCTACATACAGTTTTCCACACTGGAGAAGGAGGCCAAGTTTTTCAAAATATGGAACTTCTGGATGTTGATCAGTGAAAAATACAACAAATATTTTAGCCGTACAAATCTTACTTTTGTTACTCTAAATATTTACCTTGGAGGTCCTAAATTGCTTAGAAGAGTTTGAATGAGCAATTTTTTTTGGGGGGGGAGAGAAGATGCCCTTTATTTCAGTAATAGTAGGGAGTTCAGATTTGTGTCCAGATCATATCAGGTCCTCTCCTGGGCTCAAGTCTTAGATTGGCTTCCCTTCCCTCCCTTCGTCCCCTCCTTTTTGTCTTTTTGGATGGAAGCTGAGAGATAATCTTGATACTTGAATTGTAGGGAATGTCCCTGAAATCTTCACACAAACAGACTCTGCGTTAATAGCCTTCTGTCCAGGTGCATCCCCTTAAAAACGACCTGGAGATTTTCACTAACCCGAGATCCTGCTGTTAGGTCTCATTGGCTTGCGTTCATTCCACTTCCAGCGTGACTTTCACTATAAGCCTGTGTACAGAGTACTTAAGGGGTGAAAGTGAAGGAAAGAGAACTTGGCGCAATTAAAATGGAAGTGGAGGATTAAGTGAGTCAACGGACAAACAGTTCTCCGTTCTCTTTCCTCTTCCTTCTCCCACATTCTCATGGCAGACAAACTGAAGGGGAACCTGAATGAAGTCTTGTGTGAAAACCAAACCAAACCAAAATGTTTTGCAGCCGAAAGGCAATGTGAGGGTTCATTTGTCATTCCTGCTTAGGGAGTGCAGGAGCACAGGATGTGCGCCTCTCTAAGCGAGACCCTTTGGGTCTTTTGTGTTTTCTTTCTGCACATCTTGCCTGGAGACTGCTTGCAAAATCTTGATTGTGGAGCATTTTGCACAGAATCTCTGGAGATGAGTAGATTTTGATCCCCGTTGCTGTTGCCACCATGATGGCCTTGTTAATCAAATGACTGATTAATGCATGTTCAACCCACCCGAGCAACCCACGCCAAGAGTTTGCCTTGCCTTCCTTCACCCACACGAAGAGCATCGCGGCAAGAACGCCCCCTCCCCGTCACCTTCCCACAAAACCTCCAAGAGCTTTCTATTACCTTGATCAGCAGTTGGCTACAAAAGGGTAATTTAGAAAAAATCATCTCAGTCTGTTGGTTCAGAAGGAGTTCTTAGAGAGGTCTGCGGCACAAACCTTTCATTTGACAATCAAAGCACAATTGATTGTGCCACTTAACATTTAGGTAGCTGTCTTGGGCTTTCATCTCATCCCTGTTAACAGCATGACTGACCCCCAAGTAGAAATGCAAGTATGTAAATAGGTGCATTGATGCAGTTTCAGAGTACCGTGTGTGTGTGTGTGTGCGCGCGTGTGTGCGTGTGTGCGTGTATCTATATCTATCTATCTATCTATCTATCTATCTATCTATCTATCTATCTATCTATCTATCTATCTATCTATCTATTAGTATATGATAATAGAGTAGCCATTAGGGTTAGGACATGGCTTGAGTAACGCCTAAAAGGCATGTCTAAACACCGGCCCTCCAGATGTTTTGGACCACAATTCCCACAGTCCTTTGTCACTGGCAATCTAAGCTTAGAATTCTGGGAGTTGTGGTCTAAAACATCAGGAGGGCTGGAGTTTGGACATGCCTGACTGCAGTTGTTGAGCATGAAAGTTTTGCTAGTGCTTAGGAAAAGGAGGGGCAATTCTGTATTGTGCCTCCCCATTTTCTTTAGAAAACTATTTTGAGTGTGTCTGTGTGTGTCTCTGTGTGTGTCTGTGTCTCTGTGTTTTGCTTTGCTTTGCTTTGCTTTGCTTTGCTTTGCTTTGCTTTGTTTGTTAGATATGGGGAATGTATGCCCCATTCAGGTTGCTGCCTAGACCAGCTAGCATAAAGCTCAGTGTAAATACAGGTTTAGAAGAGACCTGGAAGTCTGTATCAGCATATCATGCAAAATCCAAAGACGCCAAAAAAACAAAAACAAACAACAACAACAACAAAACAAAAATCCTCGAAAGCATGTGGCACCTTAAAGACTTTAATACTATATTTTAGTGTTAAGTCTTTAACGTGCCACATGTTTTATTTTTGTTTTGTTTGGATTTTGCCAGTATAAATGCAGTATGTAAAACACTAATAGACATAAACTAGAGGCAGCACAAATATACTGTATACTGGCGGGAGAAGTGATGTACAGTATATATAAACTGGATATATAAACTGGATCTAGAAGATGAATGCCACAAAATGGATCACACTCTGAGAACAGTACCTACTGGAAAAATTTCAAAAGGCGATCTTTTTCTCTGAATTCCAAAAAAGCTTTATAGCTTTAGAGTTAAGGTTCTGCTGTCTCAGATAAATTGGGAAGATCTGTGTGTATTAAAAAATGTGTGTCACCTTCAATGTCTTCATCTCTAGCCAGTGCTTGAATAGTTATATAAAGTAGTTGAATAGTTATTAATCTTGTCAGGGAAATTCAAATTGGACATTTATAATAAATGGATGGATGGCTATGGAAATAGGACCCCCTGTAACGTGATTGATACATTATGAATGTGCAGAGGTGAAATGCATTCGCCAGAGCAGCTGGGGTTTGAACCGTATTCTTGGCATTATGGCAGCTTCTCATAATGTGTGTCTGTCTGTGGGAGTGAGTGAGGGGGGGGAGAGAGAGGGAGAATTAACGTGGAAAAAATAAACCAGAGGCTTTTGATGCTTCAGTTTGATGGAATAAACTGTCATTGGGGCTTCTTCTTGACATTTTGCTGGATGTTGCTTTGCTTCCATGGTATCCCACTGGATGGCCCAGCTGTTTTCTCTTGATGCTTTTTGACACGTTTTGTTGGCAATCTGTTCTATATTTTGAACTGCTAGGTCATCTTCTCCATCTTTCAAATGAATGACCAATGATTGACTTAGGAGAGGAGGGTGCATAGGGCAGGAAATGAACAGAGTGATATGAAATAAAGTCCAAAGCAAAATTCCAGACTTGTGAAATTTGCTTGTACTGTACTGTCATACTTGGTCTGGTCCATGCTGGAGTATTCACATCTCAGCTGTCTCCCCATCGCAGCTGGACAGCCTTCTGAATAAGCTTTCTTGAAATTGCAGGCTTAAGAGTTAAGTGGCTCATTGGAAATTGAAAGCTAAGAAGCCGAGACAGACAGATATGTGTCATCTGCCTTCTTGGTAGGGGTGCAAATAGTCTTCTTCTTCTTCTTCTTCTTCTTCTTCTTCTTCTTCTTCTTCTTC
>JAHTLZ010003542.1:2268839-2284534 GCA_023846285.1 Phrynocephalus versicolor
TCTTCTTCTTCTTCTTCTTCTTCTTCTTCTTCTTCTTCTTCTTCTTCTTCTTCTTCTTCTTCTTCTTCTTCTTCATCATCATCATCATCATCATCATCATCATCATCATCATCATCATCTTTCAACTGCAGGGCTGGAAGAGACTGTAGAAATATAAAATTTCTGAAATGTTTGAAACAGATGGGGCAGAGGGAGAACAAACATCTTCTTTTCTTCCAGAGAAGAAAAACACGAAGCTTTGGAGAAAATTGAAATGTTTGTCATGTTGTTTTTAATCAAATACTGTGCAAATTTATTTTGTATCCCAAGCACCATAAATTATTATCAGTGACTTGGTTAGCATAAAGATTTGCAGTGTTTGGCTTAGGCACAACAGTATTTAGTGACAGTATTTTTCCATGAATAAGCCTATATTTTTGTCTTTAAATGTTAGATTAGTAAATATTCATGGTCATCTTATACACAGAAGTAGGTTGGGGAGAGAACTCTATGGTTGCGAAACTATAATTTTCATTTGGAAAAGTGGAGGGTCGTTTTATACATGACAGTCGTCTTATACCTGGGAAAATATAGCAGTTCTCCATTTATTCTTAGCCTGTCTTTGTGGGTGGGTGGGTGGGGAATCCTGGCAAGGTAGCTTGCATAAAAGGATCCTTTGTGTGACTACTCAGAAGTAAGAACCACTCTGTTAAGTATAGCTCACTGTCAACTTTAATGAGTGGAAGATCATGGATTGATTGATGGTCTTCCACTCATATTAAATGTTTGCACACTCAAGAAATCAATGCTTTCTTTTGAACAGAGAGCACTATTTGTCTACTGTTAATATATTGTAGTCAGTATTTAGAGAGGCAAAATGATGTACTCTGGTTTCATTTATTATATAAGCAGCACACTTTGCTTTAATTACTTTGGTCTGAGAAAAAGGGGAAAGAATGAGCATTGATTTAAGAATTCTGTAATAAAACCTTGCAGTACAGAAATGACGGAGCAAGCAGGACAAAGGCCAGAATCAAGGTACTGTATATCTTTTCACTTTGCTTCTGCCATAATCTTTGAACCCCCGCCCCGCCCCGGGGCGGTAGGGCCAGTGCTCCCTAAGTACCTGCTTGAAGACTGGGAAGCCCATGCCTGTGTTTAGTGGCACCATAGCCTCCTGCACCAAAAGGAATTATTAATATTGTTGTTACTGATGCCAGAGAATCCCATTATGTGGTATTTTGATATCATAAGAATGTTTGGGAAACACTCCTTTCAAACCTAAAAAAAAAGTTTAAAGGGAGTATTTTTCATTGATTTTTTTTAATGGCCAGTTTTTTGTTAGGCGGGGGGGTTGAATGGTGGTGGTGGTGGAGGAACTTGTTCTGTCCCATTTTCAATATTATTGCCCCCCCCCCCGACCTTCATATCCCAAGTCTTGGTGTCTCTCTTTCCCCTGCTTATTGGAACTGCTCTGAGACAGCCACCAATAATGATTTGGTTCCCAGGATGACTTCAGCCCTAGCACAGCATCTCCTGATGTGTTGGCAGAGTCTCAGTTGCGAACGCCATCGCTGGCTGCAAAGTCTTTTTGTCCGGTACAGTTGGTGAATCACAGAGGCTGCCTCCAACAGTGGAATAAATGGTTGATTAACCTTGTTTTTAAGAGGGGAGATTGGCCTTTTGAAGTCTTCCGAAGGGAGGCATTAGAAGAGCTTTTGCTTATTATTTTGTTTAAAACACCGAGTTGGAGCAAAAGTTTTACATGTTAAGGAAGGATCTAACATTAGAAAAGGGAAGATATATGTAAACCTTGTTCAGCCCAAACAGAAAATCTGTAGGATGAATTCTTTGGTTTATAAACTGGTTTGGGTTTAACACAAGAGTGACTTGGGCCACAAGGCAGTCATTTGGGTTTGGATCAGAGTCTTATAGTTCCATTGAGTTGATATTGGTAGATTTCTACAGTTGAACACTTTGGATTTCAGCAGAAGAATAAAACATTTGTAACTATTTTTTTGGCATGTTGCAATAGTTCAGGGACTGACTTCTTAATGTAGTAGTTAAGCTGTGTACAACCCCCTCATAAAACATAATATCAATACAGTAGGACCCCAGTATCTGCTGGGGATTGGTTCCAAGCCTTCCCGTGGATAATGAAAGCAGTGGATAAGAGAGAACATCAAAATGTTCCCCAAACTGCTGTTTTGTGATAGTAACTTGCTTTACAGCTGCTGTTTGTAGCGGTAGCTTGCTGTACGGCTGCTGTTTTATGACAATAGCTTGCTTTACAGCTGTTCTTTGTGACAGTAGCTTGCTTTGCAGCTACTGAATTAATTTATTTATTTTTTTCTCCTCTGCCAGCCGTGGATAACTGGCAGTGGATAATGAATCAGTGGATACAGGGGCCCTACTGTACATAAAAGAAAAGTGGGTCGAAAGAGCTCTGAACTTCTAGTGAGTGATTGCACCAGTACTACAAAACATTTTTATTTATTTATTATTATTATATTTATATACCGCCCCATCTTCCGTAACGGAAGTTGCTCCCTTGATGTAAAATTAGAAATATCTCCAGACCACAAGTTCCACAGAATGTAGTCTGTTGACCAATTATATAAACGTGTCTAGCTTTTTCACAATGACATAGTTAACATATTATGAACTTGAGGATTACCAGTAGTTTAACTTTTTAATTTATTAGCATATCTTAATTTGTGGCCTTGAAGCTCTACTAGCATTTCCTTTTTTTTATATGCATATAAAATAAATATAAATAAATAAATATTTAGTGAAGCATTTCTTGCATGGCTTGAATGGAGGTCCTTGTCTTGAACATATTCAGGTTCAGTCCTGTTCTTGTTCTTCTTTTTCATACTTTAAAAACAGAAGCCCATTAGTTGTTCTAAGTACAGAAAGGAATTAACCTCTGCTTTTTTGTCATTCTGTTCAGCAGTTAATAAATAAGCCTTTAGTGTTGAGCGTATTCAAGGGAAATGATTCAGAAGAGGGGCACATGACACCTACCAGCTCTGTGCACTCCTGACAAATGTTTCGTGACATTTAGAAAGAATTTTCGGTGTATCGGTGATATGGACCCCGACAATGAACTTGATGTTCAGGTGTTCAGAACTGAACAGTGGGGAAGGAGACTCAAATCTGTGCCCCACTCACTCTCTCCATCCTGGATCTCCCCATTTTGAGCAGGAAGATCTAAGGAGATGCTGTAGACATGGTTTCAAAATTGAACATATTGAAAACATGTTTAATCAGGTCCGCAGTTGCATAACCTCACCTTCTCTGTCTACACATTGTCTTGCCTAATACTTGAACAGGGTTAAACCAGTCCTCTTCAATGATTGTTCGAAACAGGGGCAACTAGGGCTCCACACACTACCTACAAGGCCACTTGAAGATCTCCTGCAGGCTGTGAGGAGATGCTTTTCCCTCTTCAAAATGAAGTTGCCAGGCTGTGCCCTGGGCTTGGCTGAAGAACTCCTTAGATTCCCCCCCTCCCTCAACTACTGTCTAAAGCGGTGGTTCCCAACCTTGCGCCCCTCCCCACAATGTTCTTGCACTACAGCACCCAGAAATCCTGTAGTGCAGGATTTAAATGCCTGTACTGCAGGTAAAGCTGTGCTCATGACCTGGGGTTAAATCCCAGGTAGCAGGCTCAAGGTTGACTCAGCCTTCCATCCTTCCGGGGTCAGTAAAATGAGTACCCAGCTTGCCGGGGGGGGGGAATGTGTAGCCTGCGTACTGTAATTAAAAACTGTAAACCATGCAGAGACCACTTGAAGTGGTATGGGGCAGAATATAAGCAGAAGTTTTTTTTTTTTTTAGTGATGAAGGCTTCTGGGAGTTTTAGTCCCAAGAATATCCGTGGATCTAAGAACTGGGAACCACTGGTCTAAAGCAGGAACTCATGAGTCACATCCAAATACTGACAAGGGTGTTTGAACTTTGGGATGGGCTTTCCTCTGCTCAGTGCTTTCAAATCCAGCACAGCAGCACCTTGCACTTTCTTTCCCATCATCTCCCTCTGCATTTTCCTTCCAGGGCCAGCACCAGCCCTCCCTCCTGCTTAATAGGCCGCATGTCACCTGTACCCTTTTTGGTAGCCCAGATCACTGCTCATGTAAGCCAGAGAGTCATGGTTTGGAGAATGAGAAGTTGATGCAAGAATCAAAATGGAATAAGAATGAATAAGAGGCAGAGCACCCGTGTGAGATGTCCAGAAGGCACTGTTGGCCCCTAGTTTGGTCCACCCCTTGTTGAATTTCACATGATCTGCAACTGAAGCACTGCAAACATTTTTTCTATATTAGCAGGAGCTGACCAGAAAGAAATAGCATTCTCTTTTAAGATTTTTATTCTCTTCTTTTGTTGAACTGCTAACAGTTGAGTATAAGCTACCCTGGCATGTTTATTCTATCAATTTTTTGTTCCATGAATTTTGTCTGGTTTCGCATTTTTTGAAAGAAATGCTATTTACAAAAGATGATAAGTGGAAGAGAAATCACAGTTCATGCTGTTCCGTGCGTGAAAGTGGAAGGGCAGAAAACTGGGCCATATAAAAAAGTGGACCTCCAGTTTGAATGAGACATTTGGTGGGAGGTTATATACAAACATATAAGAAGTAGATCAGTGGCGATTTCTCTCCGCCTTCCATTTACACTACACCAATCTTTTACAAATGGGTACTCTTCATAGAATAGGATGTGGTGGCTTAGCGGGCTAGAGCACTGAAAACTGCCGGCTACAAAGTTGGCAGCTCAGCGGTTTGCATCCCAGGTGCCATTCAGCAGAGTGAGCTCCCGTTGTTAACCCCAGCTCCTGCCAACCTAGCAGTTTGAAAGCATGTAAATACAAGTAGATAAGTAAGTACCGCTATAAAAAGTGAGAAGGTAAAACAGTGTTTCCTTGTAGCCATGTGGCCATTGTCTCTTTGGCTTGAATATGGAGATGACCACCACCCCTAGAGTCGGACACAACTAGCACGCATGTCCAGGAGGAACCTTTACCTTTACCTTACTGTTCATAGATGTTCAATTACTTTCGTTGGCTACCTGGGGCTCTTCTTAAGCATTGAGTTGCTACAGTTTGCTGGGGTTTAGGGGATCTGTAGTCTACTCCCATGAATTTGACGAACAGTAGATTTGGGAAGGATTGTTACTGATGTAGTGTGTGCTGAATCAGGCTAGAATATTCAGTAGAGGTAAGGGGAAAGCCATTCTTGGTGCTTCTACAAGTCATTTGTACCTCCCTGCACGCGCGTACACACACACACACACACATACAGAGAGAAAGAGAGAGAGAGAGAGAGAGAGACCATCATAGGGCAGGAGGGTGTTGACAACCTGTTTGTATCAGAACAAACTTTCCTTGTGAGAACTCGATGGCAGCTGTAAGAAAGAAAACATGTTTGGATCCCAACCAAAGTGCTGTTCTTTTCCAGGAAGGATGGCCATCCACTGTTCTCCACTAACGATATTGTGCTATAATTGTTGTAATTGATTTGCTAGTTCTAAAACATTCTTAGGAGACAGTCTTTATCTTTGGTGGATTCCAACCCCCCCCCCCGAATTACACTGTGTTTTATATTCCGCCACATAGAAAGGGAACTAAGAGCGTGATGACCCCTGCGGCCACCTCTTGAAAGGGTCCGTCTGATGTTCTGTCCTGGGCTCTGTTTTTATTATCTTCTGTTCACGTTCTCATAACAACTGCCTCCCCGTCTTGTACAAACCTAATCTTATTTTGGAAAAGAGCAATGGGAGTTATTAGAAGATTTTTTTAATTGATACAATATAGACAGTGGGTCCTCTGATGGCAATTTTAGTGTAATGATTTTAGTGTAAGGTTTTTATTATTGTTTTAATTAATTATTGATATTTGATGTTTTAATTGTTTTAATTCTTTGATTGTAAGCCGCCCAGAGACCTGTGGGTACTGGGCGGCATATAAGTTGTAAAAATAAATAAATAAATAATAAATAAATAAATATTACAAAGCGCATTTGGAAAGGGGGATTTATGTTTTTTCTTGCTTTGTTCTGGCAGGACGTTCCACCCACCATGGCCGCGGCGTTACCCAGAACCCTTGGAGAGCTGCAGCTGTACCGAATCCTGCAGAAAGCCAATCTCTTGTTCTACTTCGATGCCTTCATTCAGCAGGGAGGGGACGACGTCCAGCAGTTGTGCGAAGCAGGGGAAGAGGAGTTCCTTGAGATCATGGCCCTCGTCGGCATGGCGAGCAAACCTCTTCATGTCCGAAGGCTGCAGAAAGCTTTGAGGGACTGGGTCACAAACCCAAACCTTTTTAACCAGCCCCTGACTTCCTTACCGGTTAGTAGCATTCCCATATATAAGCTGCCGGAAGGTTCTTCAGCTTGGTTGGGAATTTCATGCAGTAGTTACGAAAGGAACAGTAACGCCCGGGAGCCACACTTGAAGATCCCGAAATGTGCTGCCACAACCTGCGTCCAGAGCGTGGGCGCCGGCAAGTCGGATGGAATGGGAAACTTAACACTGCAGAGCAGCAGTGACCAGAGACTGTGGCAGGGACACCACACGACGGAGAGCGAGCACAGCCTTTCCCCGGCCGACATCGGTTCTCCAGCCTCACCAAAGGAAAACGCAGAAACCTTGGATGCTGCTGCGGCTTTGTCAGTGACCGAGTGTGTTGAGCGCTTGGTTCCCACTCTTCCCAAAAGTGACTTGAATGAGGTGAAGGAACTGCTGAAAGCCAATAAAAAACTGGCCAAGATGGTTGGTCACATCTTTGAGATGAGTGACGAGGACCCTCACAAAGAGGAGGAGATTAGGAAGTACAGTGCAATCTATGGCAGATTTGACTCCAAAAGAAAAGATGGCAAACATCTCACCCTCCATGAGGTAAAATGATCAGAATAAAAACAGGTTTTTCTCCGCTCTTTTTCCAATCTCCTTCTCAGAGGTTCCATCTTGCCCTGACCTGAAATTCTAGTTTTGTAGGGGGCAAAGGGTGTTTTGGTATAGCAGCAGGATAATGAAATTATCTTGAAACCAGGTAGGCCTTTTGACAGGTTATTTGTCATTTAACGTGCAAGCCAGTGTGCTTCTATTTGGAAAAGATGTTAGCTAATAATAGGACACTGGAAATCCATTGTTGTGATGTTCCAGCACCTAAAGCAAACTTGCTCTGCACTTTTAAAATTCCTTTTCTATACCTCTATACCTCCTTTTCTTTCTTTACCCTTTTTTTTGCGGGGGGCGTTGATAAATATCTTATTTCAATCACTGACACCTTGATTGCCAGCAAAGCATTGGAGCTTGGTTGGTTCAAGACCAGCTGCTTTATGTCTGCTTTACAAGAGAGAGGCCAGTTATCATTAGTAAATAATAACCCAAAAGAAATAAAATAGTTCTTGGCCAGTGTCCAGACAGAGGAACTGTTGCATCATCAAAGTTGGGGCCAACCATTCAGGAACTCTTGAGTATAATAATGTTCATCCTGTAAACTTAAAGTAACCATTCTTTTTTCTTTCAACTTAAATATGTATTTCTGTGTTTTGCATTGTAGCTTCCGAGAAATGACTGTGGAATGGCCTTCCAGTTTGGGTCCTATTGGAGAACAATGTGACAGTTGATTATATTCATGATTGTAAATCTATACAAGCAAATGCCGCACCAGCCTATTTCCACCTGACAGTTGTTGCAAAATGTTATCTTCTTTTCCAATTGGAAAATGCTAATACTAGATAAGGATTTCTGTCTCGGGAACTGAAGGAGAATGTATGGAAGAACTGTGATGATGGTTATATCCGGCAGAGTTAGGTGTGCCTAATTTTGTTGAACTCCGGTGGGTTTGAACATAATTAGGCCTTTGTTGATTGGCTGTCAAGGCTGCAAATTGACATAGTACAGGATAAATAGCAGATACTGCTCTTTTCACTGTGATGAAAAGCTCTCCAAACACCTATCAAACAGTGCTTGAAAATCTAATTTTAGTGGACTTTATGGCACCTAAACTTTCCATACAAATTTGCCACATCAAAATACTTATGTGCTGTACTGAATTTTTTTTGAATAGCAGTGATTCTTGATTGGCTTTTGGTTTACTTTGAGCTAGGTGAAGGATGAGCTGGCAGGATAATAGCTCAGAGGTTTAAAGTTTAGGTGTTTCAGCTCCTCCCTGTGCTTTCTGTACAGTAGAACCAGCCTTTGTGGCCCTGGGCTAGCTGCATAGTCTCAGAAGTGCCCTCAGAAGAAGGGAAACCATTTCTGAGTATGGAAAACCCTGAAAGTCAGTATTGACTTGAAAGTGCATGATCATTATTAAACAGATGTCTAAGGATCAACATGGTTGTACAAAGATTTGCTAGGTTTTGTGCAAAACATTATCTGGTGGGAGATATAAGTGACACATCATGTTAATATTTGTAATTTGCTTTTCATATGGGCAAGGTATGACATTTCACCATCCAGTTGTCCTATGGACATTTGATGAATAAAAAGCATAGGTTTCTATATACTGTATTGTAGTTGTAATTCATCAGAAGCTGAAGTGGTCAAAAGCTGTTTTGTGTAAAAGGAAGTGTCCAAGCAGAATTTCCACCCTATGATATAATTTTTTTTGTCAAATGCTGGTGAAAGAAATAGAGTGAATCTACTGCCTTTGTTGAAATCTTAGCTCATTAACGCTTGGGTATCTCATCACATTCTTCCACCTAAATTTAATTAGGCTATTCGCTTTGAGATGCTTGATGGAATGCTGGGAAACTTTGCTTACAGGTCTCTTAGTCCTCCATTTCTTGAGAGCGGTCTCTTTGGAGTGCCAGCCACTCCTGGAATATTGGTGGGCTTGCACAAGCAGGAATTAGGTTGATTTCCTTGTTTGGACGTGAAACAGTGTTCTTGATAAGCAGATGATGCCAATGTGTCTTCAGCTTGTTGCTGGGTTTATATGTGTCCAGATGTTGGTCTTTTATAGTAAGTTGATTACTAACAAGCCATTGTTTCAGGCTGATTGGTTGCCCAAAAGCTAAGGCAGCTTTCCACCCACAGTTTTCAGGAGGGATGCAATCACTTTGAGATGGGCTGTAGAACTAGAATGGCTTACTGCAGTAAAAGGACAGTTCAGTATCTGTATTCTTGTATTCCTATAACCCTTGCTGCTTTGCGAGGTCGTGATGGTTAAGCCTCATTTCTGCTTGTTATGCGTATTGGCTATTTCCTCTTAGGAACGAAATCTACTTCCTTTTCCACTTCTTCCTTCTTTACGTAAAATGCTGAACAGCCACTCGTTTGCTCCTCAGTACACACTAATGCCCTTAAGTAATATAAAATTGCCTTACCTACTTGGAACAAAGCTCTGGCTTAAGCAACTACCATTGGAATGTTCCATTTTTACCTTTGCTGATACACTTGGGAATGTGACATCTTAAGGGGGCTTGAAGTTTCTGATGGCAGTTGTATTATGTTTGCAGTTCACACAGAATGCTTAATTATCTGGAGCGCTGGTCCTCGGGGCATCTCAGATTACTGCCATCCTCAGTGGGATGACAGGTCACTCCACCCTCGTCTGCTGTTAACACCTCCCTCTTCTCCTAAGGTTTGATACAACAATAACGGTAGAAACATAGTCGCTGAAGATGGGCACAAAACAAAAATTTCTTTAGAAATTTTGTTTCTTTTGATTAGTAATGATTTTCTTTTTTTTCCTTTTTTTCCTTTTTTGGAAATGAAATGAAATAATTCAGAACTCTTATGAGGAGGGGCTTCCTTGGACTCTTCCCTGGAAGCTCCCCACATTTGGAGCAGCATGGCGTTCAGTGTTTCGGATGGTAAGGGATGAGGTCTCAGGATGTAGAAAATGAAAGCAGCCCTTATTTTAGTTTTAAAATGCTCAGCTTGTTTTTGCACACAGCCTTCTTCAGGGAATTATATATGAAAACAAATATATCTTGAATGCAGAAAGATATATTGGGGCTGCCTTGGAAGTTAATGCGGAGGTTCCAGCTGGTGCAGAATACTATGACCAGACTAGGATCAGGTACTAAAGGTTTCCATCATAATACCCAAGTCTAGCCGTGCTGCTCTGGTGGCCGATCCTAGTTTACTGCATTGTGTTCAAGGTTTTAATGTTGACTTACAAAGCCCTAAATGGTTTGGACCTTCCTATCTGTTAGAGTGGCTCCTACCCCAGAGTTCTGCCCGTGTTACTCATTTGCCGCGGGCAGGTTATCTGAGGGTGCCAACACTGAGGGAGAACTGCAAGTAAACAACAAGGAATTGGGCCTTCTCAGTGGTGGCTCCTAGACTCTGGAACTAACTCCCCTCAGAGATCTGCCAGGCCCCCTCATTGCTGATCTTCAAGAAAAGATTGAGGACTGGGTTATTTGAATCTCCTTTCCCTTGTTATTAACTGTTACATTGCCTTATTGATTTAGTGTTCCAATCTCGTTCGCCATTAGCTTGTTTAGATTTGATTTTTATGAACGATGTCGTTTTATTTATGTTCTCATGTATTTTTTATTACTGTATATCCTTTAATTGTATTTTGTAACAGTTTGTTTTATGTTGTAAACCGCCCAGAGTGGCTTTCTGCTAGATGGGCGGTATATAAATCAAATAAATAATAATAATAATACTGTATCATTTATAAGCAACAGACTCTGGACAGCCATAACTGTCTAAAACTAATTAATCCTAATTTTATTAGCATTATATCCAATGAGTCAAAATTCAGTTTTTCTAATGAATTTTCTACAGTCTAATATCTGCATTAAAGGTACTAGTAGTACTAGTCTAAATTTATGTGCTGTATGAATTTTTAACAGCAAACACATACCAAGACTTTAGAATTGAAACTTCACAGCTCATTCGGTCTATACCAGGACCAAACTACAGGAAGGGTTTTGGGCATTTTCAAAATAAAATAAAGGCTGCTTTCATTTTCTGCATCTAGAGACCATTTCTGATTTTGATTTCTGATACCAATGGCTGTGCCAGTCCTCTGTCTTCTGAATGTGGATTTTAACCAGGAGAATCTGAACTTGCAAAGCTGGGAATCAGCTTCTGCTTAGCTGTGGAGTACCACACAAATAAACATAGGCTAGACTAGAGTATTATTAATCCTTTTTTGCATATTTTAAAAGGAAGGAAGGATGGAGACAAAAAAACTCACTGACTGGTGCCAATGACAATTTTTTTAAAAATAACCAAATAGTCAAAACTGGTTTTTTACAGAAATCAGGATCAGGGAGAGCCATTGATTTGTGACAGCAAAATAAGAGTTTTCAGAACACATTATAATGTAATACAATAAATTATAACCTTAGAAGCAAAGGTTACGTACACCACATTAATTAAAAGATGAAAATCTGAGAGTTGTTTTAAGGAACTTCACAATTCTTTTTGGGTTTTCTGCTGCAAAATGCTTCTGGTTTTAGGTCCAGATATTTAAGAAACAGTACTTCTATATCCCCCCCCCCACACCCGTGTGTGTCCAGTGTAAACCCTTTGTGTTTGAGTTTGCCTCATTCATATCTCATAGTTTTATGGAACTAATATGAATTCAGTGAGGTATCTGAAGATTTCCAGGAGAAATTTATGAGCAGCTTGATTTGGTAGAAGGAGACTCTGCCCACCACATTGCAGTGTAATAGAACTGCATCTACATCTGTATAGCCAGAATTCCCACTGCTTTTAGTGGAGATTCTTCCCAGGTGAGTGTTTATAGGAATGCAGACTGAATTAGATCCATGAGGGTTGAACTACGACTTATTTTCTATACTGTACAGCCACCATGGAAATGAATTTGTGATTGGTATCCACTAGGATCACCACACACCGAAATAGCTTTCGGGCTTTCTATATTGCTTCTGACACAGATGCCTTTCCTGCATAAAGTAGTCTTATTTATTGTTTACTGGGTTAATTCCTGTGCGTTCAAAATCATAAATGTGCTTTCCTGGCTTGATTGATGAACATATAAATATGGTTGAGCTGACAGCCTAAATGTTTGCCCGCTTGACTGCTGGTGAAAAAATATATTCCATTCTAAATGTAGTGATATGGGTTGGGGTTTTTTTTGAGGGGGATTTTTGATTTGTTAGTTTTTTTTAAATAAAATTGCTTTTTAATAAATTGGCTGCCATAGACCCTGTTAGCTACTGTTAAAGATACATATTCGGAAATGGATGCAACACTTAGAAACAAAACTTTATGTATTTCAAATTAATAAAACATTAAACATTTAACTGCAAAAATATAACATTGATCTTGAGAGATGATCAGAGAGAGATTTGGTTAATATTTGTAAAATGTCCTTTACCATTTAAAGCCATTTTTGAAGAAGCACCTGTTTTAAACTCTTTTAACATGTTTAAGAAGCTATTAAAAACAAAAATCCTCCCATGGTCCATTTAAGAGTTACCAGATTCATTCCGGTGCAGACTTTTTCCAAATGACAGTCGACTTTTTCAAACACAATAATAGTGTTCTCATTGAACTAAAGTTTTTAGCTTCCACAGATGGAGCGGGATGTTTTTCTTTGGTTTCCGTTTTGTTGTGCAAGCAGTTTAAAGTGGAAAAATCAGTTTGTTCCCTTATGGCAAGCTACTTAAGATAATTAAATGGAAGAATATCCCTCTTCTTTTACTGAGCTGCTACAGAGAAAGCTTCCTTGGCATTTACAGTAGCCTCTAATGAACAAAACAGATCATAGTTCTCATGTTTATCTTCATGACAACTTTAGCTGCTTCTTTAATACTGGAGTGACATTTGGAGTTGGAATTTGGTCTGTTGACAGTTGGAAGAGGGGAAAGTGGGAGGGAATTGGGTGGGAGTAGGTTTAGGAGATTAACAGTTCACCTCAGGCTTTTTTCCCCTGTGAATTTGTTTCTATTGTTTCTCAAATAAACAAGTTTCTGTTGTTTCTCAACTAAACAATCTGTTGCTAACCCTCCTTAGGGGAACCCACACTTCAAAAGTTTGAAGACAAAGGTAGATGATGCCCTCATCAGAAAACACTAAAATACTACAAGCAGAAGCTAGCTTTTTTATTCCAACAGAAATCTTAATTAGACTGGGCATTCGAGACCACTGTGTTCCTTGTGATGCCGGATTGTGTAGAGGGACCACATAGCTTTTTTAAATTTCTGGATAGCCAACCTGGGCGGCATCTCCTTGCAAGCAAGGATTTTTCCTATTGCCCAAGCAGAGTTGTGAACGGAGGAAAGCATATTCCCACCATTTGGTGGTACTTTTCTTTTGGCTGCTGTTGGCTCACCTGATGTGGGAACAGTAGTCATACCCAGATGAACACCACTCTGCATAGCGCTGATTTGTTATAGTAGGAAGGCTCAGCTAGCTGTTTTGTGGTGGCTCCATGGGAAGGGCAGGGTGAGTAGGCCTCCAGAGCTCCTGACATAAGGTATGATGCTAAAATCATCCTGTTTAGCACAGGTTCAGTTAGTGCTCTGGTTTCTTGCAACACTTCCTGAGTGCTGAGTGGGCTATTACTGCAGATTTTATTTCTGTTTCCTTGACATAGGGTTGGTCACGTTTCTGTGTGTTTTAATACAGGCAATACGGGTTGCGGCTGCCATGTTACTGCCCGCCCATTGTCTAGTAAGAGTGGAAGAGCCATTCTATTCTTCATCCTGAGAACTGAAATCTGAAACTCACTGTCTCTGATCTGGACCTTGCAGCCTCCATTTTGGCATTGGCTTCAAACGAACCCGGGCCCTTACTTCCAGCCGTGAACTTTTTTTGTTTCTTCTGCACCTCTATGAGATTTGTAGTGCCCAGCCTGATCAAGGCTTTTGTAGGAGTTAAACACTAGCTTCTGATTGTGATGTTTCCATTGTCTAATAAAGGTATCACCCGCCCTTGCCTTAGGATTGTGTACAAGGGATGTGTAGGTTTTTCTTCTCTCTCTTTTCTTTTGGTGTAAAATGTTTGGACACCTTAACCCCAGCGTACCTGCTGCATAAGACCAACCTGATTAACAGAATGTCATAGTCGTTGTTTTAAGTTAAAGCGGAGAGACCTTTGGACCTCCAAACGGTTGAAACGGTGACTCCCACAATCCTGTTTTCACTGGCCAGGCTGGCTGAGGCATCTGAGAGGTGGTATCCAAAAACTCTGGAGGACCAGGGAAACACCCCCCCTTTTTTTTTAAAAAAAAACAAAACCTTTGTTCCCTAGGATTTCAGTCTGGGTCCAGTTATAATATATGGAAGGACTGCAGTGATGTCATCAGGTACCAAGAGCCGATACCTGGAATAAGGCCATAATGTAGACAGTGCTGACTGAATCAAAAGTTCTTTCTGGTCAGATCTGATTGAACTGTAAACCTTCGGATCGAGATTTGTTTGAAGTACAGTATTTTTTTATCCTGCCTTTCTCCTGAAAAGAATCCAAGGCAGCTTACATCATTTAATAAAAGGTGAAAACGGGAAGTATTTAAAAATGAATTAAACAAGTACAGTATTGTATTAAAATGGTAAATAACATCAATATTAAAACACATTTAAAGCATCAGAGCACAACAATCCATTTAAAGCACCAGTCATTAAGGATAAGCTTGTCTGAAGGGAAAGATCTTTTACAAGGGTAAAAATTCTGTTGCTTTTTGCCCAGCATTGAAATAAGAATCTCGCTGCAGAGCCAAGGTTTGGCAATTCAGACCCCCATCTGTTCCTCTTTGATAAGGGATGTACAGTAATACCTTGGATAAAGAATGCCTCAGATAACAAATTTTTCAGATAACAAATGGAAATTTCCAGGTATAGGGCTGCCTCGGATAGCGAATGTTCCCTATGGGCTGCCTCGGATAACAAATGCTTCATAATGCCTTGCAAAAAATATGTACCCTGCATGCATTGCAGGATGCCTAGTTTGTGGAGGGGTGGAAGGAGTTGGAGCATTTTTTCATGGTGTTTTGGAGCCATTCTGGATATGTTTTGCTGAGGGATTTGGACCTTTCAAACTTGGTAAGATAGGGAGCTAGCATTTTTCGGATAATTACCTCTGAGAATGAATTAAATTCGTTATCAGAGGTACCACTGTACTTGGGAACCCACAGGCTCCTTCCCAGCTCTGCACTTCTAGGACTCTTGTTTGAAACTGCTGACATAAGGCCTACTTGGGCCTTCAGCAGGTAGTTGGATTGGTGTGGGGCTGCCTGTTTGTGATAGATGTTTAATGAGAATGTGTTCTACATCTTTAAAGAGGGCCCCTCCCTGCCCCATATGCATTTCCAGCATTCTAAAATAATTCCATCCTGTCCTGTTTCAGTAACAGTTCTTGACAGAGTGCTCGTTTAGCCTGTCTGAAGTGAAAAATACAAAACAGGTGATCGTATTTTCTCTTGCATGGATGCTCAGCCACCTACAATCAGAAGGAAACTTTTGTAGGATATATTTCTATACTGTGTCTCCTTTGGAGGAGAAAAAAATCCATCCTGCCCATTAATGCATCCTTAAACAATTTTTTTCCCCCCCCCCCCCCGTTTTTTTGCCCTGCTGATTTGAAAATCCTTAAATGAAGATGCAGGGTCATCCAGTTCTGTTTCAAAGAGGCTTATTAGAAATAAGCAGTGCATAACACCTTTTTATTGTGAGATAATGAAAGATGTGCTGATGCTGTGATGTGGAAATTGTTTTCTGCTTGGTTGGTACACAATCTTTTGGAAGCCAGTTCAGCTTTTTCATTGAAGATGGATGG
>JAHTLZ010003542.1:2284544-2337149 GCA_023846285.1 Phrynocephalus versicolor
ATAGATAGATAGATAGATAGATAGATAGATAGATAGATAGATAGATAATTGCATGCTTGTTTCTTTACCAATTGGTGTCAGAAGTGGAACCAAGTTTTTACTCTTAAGATTATTTAGATTAGACTGTTTTTTACTGCTATAGTGATGTGGCCCCTACACTGGCATTTTTAGTTGATATGATTTGTTTGCTACAAAGTGAAATTATCTGTGCAGTTATTGTATGCCTCTTAATAGTCCCGCTGCCATCTCTGCGCGTGATTAAGATATACCAATTAACCCATATGAGTTGTACCTTCTTTTAAGGTATTAATATGAGGTTTTCACTGGGAACATTTTGTGTACATTACTCCACCCAAGAAGTGACGTAAATTGTTCTTCATGCAGTCTGTGTTGCTTTTTAGCCATGGATTTGCATATGGTGACTTTTAATGGATGGAATCAAAACTCCGCTCTGCACAGTATTTTTTGTAGTGCTAATCTGGTCCATTTGTGGTAGTGAACATAATTCACCTAGACCAGTGATGTCCAAACTTTGGCCCTCCAGATGTTTTGGACCGCAACTCCCTCAGTCCTTTTTTCATTTAACATCTAGACTTGGAATTCTGGGAGTTGTAGTCCAAAACGTGGGGGGGGGATTTGGACACCCCTGACCTAGACCTTTCTCCTATCCTGAACGCAATAGTAGAAATATAGATAGAAAGCACAGGAGGCAGAAGCAACAATGCAGCTTTTTCTTTCTTATTGTCTTAGAATAGGTTTATATTCTGAAATCCATTTACAGTACATGTGAAAATAAGTATACCTGAACATGTTGGCATAAATTTACATTATATTTTATATTATTACAAATACCATCCAGTATTAGAAGCACCCTTTTGTAGACAAATGTACAATGCTAATATTAGGAGCTGATTTTGATCAGATCAGAGTATCCTCTGTGTTTCAAAAGAAATTAACTCTGTACCAGAAATGCCTGAGGCCAATCAATAACCTAGTTTAAGAAGATGTAGCCATAATTTGTGCAATTTCATACTGCTGTTGCTAAGGAATAGCTGGGAGTTTTGGAAACCAGAATTCCTTGAAAAATTCAGAGCTTGGAAAGATTAGGTTTTTAATGCCAGCCAGCATGCACTGTATTCTGCTGCTTGTCACCTGTTGAGAGGAACGAGTGGCTGTTAGTTGCAGAGTGCTGTGTGCACTTTTTGAAACGTGTGAATTATTAAGGGATGTTCGCTCAGCCTTGCCCAATGTGATTTCATGCTCCCTTGCCCTTTCTTTAAATAGAAGAGAAATGAAGTATGTGGCACTGCAGCACTTGTAAGAAGTAGAATCCTCTGGCTTTGTGTATCAGCTTACTTACCATAGTAGAGATCACAGGATGTTAAGTGAAAAGCAATTTGTTTATCTGCACAAATGTAAGAGTGAGGGATACCTTTTATTGGACCACTCCAAATAATATCAAACAGATTGCAGGCTTTCATGGAGAAGATTCCAGTTCTTCAGGTTCTGTACCACCACTTTATGAATAGTGCAGAAAAATTGGAGATGCCAGTCCAGGAATTAATGGTAGATGTCTGTAAGGGGCGATGTCAGTTGGAATTTTTACACCCTACTCTTAAGGCCAAAAGGTTGGCCAATTTACTCTGGTCAGAAGCCTCTGAGGAGGCACTACAGTACGACCCCCACATCCACTGATTAAACCAACCATGGATTCAGTTATCGCTGGCTGGTGATCAACGAGGGGCAGCAAGGGAGGGAATAAAAATAAAACGTACTGTCCCCAGTGCACCGCCATGGGCCAGCCAGGCATCCTCTGGGGAGGGGAAACTCACCTGCCTGGCCAACTGGCCTTTGAACTTCCCAGTCGGGTCCCAGGTGGCTGATTGGAAGTTTTGAACTTCCCGCTCAAACTTCCAATCAAGGTCTCCACCTCACCCCTCCGAAGGGTACCTGGCTGAAGGCATCTACAGCAGTGGTAAGGGGGAAAAACTTACTGCCACTCCTGAGGGGTGAGGTGGAGACTTTAAAGACCCGCCTGGTCAACTGGTCTTTGAATTTCCCACTCAGGTCCCAGGCGATGGATCAGAAGGTTGAGTGGGAAGTTCAACACTTCTGATCTGACGCTTGGGACGCAACTCAGATGTTCAAAGGCTGGTTGGCCAGGCGGGCAAGTCCGCACCCCACCCCTCTGGAGGGTGCCTGGCTGGCCCACGGTGGTGGTGGCGGAGGCGGGCATTGGGATGCTAAGTTTTATTTTTAATTTTGTCCCCTCCTCACTGCCACCACCAGCCAGGCCCACTCTGGAGGGTGGCTAGCTGGCCAGTGACAATGGTGGTGGCAAGGAGGAAATTTCTTTTTTCTTTTTTTCCTTGTCGCAGCCAATCCCAGTAGCTAGGAGCAAGGGGGAGGGGAAACTTTCTTCCCTCCTTGCCATTTGGGAGGTGTTGTGGGTGAAAACTTTCACCCCACCACCCCTGTCACCACTATCAACTGGATAGGAGTGTTTGCTCTTTTCCTTGAATTTCACTATTCATGGGGGATCACGGAACTGATCTCCTGTGGATACAGTGGTCCTACTGTATTATCCACCCCCTCATACTACCCACTTTTACAAGTGTTGCAACCAAATACTATAAAACTAGAAGTTGTGAATCTGGCTGCCCATTATAGTCCTATTCCTCATAGAGCTTGAGTAACTTTTGTTAGTTGTTTTTTTAAGGTATAATATTCTGCCCCCTTGCAATGCAAATTAGTGTGGTATCGATTGTGTCCTTATGCTGAGTTTTGGACCAGTGTAACCATTTTGCAGAACTCTTCCTGAAATCTCTTCGTTCTTTTGCCTGAAAGTTTCCATTATGTCTGTGATAGCCGAAGGGTGTGCTAAAGTTCCCTGAAAATTGCATAACATCACATAAAATATTTTCTTTCTCTTTTTCCCCCCTTTCATTTCCTTTCTTTCAAAATTGCTTGGATGTTTTGTGGTGCAGTGGACAGAGCGATGGACTAGGACTCTGGAGAACCGGGTTGGAGTCCCCACTTGGCCATGGAAACTCACAGGGGTGGGGAATAGAATTGTTAAAACCACTCCTTAAATATCCCACTTACCTTGAAGGCCTTATTAGGGTTGCTGTATGTTGGCTACAACTTGACATCGCGCCAAGAACTAACTTGGCTTAAAATGGAAATCTCATGGCTGTGTTGAATGACTAAGAAAATGAGAACATAAGAATAGTCAGTGCTGAATCAGATCAGATGATGCCTGATCTAACATTCTGCTTCCATTGTGGTCAGCTAGGTGCTCATGTCACTCACTCGGTGATAGTGAAAAACATGCTGCCTCTTACACTCTGATATGGTTTCCATGGATGACTCCAGTTCATCTATTATGAGGGAAGGAGAAGAACGCTCCCTGTTGCATTTCTCTATAGCACAAGTTCTTTCACATGTCCCTTTACTTGCTTTTTGTTTCTAAAATACAGCTGAAATTTTGATGGGTACTAGGATTGACCCCAATTCTCTTGTGTGAGAGATGAGTCACAGTTGGCAAATGTAGAATATGCATTGAACAAATGTTGGTGGATTCAGTTTGGACTTCAGAGGGAATGGGGAATGCAGGTATTAGGTGGTCTGTTTTTCCTTCCTAGACAAGTATGGTAAAGAACAAAGAAAGTTTGAAATAATAGATGCTTCCCTACCTTCTCTCCTTGTAATCATATTATTGCCATGAAGAAGATACTATATTTGGCATCTGCTCTGTTTCATGCATGTTCAGAAGCAGTTACATGGACAGAAGGAGAAAATACATTAGTAAGCTCCTGCACTAGTGCCAGATTTCTCAGTTACAGTCTTGTTGAAGAATCCATAACATAACTTCCAGCAGCACACAACAGCTTTTGAGCAATGGTTTGCACAAACCATTGCGGACAGATTAAAACCTTTTAGTTGATGTCTTGACGGCTTGGATTTCTGCTTTCCTGTTGCTCTAAGGCTAGCTACAAAAAGTGTAAATTTTTTTCCTCAAAAAAAATTCTCAGAAGTCTCTTTCTCTTGGCCAATGGCAAATGTGGCTCTCCAGATGTTGAGATACAACTCTTATCAGCTCTTACCGTGGGCTGTGCTGGTGGGTGTTTAGAGACCGAAAACCGCTGGAGGAGCTCGGGTCTACTCTTTTGTCTCATGTTTTGGTACATGGCAGCGACAAGACACAGCTCTGTTCCCTGGTTTGGGGCGGATGTGGCTAAAGAACTGACGTTTGGCTTGTCTTCTGTTCTCTAGCTCACCGTCAATGAAGCAGCTGCTCAGTTGTGTGTAAAGGACAATGCGCTGTTGACCCGAAGGGATGAGCTCTTTGCACTGGCGCGGCAAATCTCTCGAGAAGTCACATATAAGTACACTTACCGGACCACCAAGTAAGCTACTTCTCTTCTTGTTGTTGAGGAATCCCAACGGCTCTCATGGGGTTTATCATGAAAGAATTAGAAATCTGTTTCCATTCTTGCTGCCTGGGGTTGTCAGGGCCTGATTCATATGCACATGACTAACTGTAGGTGTGGTGTAGGGCCACGAAAGCCTCTAACAGTACACCTGCAACACCGTCATAGGCTGCCACTTGTGACACAATCTCCCATCACTTTTGAGACGAGGGGGATGCTACAGAGTACTGGCGCACCCGGCCACATTACTCTGGGCATTGGGTATGGATGTATGTTGGCAACATGGGAATGCTAGATCTCCACAGCGTTGTTTCCCACTGCTGTTACAGAAAAGTCTGCTTGTCATAGACCAGTGACTTTGGAAGGACTTGAAGAGTTTCAGACTCACAGAGGAGATTAAAAATGCATTTCCCCAGGGCTGGAAAATGCTCATTTTTCATCCTAGAGGGAATTTTGGTTTAGAACATGGCCCTAAAACACCTAATCCAGGGGCAAGATATAGCCCTCCACAAGGCTCATGAACCCTCCGTCTCACCTGTCTAGGATTTTGACAGTCCAACGTCTGGAGACAGGTTGCTTATCCCTTTGTGAACACCACCCCACAGTCTCAGATAGTACCACCCAATCAGAACGGATTTGATTGAAATCATGTTTACTTAAATAATGACGGAAATCATTACCAAAGAAGGTTTTGCTTTATATGTGTGTGTATGTGCACTCTTGCTTGCTAGAATCTTAATACAGTTGGACCCCTGTATCCACTGATTCATTAACCACTGAATCAGTTATCCATGGTTGGCAGAGAAAAATTAAATAAATAATTCAGCAGACACAAAGCAAGCCACTGTCACGAAGAGCAGCTGTAAAGCAAGCTACTGTCGCAAAACAGCACTTTTTGGAGGGGATTATGTTCTTTTTTATCCACAGTTTTCGTTATGCACAGGAAGGTCTGGAATATACCCCCAGCAGACACCTGGGTCCTACTGTACAGATTTTTCACCTTGCACAGAGGGACTCCTCCAATTCTCTGTTCATACCATTTTCAGTATCTAAAAAGGATGTACTTTTCTTGCCCAGCACAAGAGTTGTAGAGGGACACTTGGTAGGAGTGGCATTCAAAAAGAAATGTCTCTCAAGAAAGTTATTGAAAGCAATCATTTAAATTTTAATAGGGCTTCCAGGAACTTCCAGCATTGTCTCATATTGAGACGGGAGAAGTAACAGAAGTAATTTTATATATACAGTGGTACCTTGGATAACAACTGCCCCGGATAACAAATAATTCAGATAACAACTGCAAATTTCCGGGTATAGGTCTGCCTCTGATAACGAATTTTCCCTATGGGCTGCCTCAGATAACGAATCGCAATTCCTAGGTATAGGTCTGCCTTGGAGATCTAATTTTCTCTATGGGCTGCCTTGGATAACGAATCTTCCTATGGGCTACCTCGGATAACGAATTTTCCCTATGGACTGCCTCAGATAATGAATTTCCAGCATGCATCAGTAAAAAAGTTATCCCAGTTGGCATTGCATCTGTACCTTTAAAGTGCACTTTTTAAAGAGTTTTGAACAAAAAAACCAGGTGTCTGTGCCTTTTTCCTAGGCTCCAGAATGGATTAAATGGTTTCCCATTCATTCCTATCTTTGTTTTAAAGTGTTTTAACAATAAAATGGGAATTTAATAATTTATATATTTTATTTTTATTTTTGAGTACTTTTACCCCGCCTTTCTCCTCAGAAAAGGACCTAAGGTGACTTACAGTAAGGAGAGACTGTACAGTCTATTACAATTATGACACAATCAGTTTGAGAAGCAGGGAATTGAGGGGCATCTTACAGCATTATAAGGCAACATTAAAGCTAACAATTGATGACATAAGTGTCAGTGCAATCACACAAGGAGATATATAAACACAAAGTTATAAGTGGTTATATACATGTAAGAACTTAAGAACATAAGAATTGCTATGCTGGATCAGGCCAACGGCCCATCTAGTCCAGCTTCCTGTATCTCACAGTGGCCCCACCAGATGCGTCTGGGAGTGCACGAGACTAGATATCTGTTTCGTGATATCACTCCCCGGCATCTGGCCCTTGAAGTACCCCGGTTTTAAGCCTGGAGATTACACATCTCCATCATGGTTTGTAACCTGTGATGGATTTTTCCTCCAGGAATCTGCCCAATCCCCTTTTGAAGGCATCCAGGCCAGATGCCATCACCACATCCTGTGGCAGGGAGTTCCACAGACTAACAACGCGCTGAGTGAAAAAATATTTTCTTTTGTCTGTTCTTACTCTCCCAGCCCTCAATTTGAGTGGATGTCCCCTAGTTCTGGTATTTTGGGAGAGGGAGAAGAGCTTCCCTCTATCCACTTTATTCATGCCCTGCATTATTTTGTACGTCTCAATCATATCCCCCCTCAGGCGCCTTTTTTTCCAGACTAAAGAGGCCCAAATGTTTTAGCCTCTCCTCATAAGGGAGGTGCCCCAGCCCAGTAATCATTTTAGTCGCTCTCTTCTGCACCTTTTCCAGTTCTACTATGTCTTTCTTGAGATGCGGTGACCAGAATTGTACACAATACTCCAGGTGGGGCCTTACTATTGTTTTGTATAATGGCATTATAATGTTGGCTGTTTTATTTTCAATCCCCTTTTTGATAATCCCTAGTATGGAATTGGCCTTCTTCACCGCTGTCATACATTGGGTAGACACCTTCATGGAGCTGTCCACCAAAACACCAAGATGTGTAGCCATGTATTGTAGATTCATAAAAAAAAGTCACAGTAGGTAGTCCATCATTCTGGGAAAGCTTGCCTAAAGAGAAAGGTCTTTGCCTGTTTAAACAAAACATCTAAGAAGTTTAATTTAGTTTTTTTAAAAACCAAGGAAAAAACATTGCTTTTTGTCTGCTCCGAATCCAACAAGGATGAACTACATTGTTCCAACGATCAACTAATTAAATCATAAGAAACTTCTTTGTGAAACTTTCTTACAATTCAGATTACTGTTATCTCTTCCATAATAAGAACTTTTCCAACTATCTTTTCCTGAATATAATTGAGATATCTAGTGTTAAAAGGTGTTTTTATCTCCTAGGTCTAAATGTGGAGAAAGGGATGAGCTGTCACCAAAGAGAATTAAAATAGAGGTACTGTACTTGAGCTTTTTCTGCATGGTTGTAACTCCTGACATTGACTTGTATAACAGGGAAGGTATTTTTAAGAGATAAATTAAAGGATGCATGTGTACTGCTTGGTTCTTTTTAGAGATGTAACATTTCCCAGAATTTTTTTTGGGGGGGGGAATGGGAAAACCACCACCCCATTTTTCTGTTTTTCTCCAAAGTGTCTCCCCCCCGCCGCCCCCTGCTTCAAAATTTCCGGAAATTTTACATCTCAGTTCCATTACTGAAATTAGGAATGGGCCTTTCATGTTGAGATGAATGTCACAGAATACAAAAGAGGCTCTCTTTTCTCCATCTGCGTTTTAGACTTGTACAAAAGGGGGTACACATATTTTTAATATTTCTTTTGTGTTCCCTCTTTTTTATAATATTTTGGCACCTTTTTCATTATGTATCTTTCAAATTTTCTTGAAAATGTTTAATCCAATAGCATTAAAAACAGGCATGTTCAAACTTCGGCCCTCCTGATGTTTTGGACCACAACTCCCTGAATTCTAAGCTTAGACTGCCAATGGCAAAGGACTGTGGGAGTTGTGGTCAAAAACATCTGCAGGGCCAAAGTTTGGACATGCCTGATTAAAAAGACTGCTATCAGGAGTCTTGCAGTGGTGGCGAACCTTCAGTACTCCAGATGCTTTGGACCAGAATTCCAAGCCTTTATTGCCAATGACAAAGGACTGTGAGAGTTGTGGTCCAAAACATCTGGAGTGCTGAAGGTTTGCCACCACTCTAGGGTGAAGTGAATGACAATTTTGAATGCATAGAAGCGGTGAGATTCATTGGATTTTTTGAGGAGTGCACTTTGCTTCAGCTATTCTTTTGGGATTGCCCTTCATCCTTGATTTTGCTGCCTCCCTGCTCCCTTCCAGCTTGGAAGCATCCCCTCCCTCCTTTTTGCCTTTATGTTCTTCCATTTTGGGAGCCCTGTCTCTTTGGAATTTTTTTTCTGTCTCAAGGATTAATAATCGTAGGGATTCTTTTTCTTTCTTTGCTCTTTTTTGGTGGGCAACTTCTTTCTCTCTTTATGTGTTTTTTATTCTCTTGGTGTGTGTGTGTATTTGTGTGCGTGCACACACACACTTTCCCTGGTTTATAAAAAATTGTTATTTAGTTGACGTAATGTGTAGTTGTTCTCATAAAAACGTAAATTTGGGTGGATTTTGGAGGGACTGTTTTGTTTGTTTCTTTGTATGTGTATGTGTGTGTGTCCTGAGTGTGTGTGGAATTCGTGATGTTGCTGGTGTGCTGCCGGGTTGTTTGAGAGGTGGTTGTTGCTTGAGCACAGATTGGGGTTATTCTGGGTGTTGTGGTATAGGAAGTTGCCTATTTAGCTGTCTCTGGGCCTTTTCACACGGCCCCTAAAATCCGCGGCAAATGGCTCCCAGATCCGGAGCTTAAAATTGTTTCCCCACCAGCTCCGGAGTTTACAAAAAATTAAGTGCGACCACGCCCACCTAAGCACGTCCCAGCACACTTTTCAAGTACCTGCTCTCCGGGGGTGAAAAATTCCTGATGCGGATGTAACGTAGTGAGTGCCGGGCTGTCCTCGCTTCTTTTTGTTGTTGTTTTTGCCCCCTGCCCCTTTAAGAGATACAGTGCTGCCGGGAGCAGAGCGAGACGGCAGAACAGAAGTGAGCGGCATTTTTTTCTTCCTTTTTTTCTCCCTCCCCTCACGCAGCCAGCAGCCAGGAGTGCGGAGGGGGTGGGAACACAGGAACACTGACAAACCCCCAAAATCTCTGGTCCGAATTTAAGTGGCCAGCGGATCTTAGAGGTCGTGTGAAAAGGCTCTCTGTGTGTCTGGCAGCCAGTGTATGGCTGCTTCCTTGCCTTTTCCCTTCTGTTGGTATACCCCGGGAGTCTGCAACCCGCGGCTCCGGAGCCACATGCGGCTCTTTGGAACATTTGCCGCGGCTCCGGGAGGGTTCAGAAATTTCAATACAAAGGCGCCGAATCTCGCGAGGACAGCCCGTCCCACAGGGCGGCGCGAAGCCAAGCGTGGCCACATTCTCAGCGCGCTCCCTCTTCTTCAGAGCAAGAGAGAGAGAGAGGGAGGCGTGGTGGAAAGTGCCCGCCGAACGGCAGCCTTTTTTCTTTTTTTTTTAACTTCAAGAAAACCTCCCAGATCTGGATTGTTGCCTCCCCCCCCCCCCCCGAGAAAAAAAGACGGGAGGAGAAAACCCTCCTTCCTTCCTTCCTTCCCCCCTTCCCCTTCCTTTCTTGCTTGGGTGTTTGGTGGGAGGGGGAAGAAGCGACGTGTGTGTGTGTGTGTGTGTGTGTGTGTGTGGTGGGGGGCAGCGTTTAGACGGGATGGTTCAACGTGGAGGAACAGAAAACCCTCCTTCCTTCCCCCCTTCCCCTTCCAAGCATTGCACATGTGCAGTTGGCATCTCTCTCTCTCTTTCCTTTTGCCTCGCTACAGCCCCCCCAAAAAACTACGGCTTTGCACTAACTTGCCGGGATGAAGCTCCAAAAACGCGGGGGAGCGGGCGCGCGCGCAGCGTGTCTCCGCGAAAGAGAGAGAAAGAGATATTAGAAATTCCCCTCCTCTCCCTCCTGTACTATTTTTGGAAGATTTTTAAAAACTGCCCCCCCCCCAAAAAAAGTGGAAGCGGTGTGGGCACGACGCACTCGGGCTGCGCTTCCCTCCTCCATGGAGGGTGGGGGCGAGAGGAGGAGGAGGAGGAGGGAGAGATGGAGTGTGTGTGGGGGAGAGAGTCAGACCATGGCTGCAGGATCCGGGCAGAAGGCAGCGAGGGCGGAATGGGAACCTCAAGAAAGGCGGCGTGGGGAGGGGGCCACGGCTAGTCTTCTCTCTCTCCCCCCCCACCCCTGCCGCCACCGCTGCCCTGCTTCCTTGCCCGGTGCTGTCAGTTCTGGCCCAACAAGCAAGGGGGTGGTGGCGGCGGGAGTGAGGAGTGGGGGAGCGGCGGCGGCGCAGAGGGAAGTCGGCTTTTCTTTTTCCTGCGCAAGATCAACTTGGCAGTCGAGGGACGCGGCATGACAGCTAGTTCGAGCCCGCCCCCCCGCCCGAGGAGGGGTCTCTCTTATTAGACTTCCAGCGGCTCCCTCCTGGAGTCAGCCGGTTTCGGCTGCGGGGTGGGGGTGCCGGGCTCAAGTTGTTCAGGGGCCCCTGGCCACCCGGGGAGGCCAACGGCGCGCCACCTGGCTCAAGAAGCTGAGCCGAGCCGAGCGGAGCGCCTGTGCGCCTGCCTGCTTGTCTCGCTCGCTCTCGCTCTCTCCGAAAGCCCGCCAGCAGCTGCCTTCCGCTCCATTCCAACACACAGAACGTGCCTCCTGCGCGCCCACTCACCCCCCAGCCCGGCCCTCCCCGAGGCTGGTGGACACGCAGCCGCCCCAGTTGCTCGCGCGGGAGAACTTGAGGCAGGTGCGCGCCTCAATGGAAACCCTCGGGGACAGGGTGGCGGGGTGGGGGAGGCGGCGGCGGCTCGGGCTCACCCGCTTGCTTGCTCTCCCGGCGCCCGAAGTGCCGAAGAAGCAACTTTCATTGGCTTCCTTCTCAGAAGCCCTTCGGGGGTGCCCGGAGGAGCCGCAGCCGCCGGCGCTCCTTCCCACCCCACCCGAGCCCGGCGCCGGGGCGCAGCGTGTCCGAGGAGCACGCAAGGGAGTGTGTTGCTTGCGAGCGCCCAAAAAGCCAGGAGCGAGGGGAGGGGAAAATATATTTGCAGTGTTATATTTGTTTTAAATGTCGCAATGGTTTTGCGGCTCCCAGTTTTTTTTTCCCGTCAGAAATGGGTCCAAGTGGCTCTTTATGTCTTAAAGGTTGCAGACCCCTGGTATACCCAGAGCCAGAGGGTCTATTCTGTTGTGTTGAGAAGGTGGCACTGGAGTCATTTCCGCCCCCTCTTTTTAATTGTGTCGTTTTCTGCTTTTTGAATTGATCGGTTGGTGAATTGGGAGCGAGGAGCCTTGTGGGTATCTGAGGCCTTCTCCTTGCAGGACTGTTACATTTGGGTGCAGTCGGGCATGGGGAGGTTACCTGCAAGAGAAAGAAAAGTCTTCCTCAATTTGTTTGATAGCAACAATCAAAGCAATTTATTATTTCAGTACAAGACTTGTAGAAAAATACTCATTCTCACTTTCTTGAAAATTATAAAAAGCAAAACAAACATTTTCTATTAGGAACCTCTTACAATATTAGAATCACACATATTCAAAATGAACAATAAAAAGAAATATGCATGCATTAACAAGATAAATTTATACAAACTAAATAGAAAACAAACAATACAAGAACTTATTAATGTTGTGAACCATTCTTCTATTCTTCATTTAAAATCAACGTACTATATTATTGCTTTGTTGATTAACATCCTTCCTAATGTTGCCCCTACCCCTACCCCATTCTTACCAGAAGCAAACTGAATCTTTGCTCAGAGTATATCCTTTTCCTTTCTCAAATATATATATCAGAAATTGGCTCCATATATCTTTAAAATCATTAGTATGGATACACTAGAGTGTCACGGGCACACTCGCTGCGGGTGGCCACACCCAGGGAGGCCCAAAAAAGTCTACTCGTGGCCGACCTTCTCTGTGGCTGGCCCTACACTATGGAATCATCTCCCGAGCGAGTTGCAGCCTTGCACAGTCCATGCCAGCCTTCAAGAAAGCGTTAAAGGCGTTCGGTGACTGTTAATTGTTGTTGTTTTTATTTATTTATTTATTTTTGGTCTGCCATCTGCCTCCATGTTATTTTGTTACTCTGTGTTTTAAATTGACTTTTCTATTTTATGATGTGTTGTACCTAATTTGGTTGCTGTTTTGTTTTGTTGTAAACCGCCCGGAGTTCCTCTCAGGAAGACAGGCGGTATATAAGACCTAAAATAAATATAAATAAATAAATAAATTTACTATTTTTCAAATCACAAGTTAATTAATTTATCATTGATTGCAATATTCCACATTTCTTTATATCAGTCTTCAATTATAAATTGGCTACTAGCTAGCCAATTTTTTTGGCCATAATTAGCCTTGCTACTGTTACCATAATAATTACTAAACCAATTTCTTCTTTATTTAATTGTTTTTTATCAACCAGGTTCAACAAGGCTGTCAGCAGAAATGTGCACTTCCTCTCTTATTTCCTGAAAAACCTGAATCCACTTTTCCCCCTCCTTTCACAGAGCCACCTCATGTGTAAATAGGTCCTTTCCCCCTCTATTTTACATTCCCAGTGAGAAGATGGAATCAATCAATTTATTAAATCCATTGAATGCCATCTCCATGCTACTTTATAACAATTCTCTTTGATCTTTAATTGACTAATTCTGACTTGCAATCATTGAATTTACTGTATGGATTTTTTCTCCCCTCAGGAATGAAATTGAATAGCTTTACATCTGATATCTACATCATAGCAATCCTACTTAGCTCTTGTTCCAGTAAAGGAAATTACTGCCATGTTACATAAACATTTTTGTAGTATGACTTCCTGACCTTTCATTCAGCTGTTGCAAATTATTATCATCTGTACCTTTGTTTAAGTTCACTGGGACAATTTTCCAGGCACAACACTATGCCAAGCATCCTATCTTAAAAAGTCAGGCTGTACTTAAATGGTGTGTGGGTGCCTACAGCCCAATCTTTCTATGTTGCTTCTTTTCCAGAGAAACTGACTGGGAATCCCCAAATGTATGTGAGCCAAAGATTATACGAGTTAACTGTGTCTAAACAAGCCGAAAATTGTGGGCCAAATGAATGCTGTATTAATCCAGAACGTTTTGATTCAGGATGGCTTAAATTAAATTAAACGGTGCTTTAACACTGATTGTGTATCATCTAAGCATATGTGGGGGTTTTGTGTGTGAAGATGAATTGACTTCATTTTTGGTTTTAACAGATCACTCAATGAGCCCAGCTTTGTTGTTCAGAACTTCTTAGCAATAGGAAAGGCTCACAAAGAACAACCTGCTACTCGAACTGGTGGGGGAGTGGGGGCCCATCTAATTGATCTTGTCACCCTTGGAAATCTGGCTTCTGATATCTACAAAATAAATAAGTGAGAACTGGAAGCTTCTCCTTAAGAGAGACAATAAGAAAATGAGGTTTAGGAGTTGTACCCATTCAGTGGGTCATTGGCGTTCTCCTACAACCTTAGAGTGGGAAGGGATGTGGGTGGTAGCTTGATCAGCAATGAGCAAATTTCAGGTTTCTGACTGTTTTGACCAGGTCAAAATTAACTACAGTAGGACCTCGATGTCCACTGAGGATTGGTTCCAGGCCTTCCTGTGGATAACAAGAACCATGGATAAGAGAGAACACCAAACCCCTCCCCAAAACTACTGTTTTGTGATAACAGCTACTGTTTTGCGACAATAGCTTGCTTTGTGGCTGCTGAATTATTTATTTGTTTTTCCTCTGCCAGCCGTGGATAACTGAATCAGTGGTTAATGAATCAGTGGATATGGAGGTCCTACTGTAATTTTAGCTATTAGGAACATGGAGGTTGAGATGTGGGCAATTAGCACCAGGCAAGCCATGATGGAGGTTGTTTTTTAAAAAAACAACTCTCATTGATTTTGGAGTCAGGAACCCATGGAAAATACTGTATTGGAAACCAGCCACAGCTATGCTGGCCTGTCCCAGTCTGCATTCTACCTGCCCTTATTTTAGTCAGTTCAATGGACTAGCAATAAGTTACACCATCCCTGAAGTATCCATGGCAGGTGCTGCTCTGCATAGCCGTTTAGATTTGATATTGTTCATTCCAGAAGAACGATACCATAAGACGTTTTGCAGAGCTGCTTCTGTTAGGATTCATAGGTCTGCTTTTGGGTATATTGAATGGTTTATTCCCACGCAGTGAAACTTCAGCTCCCCTGTTCCTTGGAGCAGCAGTCCTGTCATGCTGCCTAACCAACATAAGAGGCGGTGCAACTACCTCCTTTTCAAATGTTACTTTCCGTTAGTTCGTTAAAAAGGTTACTTTGCATATGCATGCACCCACCCACACCCACACAGAGAAGAAGCTTTCAGTTGGTTCCTTCTCTGTTGATTCTTTCTTGAATATACAGGGGACATAACTTGTAATTAGAGATGGGCACGAATAAAAAAAATGGCATTTTGTTTGTCATTTGTCGTTGAGAGGTCCGTTTTGTTTCGTTTCGTTTCCGTTTGTCGCAAATGTTTTGGAAAAATTTCGTTTCCGTTTTTCATTTTTTTGTTTGTCGTTTCTACCTGCTTTTTGCGCGATTTTTAAAAGTATTTATGTGCGCAGGCGTCCCCTAACACCCCAGACCAGAGGGAAAACACTAAAAAAAATTGATGCTGGCAGAGACACAGTATAGACTAGGTTCGCAGGGAGGCTGCAAAGGCAGCGGCGGGCGTTGCCCATGGTGCAAGGCAGCCACAGAGTGACTGCACTGTGGGGCAGGGGAGGGTACTCACCAAGAGGTACGCACACACACACACAGGGAGGCTGCAGGACTGAAGCTAGAGTCGCAGAGACAGCAATCCCACCCTAACTCCCACTGGGGACTGCAAGGAGGACGGGGGCTGCCAGAACTTTTTATGCCCTCTGTGGCTGCCAGACCTGCCCAGTCTGCAACCAGGGCATGCTATTGTCCAAGAATTTACATGATCCCATCACATGGCTTGCCTCCATGTTGTGGCTGGAGTGGCGACATCCATTTTGTCATCCATAAATGGAAAAGAAAAATACATTGCGATGGGAGAAGACAAAAACAAACGTTTTAAGGACCTCTACCCCCTGATAGGTAATAATTTCAAATAATTATCGCATTATCACTGCATTTTTATGGATGTCCAGGGCATTTTAATACCCAAGAAATCAATATTAGGCATCTGGGAGCCATTTTGGGTCAATGTCCCCTAATTCCCCTTAAAGGAAAAAAATACAGCGATCTGAGAAAAGACATAAATGCACGTTTTAAGGAAACACCCCCCGTAGGTATTATCAGACAGTATAAATAATTATCGCTGCATTTTTATGGATGTCCAGGGCGTTTTTTAACATTTAAAACAGCTCATTTCATTGCACACTGCCAGTAACGGAAACGAAACGTAACGAACAAAATTTTCGTGGCTCTGTTCGTTTCGTTTCATTTTCATCACAATTTTCATTTGTCGTTTCATTACGTAACAAAACAAACGAATAACGGAAACGAAAAATTATTTGTTCCGTGCCCATCTCTACTTGTAATCAGTAGGGGAAGTTTCCTGCAGTCCGTGATAAGTTCATGCTTCGTTAAAGACCTTCGTCTATGAACTTGCCTAGAATCCCTTAAAAGATCATTAAAAATGTCACTCTTCCAACAGTTCTTTTCCCAAGCCTCTGGCACTTTAACCTATCAATCATCTAAACTACGTCTACCCACCATCTTAGTTTTATTGTAATGCTGTTGTACTTGTTATTTATTTGGTATTTTGATGTTGTTATATTTTAGACAGGTTTGTTTTTTTCTTTTATGATGATTTCTTAATACAGTATGTTTTAAATGGTGTGGGTTGGGTTGTTTTTTGTTTGTTTGTTTGTTGCATGGTTATTTACTGTTATGAATGCTGTAAGCTACCCCAAGTGGTCCTGACTAGCTTGGCAGAGTATTAAATAAGTGAATAAATAAACAAATCTTTCTCAGTCAGAAGAAAGCCTTTTATTATCCCTGCTTCCCAGTTGTATCATCCCTGCCATCCCAGAAAGGTAAACTAATGGCGCCATACATACATCACTTGCCTCATGAGGATGAAATAGAAGAGTTAGAGGGCGTCCCCTCTCCTCCCCATCTCCACAGTTTCTAAGAAGAAATGCTCTTTGAGAACTTTCTAGAAATCAGGAGACCAATACCCATGGGCTTGCCTCTTGCGAGACAGTAGTGACCAGGCAAGCAACCAAAATGGAGCATTATGTACTTGAGAAACAAGATTTCTGAACAAGCTTCAGGCCTTCTCTGAGGAATTTTGTAATCTGTGTGACATATGAAGAGGCAAAGAATGAAATGATACATTTGTTCCATACCCCAGTTTATTCCTCATAGGATCTGTCTGTGGGTGTGTGGAAAAAAATGAATGAAAATTCAACCCAAATGAATGGGTCGATTTTTGCAACTACTGAAAGGACGGTGGGATGGTTAGGTCTTTCTCCCCACCCCCAACCCAAGATAAGAAAAGAATGTTTAGTTTGACTTCCTATCTGCTAGCTTGTGTCATATATATTTGGACAGTCTGAGGAAGAACAGAATATAACTTTTTCATCTTTGCTTCTTACACAAAAGCCAGAGTAAAAGGGGGGGTGATGTGGGGGGGTGGCTTGTGAAATATTCCACCCCACCACGAAAATGCCTGAGCAGCTCTCTAGAGCACCACACAAATGGGCACTCAACACTGCCTTTTTGATCTTTTTAGACATTTTAACATCTTTTTTTTAATCGCAAGTGGGAATGACAGGCTTAGGTGTGATGTGAAATGTTTTTTCTGTATAATCGGAGCCCCCCCCCCATCTGAAAAGGATGCTGCTTTAGGAGAGGCTGTCTGGGCAAACCTACAGACTGCCTCATTTTTTCCACTAGTCACAGTGGTAGACCTTGCCTCGGCAGCAGCATTGGGCTTCGCCTTAATGGTGCCAGCCATGGGGGTGGGCTGCAGAGAGGAATCACAAATTATGTACAATTAGCTGTGCCTGCTTTTGGCGTTTCCCCATGTGACTCTCTCTTGTTGATGGAGTGGGTGGGTAAACCGTGGGAGGGAAACAGAGAAGCAGAGGAGGAGGAGAGCTTGGGAAAATGACAAGCAGAGCGAGTGGGAGAAGGAATGCAGCAAACTCCGGTTAGACTTGGGGAGTAATTATTAATGAGCTGCCCTGAGGTCCCTGAATGCATTCAGAAATTAAAAGCAACCGAAAAGAAGAGAAGAGAAGGGGGGAAGCAATCTGCAGGCCAGAATTCACCACCTTCCCAAAGCAGCGGCCTTGTTTGGCTGAGAAAGCCTCTGTGGACTTGGTGTGGGTGCCCCTGTTCTTTGTCACCTCTGGAGTCTGTGGCGGCAATGCCACACAAAGCCCTGAGCTGTTGCAGGAGAGGCTGGGGGGTGGGAGGCCAAGGCAAGTCACCCAACGGACCCTTAAGGGAGGCCAGGGGCATGGCAGGGCGTCCCCTCTCCCCGACATCATTTTACACGGATGGAAACTGTGTGTCAAGAGGTCCCCTTTCCCAGAGTACTCTTGGGAGCTAGGAGGAGGGGTGCCTCTGTGTGTGTGTGTGTGTGTGTGTGTGTGTGTGTGTGTGTGTGTGTGTGTGTGTGTGTGTGTGTGTGTGTGTGTGTGTGTGTGTGTGTGTGTGTGTCGAGGGGGGCAGAGTCTTGCCCTCCCGTAGGCTAGCAGCAGTACAAAAGTATCATGGAGATGAATGGCAACCTTGGCAGAGTTGAAGCCGGATGCCGAGTACAAAGTTTTAAAGGCTCAGCAGTGGGAGTAGGAGAAAATTGAAAGGGCTGTGGGAGGTGGGGGGGGGGGTTTGAGAGAGAGAGAGAGAGAGAGAGAGAAGAGGCTTGGCGTTGATGTCAGCCGATAGGTATAGGGTGGGAGGGAGAAAGGGAAAGAGCGGGTATGTGCCCACCCACGCCACTTGCCAAGCAGGGTTGAAAAGAGAGAGAGAGAGTGTGGGGGATTTCTTTTTCTCCGTGAAGATCAAAAGAACAGAAGCAACACAATCTGGTGTTCGTGTAGGAGCCATGTTCGTGGAGGGGAAGAAAGCGCCTGTAGGACTGGGAACATCTGTTCTAAGAAATTGCTTCAAGGACTGCCAAGTTGGAAAGACGCACTTGTGTGCGCATGCAGCATGTTTTCCTAGAGAAGGCCACAAGCAGTAGGGAAGAGAAAGGAAAGCTTTGGTAGCAGGAGCTATGCTCCACCATTCTTCTCTTGGTCCCTTGTCTATGTTTCAGTTTTAATAAGCTTCATAGGGAAATGTTGGCATGGAATGGTGTCCTTGCTTGCTTCCGTCCGTCCGTCCGTCCATCCATGCATCCATCCTGATGGAACCATGTTTGCTACTAGTTCTCGCTTGTTATTGGATCTCCAGTAGTTCGGTTCTGAGTAGTGCAAATGCTTTCTTCGTGATTCCTAAAGACCAAGCAGGAAAAAACAGACAGCCGAGGTGCCATGTATGAGACCTTTTCCATCATGACTTGGTGGACTGTAGCAGTTGGCATGTCCCTCTTTTACATCATAAGTAGCTGACCTTTGAACCTGTAGTAAAGCTATGATAACATTGACAAGCAAGGAGATGGAGACGGACTACTGATTCATTGAAGGGCAAACCTTTTTGATGAAGAGCCAGCTTGGGTACATCCTACATTGAACAACTATTCAGACACAGTTGTGGAATTTTAAGACTTTGAAGAATTTATTTCTACGGTAGTTCCCTTGTCTTATGACTGGTCTCTTACCCCTGCCTTGATTAGGAAAAATTGACGATGGGCTTTTTCAAAAATCACGTCTGGGCTTGAAATAATAATTTAGCCTCAGAATAGAAACCTGCAGCCAAGAAAACTGGGTCGTTAGTTTAACCGTTAGATCAGTATGCAGAATGGGTTCCCATCGGCCAGGTTCTTATTATGTTGTGTGTACTTTGACCAGAATGAGTGCACAGCAGCTATTCCATGTAACTGTGTTGTGAGGAAGGTCTATACTCAATCTGCATATCTCTTCAGTCCTGAAAATGTCACCTACACAAGACAAAATGTATGAAAAGTATATATATTTTTAATTATTGTTGAACAGTTTCCACTGGCAAGATTTTGGGTTTACAAAAGATCCCACTTCTGCTCTGATATTATGTGCCATTATGTAGTTTCTCACCTTGAGTGACATGAACTATGACCTCTAAATTGGGTGCTTTCTTCGTTTATTGATGTCAATCCATCTCATGTTAAATCTTCCTCTTCCATTGCCTTCAGCTTTTCCTAGCATTATTGTCTTTCCCAGTGAATCTTATCTTCTCATAATTTGTCCAAAGTATTCTTGTTCCACAGCTCCTTCCTTTCCAAATAGTATCTAATGAAGACCTACAGTATTTCCAACATCCTTGCTCTTATTATGGTGATTAATTAAAAGGATGTTTCCAAACTCCCGACACAGCAATTATCCATTTTCTCATTCTTGCATGTTCACAGGATGGCTTTCCTGACTTCCAGGATGCGGTCCAGAATTTCTATCAGCAGGATTCAGTCAAAATTCAGCAAGCGCTGTCAAAAGGGAAGTGTGAAGACTTGTCATCACTTGGTTCGCAGGTAAATTGCTGCAAGCTGCAGTAGCAGATTTTTTTTCTTACTAAGGTTTGTTCCAGAAAGCAACAACAGTACTTTCTTTATGAGACAATCTGTCCCGATCTTCCAATTTAAGAGGTTTTGGTGACCTGGCTGTGATGGTATCAATTTTAGTTTCAGTGTGACTCAAGGAATGATTATTTTTGACAATAGTAGCAAAACCAGCGACAGCTTTCCTTTCATTCTTGGAAGACAAGTGGAGACTTTAACGTGGGTGGGGGTGGGGGTGGGGGGTGAGGAGCCAGGATAACCTTTGTATATATCTCTTGTTGCACCACTTTTGAACTATCGGGAATCAAATACAATAGCAGCCGTGCTTATTCCCCACTCCTTCTTCTTTAAAGCAAAGCAATATGTTCTTTTAATCACTTGGCCACTACAGAATCTGGCAGCATACTTGATCCTGAGTAAAAGGATGAGCTTGAAGGCTTTTGTTCTATCTCTTATTTCAGTTGGTAGGCAAATACTATGTTTAAATATTATTTTCATTAAGGCATGTTCATGCAGCTGAGGAAGTGGGCTGCAGCCCATAAAAGCTAGGTTATGACAAATAACACTAGCTCCTAAATGCCACTTACTTATTTGTTTGTTTGTTTGTTTGTTTGTTTGTTTGTTTTATTTTATTTTATTTTATTTTATTTTATTTTATTTTATTTTATTTTGCATTTGTATACCACTCCCATTTCCCAAAGGAACTCTGGGCGGTTCACACAATAGGCTTAAAAACAGACAACAATAAAACAATATAAAATAGTGCTGGGCAAGAGGCAAAAACTTAACAACGATGAAAAAAAAAAAGAGAGAGAAGGGGAAAAAACAACAACTTGGTACCACATTAGCAGTCGCCAAAGGCATCCCTGAACAGCCAGGTTTTAAGAGCTTTCCTGAAGGATGCCAGTGAGGGAGCCTGGCGTATCTCACCGGGTAGCTTGTTCCAAAGCGATGGACCGGCCACCAAGAAGGCCCGTTTTCGAGTTACTACCCTACGGGCCTCCCTGGGAGTGGCCACCCAGAGTGAGAGAGCCATAGAGGAACGGGTGGGTCGGGCCAGCTCTGATCGTAGGGAGATACGCTCTGCCAGATAATCAGGACCCAGGCCATGGAGGGTTTTGTAAACCAAAACCAACACTTTGAATCTTATAGGGGAGGCAACGGGCAACCAATGCAGGCGAGCCAGAATGGGAGTGATGCGGTCAAACCTGCCCGCACCAACCACCAACCTGGCCGCTGCATTCTGTACCCACTGCAGTCGCCAAACAAGGTTCAGGGGGAGCCCCATGTAGAGAGAGTTACAATATTCTATCCTCAACATGACCAGCGCCTGCACCACTGTCCTCAGGGAGTCCCCATTGAAGTATGGGCGAATCTGGGCGATAAGCCTAAGATGGTAAAAGGCTGACCTGGTCACGGCTGCCACCTGGGATTCCAGGGACAGATCCGGATCTAGGACGACGCCCAGACTCCTCACTCGTTCTGCCAGCTGGAGGGCGAACCCACCCAAGCTGGGAAGAGGACCACAGTACCCGTCTGGGCCACCCCTGAAGAACAGAACCTCAGTCTTCCCAGGGTTAAGCCTGAGCCTGTTAGTCCTGGTCCAGTCCAATACTGCAGCCAGACAGCAATCAAGGGTCTGGACGGCCTCCACTGCAGAGGTGGAAAAGGAGAGATAGAGCTGTGTGTCATCAGCGTACTGGTGACAGCAAGCTCCAAAACTCCGGATGACCTCAGCCAGCAGCCTCATATAGATGTTAAAGAGCACTGGAGAGAGAGACGACCCCTGAGGCACCCCACAGGAGAGTGTCCAGGGGGACAACAAAACACCCCCCAAGCTCACACGCTGAGTACGGCCCTCCAGGAAGGAACGAAGCCAGCCGAAGGCCAGAACCCCAATCCCCACCTCGGAGAACCGACCCAGGAGGATACAGTGGTTGATGGTATCAAAGGCCACTGACAGGTCGAGAAGGACCAACAGGGTAGAGCAACCCCTGTCAGCCCTCCTCAACAGGTCATCCTACAGTGCGACCAGGGCCGTCTCAGTCCCATGACGCGGCCTAAACCCAGACTGGAAAGGATCCAAGACATGATTCTCCTCCAGGAACGACTGGAGATGCAGGGCGGCAACCCGCTCGACAACCTTGGCCATAAAGGGAACATTGGCTATAGGATGATAATTAGACATATTGTCTGCAGCCAGGCCTGGTCTTTTCATTATTTTCACTAGAGTCAAAGGGGGGGGGGCCCACTGCATTTGAACTTTGTTTTGGAGTGGTTTGTACTGTCTGTCTGTCTATCAATCGATCGATTCTAAACTGTCTGATCAGCCTTTAAAAACTAACTCAGCATCTTGCCACCCTTACTCCGTTTAGTATGACATGGACTGAAAAGCAGTCCAGAATTCTCCTGCCGACCCTTAACATGCCAGGTGTTCCACTGGTCATTGGGTGAGGGTGATAAAGTGCCCATCTCCTGCTAAAGTACAGGGAAAATATAATTCAAAAAAGAAGAAAAAAAAAAGGATGGGCTTTTCCATTTTGGTGTTCAACACTTGACGCATGCTTCTATCTATATCATCCCCAAACGGTCCTGAGCCTTCCCCCTCAGCGTCTAGAGACAGACGCTTTGGCTCTCTAGTTCAGATTGGGCATGGGCCGCGTTTTCTCAGTTTGTAAAGGAAGCAGCGCAGGGGCTGCTGTTCCCCTCTCTAGCCAGAAGCTAGCAAACTGAGACAGGTGAGTAGCTATTTGAAGCTGGGGTGGTGGGGAAGGTGAGCAGCAGCACCTGTGCTGCCACCTTTTCAAACCAAGACAAAGTGGTTTGTGCCATCTCTACTGCCTATGGTCTAAACAGATACGGAGCTTGAGAGGCAACCATGGTTCTCCAGGGCTGTGGAGGTTCTCCAAGTCTAGAACAGTGGTACCGTGAGATACAAAAAACTTGGGATATGAAAGGGAAGTCCGTCCAGAGCACAATGCACCCTGAGAATGGAAGTCTTCTACAAAAACTCAAGATATGAAAATTTCCTGTGGAAAGCCCCGATATACGAAAATTTTGCAGAAGACTTCAGTTTCCAGGGAGTATTGCACTCCATTCAGATCCATGGTATGAATTTTTTAAAGATACGAAGCATCCCGAGGAACAAATTGACTTTGTATCTCAAGGTACCACTATCTATATAACTGAAGGGAACCCATCCCTCTGTCCAGTGCTAGGCTTCCAGGGCGGGGGCGGGGGTAGGAGAACAGGAGGATGTCTCCTTGCATGGAGGACTCATGGTGCAAATTCAGTGACTTGAAGACTATTTCTGTGGGTGTCTCCTCAGAAGCAAGTAGAGAACTTGACTCCCAGTTAAGGATACATATGGTATAGATCAGTTGGATTCTGGGCAGGATATCCAGTTCCATCCAAAGAGCTGGGTGTAGAAGGCAATGCCTGGGCCCAGTACTGGTTCTCAAGTGATTAAACCCGGGCTTATTAGACCAAAGCTCTTCCTTTTGCTATGAAGATGACCTCATAACATGAAGAACATGGCCTCTAGCTACCACTGACTGATCTAGACTGATCAGAAGTCAAAAAAGGTTTTTGGCTGTTGTTGTTTTTTAATTACAGCTCATGGAGTTCCCCCAGTCAGCAAGGCCAGTGACCACACTGGCGAGGGATTCCGGGAGTTACAGTGCCAAGCAGTAATGTTTCTGAGCTTTGGTTCCTTTTGTGACGCTTTGTTTTGAATGGTGTGCATGAAACTGGGTGCAGGAAGGCAGTCATTGGACAGATGGTTGGAAGTTGGCATAGAGATGCATTCCTATGTGCACCCGTAGCTTCTTCTCTGTACTAAATGCCTTTGATTTGGCCACTGCTCTGAGGACTACCCTAAAGTCAAAGAGTGGGTAGTAAAGAGGTGGAATAAAACAGAAAAACAACCTGTATGTGCCCACAAAAGGCTTAGCTTTGGGATGCGTTGTTTGCACAAACAATCCCGAGAAATGTTTCTTCCTGCCCCTCAGTATGAGAGGTTACGTTGACCTGATATGGGTGTTCCTTCTCTAAGGCAGTGTTGTTGTAGCGTTACCTTTGTGGCTCGCAGGCCACTAGGGATTATAACTTTGTTTATCCACTTGGACAAACAGAGTCTCTGGACCTTTTCTCTGCAGTACGTGTGTGCAAGCCTTTTCAGCTGCTATGTTGTATGGCACAGTGCTAGAGAAGTAGAAAGGGGTCACAGCAAGTCAACATTGACTTGATGGCTCACGATGCTGCTGCTATTTATGGAACCCCTTTTAATTTTCATATGAATCATTTTTTTAGTCCATCTCACATGTGAACAGGTCATTATTTAACTCTGTACATGCGGCTGAGCAGCATATGCATGGTAATGTGCATGTATCTTGGAGATTTTCCGCTTCAGCTTTGTACAAGGCTGATTCCTAAGAGTTTCATGTCCCCAGTCAGGGCTGTCTATAGCCACTGAGCCATACTACCCTTTTATCCTGGGTGGGATAAGCCCAGGGAAGAATCAGTTGTGCTGCTGACGTTGGAGCCTGACTAGAACTGTATCATTCCCAAATACTGCCATCTACTCAGACCTGCCAATGGCTGCAGGGAGTCCCCCAAATCCACAAGGCTAGGCACTTAAAAACACGTGACACAAACACTGAAACTGTGGCAGCTGGTCGAGGCATGGCCTGGTGTTAGTATTACAGACCCTCTGAGCCAGAAAAATTTAGACAGCAGATTCAAAATTTTCTTAGAAGAATCAAGAAGGGGAAAGGGTAAAAAAAGGGGGAAATTCCAGTGAGTTACAAGAAGGTTTCAGAATTGCTTAGCACAAAATATAGAGATAGTCTAAAGTAGTTTCAGACTTCACACCAGAAAACAACAAAGGCTAAACTTAACTCCCTGATACAACTTAGTGTGGGGTCAGTGGAGTTCATAGGCACGCATGTTGTTGTTGTTGTGTTGTTACAGTCGTGACCGACTCTTCGTGACTCCATCCATATCCATGGAGTGTTCTTGGCAGGAATACTGGAGTAGTTTGCCAGTTCCTACTCCAGGCGCCTACAGCACCTGGTATTCCTTGGAGGTCTCCCATCCGAGTACTAACCAGGGCCGACCCTGCTTAGCTTCTGAAATCAGGCGAGATCGGATGTGCTTAGGGCATCTAGGCAGCTAGGCATGGATAGAATGCATTCTTTCTGTCATCTTGGACAGAAGGTGGAGAAAGCTGAGAGCCCTTTGAGACAAGCCGGGCTAAGCTAACCAATCAGTATCCCAAAACTCTTCTATACATTAAGCAACCCATTCCAGACTTACCCAGTCCACATGTGCATTTCCTTGAGTGTTTCCCCGGGACAAAAACACCTTTGTTCCCCCTCTTCCTTCTTTCACACTTCTGTAATCCTATCTTAATCCTCATGGAGTGGTCTTTGATGAACCAGTAATAGTATGGAGGTTTTAGATCTTTTGGCCCTCCCTTGTTATCCCATCTGGCAGGCAATCAGTGGGAAAGGTCACTTTCCCTTTTCTTCTTGGCCAGTGCTGACCCTTGCCTTCTCCGACTGCTTCCCAGCCCCCCCCCCACAAAAACCTCCCTGATAAGGAATCAGTGTCCCATGAGTCTCGCGTTTCTCAGTCTCTGCGCCAAGCATTTCGTGTTTATACGATTTTTAGGCATATTTTGCACACTATTATTCTCCACAAATATATTGCCATCCTTTTTAGAGTGGCATATGGTTGAGATTTTTCAAAAATGCACATAGTGCTGTTCCAGAATTAGACCTTGAGTGAAATATTGACATGATTCTTGTTGTTCAGGGGAGGAAACAGATGTTCTTGTTACTCATGAAATATTTGTTGTGTATACACGTATTTCAAAAGGAATACCGAGTTTTGGGAGTTGAGAGGGAATCTTTTTTGATTCAGGGCCTGAATCCCCATCTCAATCATGTACAACAGGGGTGTCCAAACTTTGACCCTCCAGATGCTTTGGACCACAGCTGCCAGAATTCCAATCCTGTATTGCCAATGACAAAGGACTGTGGGAGTTGTAGTCCAAAACATCTGGAGGGCCAAAGTTTGGACACCACTGATGTACAAGGAGCTCTCCTCATGGCCAGGTTCCCCATTTCTAGCTGAGAAAGCTGTGCTCTTATGCAGTGGCTACAGGTAGCACTGCAGAGATGAAGTAGCCCACTTCATTTCAATAAGAGTCACCTTGCTCTTTGATGATGGTTTTTGCACCGAGAATGAAAGGGAATACTTCATTTAACCCTGCTTTATTCAGTAAAAAGCTTTGCTCAGTCGGGAAAAGCTTTCTCTACAAATGCCTTGAAAAATGATTACAGTGGACCCTTGTATAACAAATAGCTTGTATAACATAAAATTTGTACAACATAAAAATTCCAGAGATAGGGGAATTTTGCTTAACATAGTGGCCTATGGGGAGAATCCGTACAACATAAAAATGGGATCACTCCATTTTCAATGCATTCCTATGGGGATTTGTATAAAGGAGAATTTGCTTAACATAATTTCATTTGGAACAAATTAATTCCTTTATACAAGGTACAACTGTATTTGAATTGTTTCATTAATCTAAAAAAAAAATCTGCCTTTTTTCATAATTTAAAATTACCCTATACTGGTGGATTTCCTTTCTTAATTCAATTTTTTAGTTGTTCAAGACAGTCGTAATTCAAGGCATCACTGTATCTGTAAAGTCATTCTGAAAGTACAATTATTTCTGCCAATTATAATTTAAAAAAAAATTAAAAAGTCCAGTGTACAGTAATCCCCTGCCCTTTCGCCGTTCATATACTGTAGTCCTGGTATATCACGGGACCACAGTATATGAAAAAAATGCCCCTCCAGTAAGCTGGAAAGGCCTGTTTCAGGCATCCTGTAATTACCCCAAGCCTTACGCTGCCCTGAATGGGCCTCCGATGGCCTTCCCAGGCTGTTGGAGGCCCCCAAAATACTTCTCGACAAACCAGAAGTGACTTACGGCTTCTAGTTCACCTCCGGTTTGCAGAAAAGCATTTCTGCAGAAAGGCCCCCAGTGGCCCCAAAAGTGCTTTCTAGCGATCCGGAAGTCACATCTGGTTTTCCCAAAGTCACTTCCAGTTCATCGAGAAGCCCTTTGGGGGGCTCTGATGGCCCGGGAAGGGCGTTGGAGGCCTGTTCAGGGCAGCATGAGGCCTGGCGTAAGTACAAGAGGACCCAAACAGGCCCCCCAGTCCTGACTCAATCCTGCATCCGCATATTGTATATTTTCAGTTACCTCAGGGCGGGTCTCTAACCCCCGCAATAGCTGGGGGCTTACTGTATCTGCACATCCATTGTTTCTTTTTATATTTCTTTGTATAATGGTTTCTTTCATATTGCCCTGAACAAACTGCCACATACCTATCACAAGCCAGATGTGGTTGCCACCTGCTTGCCTGGGGGGGGGGCACTTATTGTGTGGGAGATGCTGCATCCTGGTGATGTAAAATGGCCAGAAACTTGGGGGGGGGCTGTTTTTGTCAGGGGAAAATGACCATTTTTTCCAACTCACTCCCCCCCCCCCGCTCCATGGCTTTGAAATTTCTGGAAATTTTACATCTCTAATTGCCGCAATCCCTTTTTCTACTAACATTGGGAACTCTTGAGGCAATGCCTCCGTGCCCTATAAATGCCTCGAGCTGGTTCTTGCCTGGGTTTACTCAGTACAATACAAGAATGGCAGAGTGGGAAGCTTCAGGATCAATAGCCCATCACAATTCCCAAAAGCCTTAGTGCATAGCCTTGTTTTAAGTGGGTAAGAGAAGGGCATTTCATAAGTGAGGCAGTACAGCCAAGAAAGCCACATACCCCCATGTCTCTAGGTAGTGGGTTTTTCTCCATGGTGAGACATAGAGGAGCCACGTCCCGCCAGATCATAGTGATTGGGCAAGTAAATATAAGGAGAGTGGTTCCCTGAAGAATCTTGATCCCAAGCTCTTCAGAGGTATGTTGGTTTTCATCTGGACCTTGAACTCGGAACAGAAACATATTGCAGTTATTCTTGAACCATTTTCACATGGAAGCTGAAAGGTGTTCCTACTAGCAGTCTAAGCTTCCACAATGTGCATTCACTGCAGCATCTGTTTTATCTTAAAGGGCAGCCCTCCATAAAATATACTACATTTGTCTAGCCAGAAGGTTACTAGTGCATGAACTTCTATAGCCATGTTGTCCTTGTTGCAGCTGGTAGGCCTCTGAGCCCCTCTGCTCACCTGTACCTTGTATGGAAAGTATGGCTCAAGGGGTACCTCCAAGCTATGTGCATGGTACCCACATACTTATGGCTCAAGATGTGTATAAATGGTGCTCACGTACTGGTCTCGCCAAACTTGACATTTAGATAATCTACTTTTATTTTATTTTTGTGATAGAGAAGCCTCTAAATTCCAAAAATGTTTTATTAACAAGTTTTCTAATGTTGTGGGCTTAACATGTATCAGAAAGTAATTGAACTTGCATACTCTTGATTTTTGTTCTGATTTCTTTTTGCTTTTGAAGATGAGTAGTAGACTAGCTGTCAAGTCTCCCTCCCTGAGAGCTGGTCTTCTATATCAAACTGCAGGATAGCCTAGTGGTTTGGGCATCTGGATGCAGAGCCAGAGGTGGGGAGTTCAATTCCCCATCTATGCCTCCTTGACAGGGGCTGCACTTGATGATCCCTTATTCCCTTCCAGCTCTGCAGTTCTGGGATGATGACCATAAAATGGTTGGCAGGGAATGACTGTGCCATTTCTGTACAGTAGGACCCCAGTATCCACTGGGGATTGCTTCCAGGTCTTCCCATGGAAAATGAAAACCGTGGATAAGAGAGAACACCAAAGAGTCCCCAAAACTGCTGTTTTGTGACAGTAGCTTGCTTTACAGCTGCTATTTTATGGCAGTAGCTTGCTTTGTATTTATTTTTTCCTTTGCCAACCGTGGATAACTGAATCAGTGGATACAGGGGTCCTACTGTATTCCTTATTTTATTTATTCATTTATTTATTTTAGAGTATTTTTACCCCATCTTTCTCCTTGGAAAAGGACCCAAGGCGGCTTACAGAAATGAGGGACAATATACAATCCAGTACAATTAAGACATGTTCAAGTATTGAGAATAGGGAGTTTAGGGACATCTTACAGCATTAAATGACGACATTAAAGCTACAAGAGAACATGAGCAGTTAAAGAGAGAGTAAAAATTCCATATAATCATGCACGGTAGACCATCCCAAAAGGAGATATAAACACAAAGTTATAAGTGGTTATCAACACAAAGTCTGTGTAATCGTGTGTGGTAGGTTCATATAAAGACACATAATAGGTCTTCATTCATACATCATTCATGTACTAAGTTTATCATCTGTACAATGCATCTGCGCTTGATAGTAATAAGAATTTTTGCAGGTGTGTAACAACATGCTGTTTTTAATTCCAGCCTGAAAAGATGATGGCCAAGCAGATGGAGTTTCTTTGCAGCCAAGCTGGTCTGGAGAGGCGCCTTTCTGCAGGGCTTTACAGACAAAACTCAGAAGAACACAGTCCCAATGGCTTGCCGTCAGATCATACTGATGGGCAAGGTACAGTAGTTTCCATGCATTTGCCCTCAGACATCTGTTTTCATTATTTGTGATGTCCATGCAACAAGGATGCCTGCTCATTTGGAGCATGTGCTGTTTTGATGTGGTTCATGTTCATTGCATCACATGGAAGGCTGAGGGGACACCCACACACAGGTGTGTTGAAAGTGAAAAGATCATGAAAAGAGGCCTGCAATATTAGATCATTAGATTATTCACAACACTCTGGCCAGTCATTTCACCTTGGGACGTTTGCCATGCGTTAACTATGCAGAGATTGTGTCTGCCTTTTGAAATCTAACATAGCCTGACTTGAACTAGACTTCGGGGTCCTGTTTTGAGCAGGTCTCCCCCTCCTTTTCCGTTTCCCACAGGCACAGTTCCCTTCCCTTATTCCTTCTTTTTCTGCCTCTCTGTCACACACACTCCCAGGTGGTGTTCCGGCCCCAGACCATGCCCCCAAGGCCCGTAGGATCAAGTAGGATAGATTCAGTCAGTCAAGGCAGATGGGTGGAGGCCTCATCTGGTGACTTCAGTAACAGTTGCATAAACTAGAGGAGGGTCTTGGCAGCTTTGGGGTGTTGTCTTACAGTGTGCCAGCATCTTTCCTAGCATGCCTTCAGCGGTAGCGTTGGTTGGCAGCACTGAGTGAATCTCTTGGTGGCCATCTCTTCTAGGTGAAAGGCCTTTAAATCTCCGCGTTTCAGGTCTACCAAACAGGCACATGCCTCATATTTCGTTAGAAGGGGAGCCTCACGGAGTGAAGCCCCTCTGTGGTGACTTGAGCCGGCTCTACGCCAGTGGTGAAGCCAAGTCACAACCTTCAGGTAAGGAATATTTCCCCCTTAACAAATATGAGCCATACTGTAAGCCTTCTGTTGGAGAGAAGACTGTGGAAGGAAGCTCTCTCTCTGTATGTGTGTGTATGTTCTGTTGCCTGCAAGATGATGATGTTACTGCCACTGAAAACCACCTCAGCATGCTCGGTGTCCATATTGCAACAAGCATATAGGCAAGTGTGAGTCCCACAGGGTACCAGAGCTCTTGAGATTGCTCCCAGTCTCAGTGTCAGTGGCCAGTCCACAAAACTGGTAGGTGCATAAGCTACTGCTGTGGTTGCAAAAAAGCATCTCAGTAACTTAAATCTGAAAACTTTTGGTGTGTTGATCAGTTCCAGACAAACATTTTACATACAAGTACCTACAAACACAATTCATGGCATTTTTTCCTGAAACAACATTATCAAGTGGCACCATACGTATGTATTAATCCACACAAATTGCTCAGCAGTAGATGCAGATGGAGGTTCAGGTCTTTCCCTCTCAAAACGCAAAATAATAACAAACAAACCACATCCAGTTAGCTGAGCAGTCCCAAGAACAGTTTTGAAGTATGTATTAGGCTTGTTCTTGATCTAGGCTTGTTGTAGCTTATGGACAAAGTGATAAAATAACTTCTAATTGGAAAGCTTATGTAGCCCACTGATGATTCATAATGGGAAGAACAAAGGCTGGTGACATTTTCATCTCTCTCTCTCTCTCTCTCTCTCTGTGTGTGTGTGTGTGTGTGTGTGTGTGTTTGAGAGAGAGAGAGAGAGAGAATGACAGGGTACAGACCTATTGACAACATGTACAATTAGGTACAATTATGCTGGTCTGGTTGTACCTCTTTGTGCCAAGTAAGACAACCCAACTGCTGAAGAGCTGAAATTGGAGTCCCATGTTCACCCTTCTAATCACTTTTTAAAGGTTGAGTCAAGATGTTGAGTATTAGTGGTACTGTGTTTAGAAAAAAGTCTTTTGGTTTCCAAATTCTGGCATGTCAAAACACAAACCTCCTGCTACCAACAGTGCACCATGGCTCACCTATGACTGCAGAGTTACATAGGGCATTATCTAGTTCACTGTCGCCCTCTCAATTGTGAACAACAGCCGAACTACTTAGAAATAGAACTATGTAAGCTACACCTCCCAGAATCCCATACCCATATCTCTGTCGATGATAACCCCGATATTTTAGTACTGGATATGGGTCTTAGCCATAACATTCAAATCATACAAGTTACCTGGCCGATCCGTTTAAAATTCTTTTTGATAAATGTGTATTCGCCCCCGCACAATTCAAGGTCACAAGGTAACACTACAATGACAGAACTGGATCCTGCCTTTTCCAAACTTTTTGAACAACAAATGAATCCCCAGATTATATTAGCAGGGGACTTGAATGCTAGACTGGGGGAAAACAACTTTTTAGTTGGTGACAAATTGGGCATTTCTTCTGAAGATCTGTGTTATCTACCAAACAGGAACTCCAAAGACTCAGGAATTAACAAACCTGGTCTTGCCCTTTTCAGCCTTATTTTTAAGTATCACTTATATATTTGTAATGGAGCTGACACAGATCCTTCTGCTGGCTTCTGCACATTCATTGGCCCCACGGGTCAAAGTGTGATTGATTACATAATTGTCTCTCCTGCTGTACTTCCTTTCCTTGACAATTTCAAGGTTCTCTGCAGGCCCGAAAGTGATCATATGCCAATTTCTCTCTCCCTCGCCTTACCACTCATAACAGAGCCAAATATCTTACCCCTTAAGGATAATCTGATAGTACGGGGAGAGAGAAAACTGCGCTGGTCTGCTACCTTACAATAGCAGGTTAACTCTTTTCTGATGTCCCCGGTGATGTTAGCAAGAGAGCAAGCCCTCACCTCCCCTGACCCTGTAGCCATTTTTGAAAATATTACCCATTTAGTCAAACCTATGTTGACCACCTCCAAGCCTATCTCCACAGACCTTCATTCTCACCATGGTTGGTTCGATTCCCACTGTGCAGCCCAGAAACGTCTATTGGCAGGAGCAATTAGAAAACTACGGCTAGTTGATTCTCTAGAAAATTTTACCATTTACATCCAGCGCCGTAGAGAATATAAAAACCTGCTCCGCCAAAAAAGGAGGCTTATCTCAGGAGGGCTTGGCTTGAGTTAGGGCTGGCTGCCATAGATAAAAATACGGCTAAGTTCTGGTCCCTGCTGTCGAGGGGACTCAGACCCTACGCAGATCCCTTAGAAAATCAAATTACCTCCTCTCAATGGCAAACCCACTTTTCTGCTCTCTTTAGCCTCACTAGTGACAGAATCAACATCACGTCACCCTTACATTCAAACCTACTCCACTTTTCCCAGTACCCTCCTTGGGAACCAGTTTCCCTTGAGGAAGTTAAAATTCTGATCGGCTCTTTGCCTTGTAATAAAGCGCCTGGTGAAGATATGCTCCCAGGAGAATTGTTTAAGTCTAACCCCCCTTGGTGGTGCGGAGTGTTTGCTAAAATGTTCACTTACATAAATCAGCATGGGAAAATCCCCCCCGAGTTGGGGCTCTAGTATAATTGTCCCCATTCACAAAAAAGGCTCTAAGACTGACCCTAAAAATTTCAGGCCTGTAAGCCTTCTCAATATAGTTTCCAAACTTTATTCTAAATATCTCCTGGACAAACTAGTACGTTGGGCGGTCACGAATTCGGTCATAGCTGAAGAACAGGCTGGTTTTCAAAAAGGAAAATCTACAGTGGACCAATGCTTTGTACTTTCCCACCTGATTCAGAAGTATGTTTGTCATGGTAGGAAGGAACTTTATGTGACCTTTGTAGATTTTAGTTCTGCCTTTGATCTTATAGATAGGGGCCGTTTGTGGCAAAAACTATCTCTAACAAACATAGATAGAAGACTTCTAGCTTTAATCCAGCAGCTACACTCCAATACTCATCTCAGGGTAAGACTGGGGGCAAACGGGCTCTTGTCAGAATCTATACCCACGGACAGAGGGGTCAGGCAAGGTTGTCTTCTGGCCCCTTTTCTGTTTAATTTCTATATTAATGATATTGTTCAAGAACTGAGTGGTCCAGTATTTTCCCCCTTCTATAGCAGATGCTAAGATCTCTGCCCTTTATGCAGATGACATTGCAATTATTTCTACAGCGCAAGTCAGCATGCGAAGACTTTTGGTTAAGCTGAGTAACTTTTGTACCAGAGAACATTTGTCCATCAACTACTCTAAAACCAAAGTAGTCGTCTTTGGGAGGAAAAGAACTAGACATAGGTGGACGCTTGACAACAAACCTATTGAGCAGCTAAGAAACTTTAGATACCTTGGTCTTCATTTTAATGCCCTGCTCTCTTGGAAACATCATCTGAAAGCAACAGTTTTGAAAGCCTCCCATTCCACTCAATCCCTTTTGAGATTCTTTTCAACCCAAGGTGGTAAACTGGTTGCCCCTGCAGTTGAAGTGTTTTCAAGAAAGATAGTCCCTCAGTTAACATATGGGGCCGAAATTTGGGGGTATACTAAAACACCACACCTCGATGTGGTTCAAAATTCTTTTATTCGATCTCTCCTTACTGTACCCCGTGGCACACCCTCTGCATATATAAGAGCTGAAGTAGGGCTAACTCCTATTGAAACACACATACACATTGCCTTGGCAATGTACTGGTTGAAGCTGGCTGCCATGAGCAACTCCCGCTTGCCAAAGAAATGCTATATAGAACAACTCCAGCACCCCTTGCGGGAGTCCTGGGTAAAGCTTGTCAGACCCATATTACACCTCTGTGGGATCAATACTGAATCTATGCCCTCTTTTGTCTCCCCCAGTATCAAAAAATTGGTCAAAGACAAAATTTATTTATGCTCCAAATGGAAGGAATTGGCTGTGGTCTCACTATCGCCATTCTCCCTCTATTATCCTTTGTTTAAAACATCTTTCGGGCTGGAAAGCTACTTTCACAATTTAACCTCAGCTCCCTTGAGGACAGCTTTCACAGCCCTGCGCTTTCAGACCATGCCTTCTGCTTTTTTAGAGGGGAGACGTGATAATATCCCTGTTTCGGATAGACTTTGCCCTTGTGGCTCAGGTGAAGTCGATGACGTGCCCCATTACTTGCTCAGATGCCCCCTTCATGAACAACCCAGAGGTAAATTCCTCGGTGGGATTATTAGTTCACTGGCCGACAGGTCCCCTGGAGCCCAACTACTTGTCGGCACAGACAGGTATGTCACACAGCAAGTTGCAAAGTTTGCACTGACAGCGATGAAAATCCGGGTCAACCTCTAACTTTGGGAGGACTATACTGCTCTGCAAGTGTCACATGGTTTTTAAAGTTTTAAAGTTTAAAGTTTTAATTATATTTGTTGCAGATGTAACTTTATAAGTTTTTTTCTTTCTGTTAATCAAGATTGCGATGACCAATGTTTTTTAGCAATAAACTATTACCTACCTACCATACCCAGCCAAGTTGGCGGATTCTGGGAAATGTTATGTTTTTGTGTTCTGATCCAGATATGTACCATGCTTCCTGTATGATATCCCATCTGTAGCACTTGTGGTGAGCATGTTGTGCTATACACTAGTACTACACATGTTCATAGGTGGTAGGCTTTCACAGACAACAATCACTATTATAAAAGACAATATCCCCCGTGCCCAGTGTTTTTATGAAAATAATTCATATTTTTGTTTTGTTTTTCAGAAGGCCTTGGTATCTTGAAAGATTTTCCTCACTCAGCTTTCAGCAGCCTTGAGAGGAAGGTCATAAAGACAGAGCCAGAAGATACAAGATAGCCATGCTGCTTTTGAAATTTATTGCAGAAAATTAAAAAAAAAAGCTTCAAACAAGAACCCAGCCTTAATAACCAGCGTTGCCTCGTTGAAATAAGCGATTTCATAGCCAAAGCCTAAGAACAGGGACGGTTACGCCGGGAACTGACAAAAAAGCCAACCAACCCTTTTGTGGACAGTGAACCTGCCATGACAAAATGGGTGCAAACGTGATGAAAAACGACATGGGGAAAGGCTCACAAACTAATATTGCGAGCCCTTATTTAAGAATGTATTATGTATTTGTAATAACTTAATGTAAAAACCTAGGTGTCAGAATGTGTATTAAACTCAGTAGATGTGGCTGCCATTATTTTTACTTGAACTTTCAATGTCTACTTTACTTGTAGATATGATAGATATTAGTCTGGCTTTAAAAAAAAAATGTGGTTTGAGGTCATGGGAACAGGATGGTGAGGGTGGGAGGAGCCATGTATAACACACTTCAATAGCAGGTTTGCAATGTTTATTTTTAAAAGCAAAAAATAAATAAAAAGCAATTGCATAAAAAGTTACAGGGATATAGCATTTGGAAGAGCTGACTGTATTATAACACACATTTTTATTCTTATCGGTGTCGTCTCCTCCTCAAAGTCTTCATGAACATGTATCTGTGTATCTGTAGTGTATTTATTTACATTTTATTCCTGTCTGCTATTTAGAGACTGATGGGGAGAGGAAGAAACATATTTTGTTTCATAATAAATACTCTGTAAAACAGGGAGGGTGAAATGTCTGCTGTCACAAAGGAATTTAATTCCCTTTAAATTTAAAGCTGCAAGGGAGACTGCGGAACACTGGACAAGCTTTGGGACATTTCTTTGCTTCTCTTCTCAGTTTTTAAATCAGAGTGCATCAGATATTGGAAGAGAGTGGAAAAACAGTGCAAGAAATTTGCATGCTCTCAAACAGCCAATAAAATAACATAAATGGAGAAGAGAAATGGAAGGCTGAAAATGCTACTGGTCAACGAATACTTAATAGCAGCTTAACAGTCCACTTGGTGTTACACTTCTACTCGTGTAATTCTTTTTTGTTTTTGTATGAACAAGTGTACCCATTATTTATTTTATGGAGTGTGTGTATGTGTGTATGTTTTATCTGTATGTGGATGAGTGATTCTTAAGAATGCTCCATTTTGGTTCGTTTGTAAGAGACATCTTGGTATTTACCTCTGGGATATTTTTAAAATGGTGTCTCTACGTGATGCAGTGCATATTACCAATGTGATGTGGGTTTACAGAACAGCCTTCTTTGCTCAGTATGACTGAAGATTAAACAGAGTTTGATCACCTTAATTCAGTCTTCCCAGCCTGCAGGGCACTGGCCTTCCAGGTGTATTGGACTACATTTCCCATCAGTATAGTCTGGGGATAGTGGGAGTTGTGGTTCAATACATTGAGAGGTGTCCTGGATGGGGAGGGCTGCATCTTTCAACAGAATGTCAGTTTGCCTAGAGTGACAGAGGCAGAATGCCCTCATTTCTTGTTACGTTTTCACTTATGGTATTGCTCTTCATATCCGAAGATCTTGCTCTGTATACTAGTGAGTCATTCTGTAGGCCATATTGAAACGATCAGTATATTGTCAAGTGACCTCTTCATACAGCAGTCCTGGATGATATGTTTAATAATTATCACTTGTCTTGTGGAACAAAGCTCTGTACTAGAAAACACTAACTACACATGTTTGTAATATGGGCAGAAAGCTCTTTAAAAAACAAAAAAGAGGTGGATCAAAGTCTTGTTTCTTGGATTATATGGTATCATTTGAATGAGTAAACATCAAATGTATTCCAAGAAACAGATCAAAGGAATCTGCAGCTGAGTGGATCCAAACAAAAGTGATGTATGTGTAGCTTAAAGTGGCTCATTTCTTCTAGTTTTGTGAATTAATAACACAGGTGTATTTCAGTGTTTCCAAAGACGCATGTAACACTGTGTGCTATCTGAGCAGTTTCACACGCAAGGACGGTAAATCCAGGCAGAGAAAACACACTTCACTCCTAATAACAGAAGAGCATCTTGTTTTGTCAAGACCAATGTAATGTAGTGCAAATTTTAAATCTGTAGTATACCGTATATACTCGAGTATAAGTCAACCCGAGTATAAGCCGGGGGCCCTAATTTAAACCCCCAAAACTGGAAAAATTTATTGACTCAAGTATAAGCCTAGGGTGGGAAATGCAGCAGGGCCTGGCAACTCCTCCTTTGTGAGCTGTGTGTGTGTGTGATGTTTAAAATGACTTAGCCACCGAGGCAAGTGCTTGAGTTGGTGGCTAAAAGTCGTTTTAAACATTGTTTTAAAATGACTTTTTAAAAAGTCATTTTAAATATGGGGGGTCAGGAGAAGTGGCGCACAATGTTTAAAATGACTTAGCCCCTGACCCAAACTTGCCTCAGTGGCTAAAAGTATTAACCCGAATATAAGCCGAGGACCCCTTTTTTCAGCCTAAATTAGGGCTGAAAAACTAGGCTTATACTTGAGGCTTATACAGTATCTATTTTTTCATTTCCCTTTAAAGTGTCTTGACCTGGCTACGTTTTTTTTAAAGTATTTGAGGTGCTTACCTGTCTCTTCCCCTACAGTCCAGCAAACCATTTCAGACCTAATAAGCTTCTTTTAGGATATTTTTCACACCTTTTAAATTTCTATCTGAGTAATCCTGAACCAGCTAAATATGTGCTTTAACCTTCATCCACCAGGTTTTTTTAAATAAATAAAGCAAACAAAAAAACCCCAAAACCCAATGAAGGTGGTGTATGATTCTGATACACTGAAATTTAATAGTAGGGTTAACATGAATTTAATGTGCATGGCTTGTAAATCTTGAACCATACAAGATTTCCAGTGTCACCCTGAATGGGTCCAACCTATGAGGGCATTCCATTTCTGCATCTTGGCTTCATGGTTGGCTGAAAACCAGCATGGACATTGCAGGACAGTAACTGAAGCCCAGCCCTGCAACTTATACAGCCATATAAAACAAGTGAGGTCTTTCTCAGAAATTAAAATTTCTGATCCCTCTCCCAAAGACTTCCTGGGTGGCCCATGGGTTGTGAGGAAGCCATTGGAGATGCAGAGCAGCGTCTGTTCTACATCTTGATCTTGATTGTGAGAAAATTGCTGCTACTGGTGAAATCATCCGGCTGGGGATGGTTTTTGTCCTTCAGCCCTCAGCAGCTTTGGAACAAGGAAAAGAATTCCCTGGGAGCCTCAGGGCTTCGTGGGGTGGGAGGAGGGATTGGAAATATTTAACTTCTGAAAATAACTGCTGCAGATGATGACATCATCAGATGTACATGGCATAACTGCAGAAACAAAGATTTTCCCCAACGCGGCTCATTGACTAGGACAGAGAAGTGCCTCAGTGACACAAGGCAATACATTTGTGGGGACATTTCTTCTTGAACAGGTTTCGTGTGTGTTTGGAAAAGGACACTCACTCTCAATGGCTGTAGTTTGGGGGCATCGTTGGCAGCTGCACAGGTAAAAACACTACAGACTTACAGGTCTGTCTAGGAGGGGATTCTCTGGCAAAATGTAACTTTGGGGGACGCAAGTGTTCGGAGACTTGGTGAACAAGGGTTTCATCTTTTGCCTATTAGATGTAAGTTATTGTTGAAAATAAGAGCTGGTTCAAATGTACATGAGGGTGGGGAACAAGTGTGATCTATCTGGGTAGACCTCCCCTCAGAAAAAACATGTGATTAAGGGCTGTGTGAAAGTCATGCCTCCAAATCTCCCTGCATGTGGAAAGCTGATCTTTCAGGAAGAAATATCTATTCCAAATAGATTGACCTTGACACATGCAGGGAGAGTTTTATTTGGGCTATACCTGATCACCGGGCCTTTGTCCTGCCACAGGCAGGTGTGTTTGACCTAATGGCACTTGGATTTCCTGAATTCCTTTTGAATACTAAAACAGGTTCCAAAAAGAATGCCACACAAAACTTTTCAAAGACTCAGATTTTGCTTCCTTTTCAATCTTAGTACGCACTTTTCTTCTACAATGCTAACAATCAAGACTTGGCCGTTGTCCACCAAGTGCAGAACTGTTGTCTTTATAGCCCTTCCATTTCCTTGATTTTGCTTTGTTTTTTTGGATGGTGGTGGTGGTGGGTGGTAACAAGCAAGCCAAGTGCTTGGCTGCAGCGGGATCATTTTGACCAAAGTGTGATCAATGTTTGTCTGCCCTTGTATTCTTGTTTGTCTGCATTTGTGTGCTTTGTTGGTTATAAAATAAAAAATTCACACTGCTAACACCTTTTCTTTCTTCTTTTCCTTTAAGAAGGGGGTACCAGCTCTGCCACAGGTGTCATAGAAATGGCCCACTGTTCCCCCACTTTGCATACATTTTAATGACAGTTGCTAGCCTAGCAACTTCTGAGATCTGGAACTGAAATGGAAAACCAAGCCGATGGCCGGTATAATGGGCCCTTCAGTTACAAACAATTTATTTCTCCCAACATCTTTCTTTCCTTTGCCTTTTTGCTGAAGAGAGGACTGTTTCTATAGCATAGTAAGACCCAGAGGAAAACTTTTAAACTTGCTTTTTGCAGTGAATTTCAAGATGGAAAAACTATCAAGTCTTCATGCTTCATGTTCATCCATGCCCTAGAAAATGGGATTACCATCTCTATTCTAAATTAATCTTCATAATTGTTTAAATTATTCTGAATTGTTTCTTCTCCCTCTGCCAAACTACTGATAATCTCCATTGACAGTATAGAGGAAACAGTGGCCTCAGTACTGTGAAAGGTAGACTTATTAAAAGCATAATTCCCTCCCTCCTCCTGGAATGAACTGTATTTTTTCATATGTGTTCTTGGCTGTGGCACTTCTGGATTTTGGCAGGATTACTGCAGGAATAAGCAGTCACAGCTGACAAAGTCCAGTATGTCATCTCCATGTGTGGGGTGGAGGGCAGGGGTAAATCTCTACAGGTTGGCTGGATATCTCAGTGGGCTGAAGCTCCTGCAATGGGGAGTTTTATTTCGCTGTGTAGCGGAGGCAGAGTTCATCTGCCTCCAGTGGCAGCATTTACTCAACCCTTCAGTTGCTGAGGGAATAACACCCGTCTTCTAACTCCCGCTGACTCTTCACACTCACTGCCATCAACAGATTTCCAGCAAGTTTAAAAGGTTGCCAATCTTTCTCAAGAACAAAACCCCCACGAAGCCAGTGCAACCGTTTAAAGTAAACATCATAGAGCTGCACCGGCATTTTGTTAGAGAAAGGAACAATCCTTTTCCACACTGCATTTAAAAAAGAAGAATCTAGTAAGAAAGGGAGACCATATCCTGTTATTACAGTACTGTATTAGGTAAGTAATTAAGCAGAAGGCCTAGGATTTTTTACAAACCAAATTCCTACACCTTTCTCCCGCTCACTTCCAATCTCTAGTCCACAATTATGCATCCCAGTACAGAGGACCCTTGTATAACAAAGGGTTTGTTTAACAAAATCTGTACAACGCAATTCCGGAGACAGGGGACATTTGCTTAAAAGAATCACCTATGGGGCGAATCTGTACAATATAAAAATGGGATTATTCCGTTTACAATGCATTCCTATGGGAAATTTATATAAAGGAAAAAATGCTTAACATAATTTCGTTTGGAATGAATTAATTCCTTTATGCAAGGTACCACTGTACCTGGCTGGGTTAATGAAAACTTCCATCAAATACTGGATTGTGTAACTGAAATCTAGCCCGCTGGCACAGTCGTAATTACATTCTCAATTGTAATTGCTTCGTTTTGATTGTGTTCTCATGTCATCTTATATTTATAATCTATCAATAAAGAGTTCATTAAAATCCAGGGAGGCAGCCTTGTGAAAACAGCAGTCTCCTTCGGAACCTGAATAGACACTAGGAATGTGGTTTGGGGCTTTGGAAAAATAGCCGACATAAAAACAGATCCATTAAGAACCAGGATGCATTGATTTTGGTCTAGAATCTGAGCCAATATTCCAGAAACTAAGAAGTTTATGCTTCCCATTGACTACCACTGGAACTCTAAAAATAACGATGGCTTTTTCTCTGTCAGAACTGAATGCAATCAGTTGTCATAGTGGCCATGAGTAGGTAGGTGGAGGTATGTGTGTATATATGAGATGCCTGCCAAATTGGAGACAAATAGGGTCACAGTGAATATGTGCATGATTTAAATGTCTTAAAATTGGAATTGCCAATAGCATCTTCCTTGTTTATTTTCTTGTTTACTTCCTTATTGGCAAAAATGGAAATGTTTCTTTTGGGGAAAACAAAACCAGGAAGATGTATCCTTGAAGGCTTTCATGGCCAGGATCTGATCGTTGTGAGTTTTTCGGGCTGTTTGGATGTGTTCTGGAAGTGTTTCTTCCTGACGTTTCGCCAGACTCTGTAGCCAGCATCTTCAGAGGGCAAGGAGCCCTCTCAGGGAACTAGGAGTTCTCTCTGTGCTCTTTGCAAGGCAGCTGCCCATGGCTGCTGCAGCCTCAGCATCGTCTCTAAAACGTCGTTATCTGTATGTGTTTAACCTACACACAAACACTGAGTTGCTATACTCTTCTGTGTAAGGTGTGTTCAATATTTTATTTATGTTTTTATACCCTTGCTTAAGTATAAAAGCTTGACACCCCTCCTAAATTAAATATTGACCATTCCTGTTTGCCTAGAAAATGCTTCATGTCTTTCTATTGGTAGAGGCTTTGTAAAGAGATCAGAAACATTATATTTACTATAACAAAATTCTACTTTCACTTTACCTTCTTGAACAGCCAGCCTTACAGTGAAATACTTAATGCAAATGTGTTTACTTTTGCCTTTAACACAATTGTTATCAATCATATTAATGTATGCAGTATTGTCAACAAACACAGAAACAGGCTCTGTTACATTAATACATAAATCCTTGAGCAACTGTTTTATCCACACCAGGTCTTTTGATACTTCATGTTGAGAGCAAAAGTCTGTCTCTGTAGAACTTGTGGATATACCTTCTGTTTTCCTGACTTCTACATCACACATTCATCATCCAGATAGATAATCATTCCAGAAGTTGACATTCTATCTACAGGATCTGTTGCCCCGTATGTATCCGAATAAGTCTTCAGTTCAAGACTGCTTGATCCCTTTAATTTCAAATTAAAGTCCAAAGTACCCTTAAGATACCTCAGCACCCTCTTAACTGCTCCCCAATGGTTATTTCTTTGGGTTTGAACATTTTGGACTAAGTATATTGACACTTGCTGCTATATCTGGTCTGGTCCATACTGACAAATATAACAGTGACCAATTATTGATTGGTACAATGTTACATTTTCAAAATCTCCTGTATCATCATAAAAATTTATAAAAATTTGTTACCATTGGTGTTGCTACTTTATTAGCCTCTAGCATGTCGCATTGTTTGAGCAAAGCAACAATCTTATCCTTTTGGCTTAGTATATAATGTCCTTCCTCATCTTTACTAACAGTTAGAGATGGGCACAAAATGTAGAATAGCATTTTGTTTTGTTTTTCATTTTGTTTCATTCTGTTTCATTTCGTTTTAAATGATTTTTTTAAAAAAATCATTTCTTGTTTGTTTTGTTTTGTTTTTTATTTTTAACATGTGTATGTGTACTCTCTCTCTCTCTCTGTGTGTGTGTGTGTGTGTGTGTGTGTTTGTAATGTTTGTGCAACTTCCCCCCTCCCACTGAAGCCATGCACACCAGCTGATTGGCGCTGGCTCTGGAGGGGGGAAAAGTTTTAAAAGCCCGCCGTTTCCCTTCCCTTCTTTTAAACTTTTTTTCCCACCAAAGCCAGCACCGATCAGCTGGCACATGGGGTTTGGGGGAGGGAAGTTGCACAAGCATTACACACACATGCACGCGCACGCGCATGCGTGCACACACACACACACACACAGAGTACACAAACACATGTGTATTGCCTGATCGGACGGGGGAAAGGGCAGGCTTTTAAAACATTTTTCCCACCAAAGTCAGCACCAATCAACTGGCATGTGGGGCTTGGGGGGGGGAGTTTAAAAAGCCCCAGGCTTTTAAAACTTTTTCTCCTCCCCCAAGCCCTGCATGCCAGCTGATTGGTGCTGACTGTTTTCCCACCCCAGCACCAATCAGCTGGCACACGGGGCTGGGGGAGTTTAAAAGGCCCCAAGCTTTTTTAAAAAAACCCAGCCGATCAGTGCTGGGGCAGGGAAAAATGTTTAATAGCCCACAGTTTCCCCCCCAATCAGGCAAGGCCGATAGGTTTCCCACAGGAATGCATTGCTTCAATGCATTCCTATGGAAAAATGAAAAACGAAACGCAATAAAATGAAAGTTTCTGTTTTGTTTCATTTTTCTTTGATGGGTAATTTTGTTTTTCATTTCACTAGGGAGTAGGTCTATGTGAATTATAATTACTACCACTACAAAATCTACAAAAATAAAATATGTTCAGATCCCAGATTTGACTAAATTCATGAAAAGTCACAGTATGCAAATCCATGGCCGAAAAGCAACACAGACTGCCAACAATTTATGTCACTTCTTGGGCAGAGTAATGAACACAAAATATTCCCAGTAAAAGCCTCATATTAATCATTAAAATGGTAATGTACAGTTCCAATTGGTTAACTGGAGTCTCTGTATCAAGCACTAAGATACAAGCCAGACTGTTAGAGATGCTATGTAGCAAACAAATCAGACTAAAAGCAAAAAATGCCAGTGAGTGTAGAGGGTATACCTCTCTAGCAATAAAACGTAAACAATCTCAGAAGTAAAAACTTGGATGTCATAGCCAACTGGTAAAGAAATAGCTAGCTAGCTATTCCCTGGTGGTCTAGCAACTGGATTTTGAAATGTTACTACAAGCCTCAACATATATCTAGCAAGTAACACCATGGAACAAGGCTCCTTTCAGATCACTCTCCAGATTTTACTAGCATTATACTACACTTCTTTATATAGATGGTATTTTACACCAATCTGTTTCAGTTATATTAATAAACGGCAGCTCATCCTATTGGAGGAAATGTGGTACTATTGGTACTTATTTTCATATGTGGTGGACATGCCCTCAAATCCAGTTCTTCTGATCTAGAGTTTTTACAAAAGTAGAATCAAATCTCAGGATAAAAAGTTAGAAGGTCATCAGAGTTATCCTTATATTTTGTTGTTGCTGTTGTGTCGTTACATTTGTGACCAACTCTTCGTGACCCCATGTCCATGGAGTTTTCTTGGCAGGATTACTGGAGTGGTTTGCCAGATCCTTCTCCAGGCGCCTACAGCACCTGATATTCCCTGGTGGTCTCCCATCCAAGTACTAACCAGGGCCAACCCTCCTTAGCTTCTGAAATCAGGTGAGATCAGATGTGCTTAGGGCATCTAGGCAGCATCCTTATATTTAGGCAATGACAAACAGCTACTTGCTCCATAAACAGTTGATTAACTTTTCCCAGGGATGTTGGCAAGTCTTCCCACCTAAATCCCAAATTTAAAAAAAAAATTAATAAGAGTAAGACATGTTTTCCACCAGCCTCCCATGCCAATCTTTGGTGTGATAGTATAATCTGATTCAGATTACAATGATGTGAAGGAACTATGTCACATTATACATTTCTAGTGAAAGACTTGTACTGTAACTTTGTTTTTGTTATTGTTGTTTCCATGTTCATTCAATAAAGATTTTTTTAAAAAACTATTCTCATATCACATCCACAAGGCAATGAAACCTGTCATTTAAAAATCCAAACAAAACAATTATGTAGTAATTCCAAAGGCCTGTTTGGAATATAAATCCACGCTCCACTTGCCAGCAAATTTGTTCTTGAGCCCTTTGAGACAAGCTGAATAAGGGTTTGCATCATATTTACACATTTCGAAACCCTGCAGTGACTCATTTATGTGCCATTAAAAGTTTGCACTTCATACATTTTGAGTTCATCTGTTTTCTCAAGTGCTGTGTTCCACACCCACAGGATCCTGGGAAGGCAGGCCTGCTTCTGTGTTACTTTTTGTGTTGGCTGACTGATAGGGTCACTCAGAAACAAGTGTGTAGGATGAGGATGAGTGGTAGGAGTACAGGTGGAATCTCACTGCTCCCCACAGTCATCCTGGTCGGACATTTGTGAAGTACAGAAATGTCTGCAAAATGCACTCACAGTCTGGAACATCAGCGGTCTAGTTTTTATTTTATTTTAAAGTTTCCTGAGTGGAAAAACACAGAGAAGGGTTAAACACTTTCTTGAACACAGATTTGCATACCCAGTTCTGTTAACTGTTTGAAGCAATCCTTAAATTGAGTAGTAAAATGTTTATTTTCTCATAACCTCAGGACAACTGGGAGCTAGATCTGGATCCAGCCCTAATATTAGGCAGAATGAAGCGGCTGCCCAAGGAAGCCGAATTTTGGTATTATGGAAAGAAAGAAAATTAAAAACAAACTAATGGAGTTTCCTTATGTTATTGTTATTGCTGGAAAGAACATGTGATATAGTTTGTCTCTTATGGAAATAATGAAAATAAAACGTGACTGGCTTGGGTACCACCTCTGAAAGAAGAAACAGATGTTACAGATAATATATTGTTGAAAGCACATCAGATGCTGGAGATACAGGATTAAGGCAGACTTCAGCTTTTGAGAAATCATTCAAAGGAATCTTATGCTGAGGTCCTGAAGAACAATTGCAAAACAGAGTAAGCTAACATTCAAATTAAACAAAATAAGACCTAACACGCAGATACTCTTTTAAAAAAAATGTAAGGTTGGTTTTGATCAAAATTAGATTAGAGGACCAATTAGACTGGAGGAAAGTTAAGGACGAATAAAATTTGGGCCCTTTTTAAGGAGAAAGATGGGATAAAAATATTTTAAATAAATTCATAAACTTAAGTAAATTTGGTTAGAGTATCGAGATCAAGAGTCTCAGAATGTGGTATGTCAATCACCCTGAACTGACTTACTATTGGTCTGTCTATACTCTATGCTACAGGTAACATTATTTTATGCCCCTCCTTTCTGAAAGGTCTGTCGGTTAAACAGTTTTAATCTCTCCTCATAGCTGTTGAGATAAAGTCTTACCTTCATGCATACCATCCAACTTTAGGGGATGGTGTAACAAGTAATGTGGAATATTTGTTTTCTATTTAAAAGTTTAATAAGCCTTTTTTACCTTAATGTGACTCATTATTTGCTCTGTGGGAGGTAATTGGACCATGCAATAGTAAGACCTTTAAAATATTTAAATAAATTTATAAACTAAGTAAATTTAAGTTACTTACTAAATATGACCAAGCTCATATCTAATGCCATGGTTTTATGATCTTTATAGTTATCATTAATATTTCTGTCTGCATATGAAAGAGACAGGAATGAAAGGAATATTAGTAAGGTTTAGAAAAGCTACTTTCTCAATGACTTCTCTCAGAATCTTCAGAATTCCCTCTCCATACTGGGTGACTCTGGGAGTTGTAGTGCAAATGGAACTTCTTCAGTCCCTGAACATTATTAATATATGCACTTATTGACGGATACCATGCCATCAACGTACATGATGTTTCAACCGAAATAACAGTCATGGCTATCTTACATTTTAAGATACAACCATAAAAGAGACAACAAGGCAAATAAAATTAAACAAAGACACATTGGTGGAAGATGTGACTCTCAGGTTAGAAAGCACTCAATCAGCTGGTGGAGAAGAGCAAACAAGACATAAGGATAGTACTGTCACTAATTACACAACTAGATCAACACCAAAAGGATGTCTAGTGGATGATGTGCACAATGAAATTTATTTATTTATTTATTCATTCATTCATTCATTTGACTATTATACTGCCCATCTAGCCCTTGGGTTACAACATAAAATCTCAACATAGTAATACCAACACATTTAGAAAACCAAATACAAAACTCCTTAATGTAACAATATATAACCAAATAAATGAGCAAACAATACACTAAATTAAATGTAAAAATAAGATGATTGATCAAGTAACAAAAAATTTGAGATAAAAGGTAAAAAGAAGGATAGCATATTTGCTAGGTGTTTAAGAAATCAGGGAAGGCCATTCTGTAAAACCATGTTTTAAATAATTGTTTGAAGGTTTCAAGCGAGGGTGCCAGGCATATTTCTGATGACAAGCAATTCCATAGATGGCAACCACCGAGAAGGCCGTACAGTAATCCCCCGCCTATCTTGGGGGTTAGGGACCTGACCTGACCCATGATAATTGAAAATCCATGATACGCAGATGCTGGATCAGATCGGAACTGGGGGACCTATCTGGACCCTCCAACAATTACCTGAGGTCTGGCGCTGCCCTGAACAGGCCACTTCTAGTTCACTGGAAACCATTTCTGGGGGCTCTGACAGGCCCAGGAAGCCCATCAGAGGCCCATTTGTGGTAGCGCCAGGCCTGGGGTAAGTGCAGGAGGCCTCAAACAGGCCCTCCCAGGGGGGGCTTGCCTTTCAAATACTGCGGTCCCAGGATATACCGGGATTGCAATATATGAACTACAAAATGGTCGGGAACTACTGTACTCCTTGTCACAGCTTACCGGGCCTCCCTTAGGGTCAGAACTCCCAAATGTCCTGCCTGGCTAGCATGAGTGATCCGGGCAGTCCTTCTTGGAAGGAGCTGCTCTGACAAGATACTGAGGCCCCAAACTGTTTAGGGCTTTGTATGTCAACATCAAAACCTTGAAGTCAATGTGGTTAGCATAACAGCAGCCAGTGCAGAGTTGCCAGTAGGAGGGTAATATGATTGTGCCTTTTTTTTTTTTGCCCTGTGAATAATTTGGCAGCTGTATTCTGCACTAACTGCAGTTTTCACATTAAGCTCATAGACAGCCCCACAGATAGAGCACAACAGTAGTCTATTCTTGAGATTACAAGTGCATGAATCAACGTGGTTAATGCCCTGATGTTAAGGAGGGCTGCAGCTAGGCAATCCCCTGGGTCGAATGGACCGACGCCACCTGGAAAGGAAGATTTAATGTTGCACAATTGGAACATGGAATGTGAGAAGCATAATCATCATCATCTTAAGAACTGCAGAGCTGAAAGGGACCTATGGTTCATTGATTCCAGGTCTTGTCAAGGATGGATGGTGGGGAATAAAACTCCCAACCTCTGCTCTGCAGTCAGATACCTGCAGAAAACTACTGAGTCAGAAACCACTGAGCTATCCGGCAGTTCAAAGTAAATGGGAAACTTTGAAACAAGAAATGGAATGTTTAAACATTGCAATGTTTGGTGTTAGTGAACTAAAGTGGACTGGAGCGGGATGTTTTAGTCAGACAACTGCAAAGTGTTCTACTCTGGGAATGACAAACTCAGAAGAAATGGTGTGTCTTGAATACTGAGGCAAGATGTAGCACAGGCAGTTATGGGCTATAATGCAAGATCTGACCAAATAATATCAATCAGACTTCATGGAAAACCTATCATTCAGTTCTATGCTGCAACTATTGATGCTAAAGGAGAAGATATTGAAAGCTTTTATGCCAGCTTCTAGGAGGAAATTAATCACACACCAAAACATGGCTACTGGATCACACCAAAGAATTTCAGAAAATCAAGCTATTCTTTATAGGCTACACCAAAAGCCTTTGACGGATGATGAGAAACTATGGGTTGCTCTGAAAGAAATGGGTGTGCCTCTACACTGGATTGTCCTGATGGATAACCTGTATGGAGAACAAAAAGCTACCATTAGGACAGAACAGGGACAGAATGGCTTCCTATAGACAGAAGAGTCACACAGGAGTGCATTTTATCTTCTTACCTGTTCACTCTGAATGCAGAACATATTCAGATGAAGACGTGAAAATTGGTAGAAGAAACAACAATAATTTAGGATATGCAGATTGCACCATGTTACTGGCAGAAGGCAGCAATAACCTGAAATTACTTTTAATGAAAGTGAACGAAGAGAGTGTCAAGGCAGGCCTGGATATGAACATTAAGAAGACAGAAATCGTGGGTACAGAAGAATTATACAACTTCAATTGTATGAAGAAATTGAAATAGTGGAAGATGCTGTATACATTGCTTCCATTATCAATCCAAATGGAGACTGAAGCCAAGAAATCAGGAGACGATTGAGACTTGGAAGGACAACAATGAAGGAGTTAGAGAAGATAATCAAGTAGGATGGTCTATTACTAGAGACCAAGTGCGAGGGTTCTTGCTTATCCCAGGCAACCCGCCCTTCAGGATCCAATAAAGATGCATTTTAAAAAGAATAAACGGGTATTTTATTTTGTTCTTCCACAACTAGGGAGGTCCGTTTCTTGATAACAGTTCCAACATCTTTAACATCAACAGTAAAGGGATTGTTCTTAGATTCATAGGACGGAGTAAACACAGAAAAGTCCAAACCCCCTCCTACTCTTGGAGAGATTTGGTTCCACCACTTTCCTTCCCCTCCTTCTCATAGAGGTTCGGCTCCCCCACTTGCACCCCAACCTCCGAAGTGAGTTTGGGTCCAGGACGCTTCTGGTGCCGGGATTTGAAGGGATAGTCGTCTCTCAAAGTCTGACCCCTCCCAGTACACATCTTCCCGGTCCTTTCCTCCTCCTCCTCCTTCAGCTTGGCCAGCCATTGTTCCCAGACCAGTTCCCGCCTGATTTCCTTTCTCTTACGGTTGTACTCACGGGCCTCCCATTCACCCCAAAAGGAACAACCTTGGCAATGGGCACGTCTTCTACAGCTTTCAGCCTCTGGCTTGGGCATCATCATTTGCTCCCAGTCGCCCCTCCATGGGTTTTCCATCCAAACCCAGTCCCAGGCTGGGGGCAAGATACACGGTGTTCCCTTTTTACACTGTCCAAACCCCACCTCCACCACTGCTGATTGGTTCGGGGTTCCCGCCTTTTCTGGCTCCTTCTCTGTCTTAACAGGGGCCTTAGCCCTTCCCTCCTCCTTCTCCTTTTCCAATATCTTCAGGGAGTCATGAAACTGTTTCCACAGCATCTCTCTTTCTTGTGCTTCTCGGTCCTGAGCGGCTCTACGTTCCTCCCTCATCCTCTGCTTCTCCAACCATTCTTCCCTCTCCTTCTCCTGTAGTGCAGGTGTCACTCTCCTGCTCACAGCCCCAGGGCCGGCGCGTCCATTAAGGCAAACTAGGCAGTTGCCTAGGGCGCCAAAATGGAGAGGGGGCGCCGCCCCCCACTGCCACCACTGGCCACCGCATCAAATCTGAACAGTCTCTGGAGTCAAAACATACTCACAACGAGGCTGTCCTGCTTTGGCCACATCATGAGAAGGCAAGATGTGCTGGAAGAGACAATAATGCTGGTGAAGGTTGAAGGCAGCAGGAAAAGAGGAAGACCAATTATGAGAGATACCTAATTGCTAATGGGTTGAGTTTACAAGAGCTAACCAAAATGTTGAGGACAGGGCAATGTGGAGGCCTCTCATTCATAGTGTGGCCATAAGTTGAAGGAGTCGTAATGGGACATAACACCACCAAACATGGCTGAAATTCGATGAAACAATTAACAAGCACAGTTCCCTTAAGAGTAAAATTGTGGTTTTTTATTACATCAAGATCTTGCCTGAGTCTGCGTTTAACAAATTAGCTTGCATTTGTTTCATAACTGGTAACTGGAACATAGACATGGTCTTTTTTTCACATTTGGTTGCTCAGGGAGCAGAGATCTGAAAGACTGTTGTGCCTGGAGGGATAACGGGGGGGGGGGACCACATGCATTTGCCACAATAGGTGACCTTTAAATAAATAGAAGCAAAGGCAATGTCTGTCTTTTGGCACCATTTCAGTTGCAAGTGAGGCTTTTCCATAGCAGACCTTTGTTGCTCATATAGGAAGGTTGCAGAGCAACACCTTCCACCGATGAGTAGGCGGCGGTGTTCTGGTCGAAGGCTAGAGCTCACTCTTGGATAGTATAGCATCAGGCTGCAAGCAAGAATGGAAGAACTGGGCACTATGCCACCCCCTTTCCCTTCTACCAGGACGTCTCTGCCCAATCTCACTTAAGGAAGACATTTTCTCCTACTTGGGATCTGAACCTCTGACCTTACAGAAAAGGAACTCTGCAAATCACCTGGTACCAGCATGGGCTCTGCATTCAAAAAAGCTGCCCAAAAAGTCAGGAAAAGTGGTTGCAAATTATGGCCAGGAAGGAAGGAAGGAAGGAAGGAAGGAAGGAAGGAAGGAAGGAAGGAAGGAAGGAAGGAAGAAGAGAATGACAGGTACAAAATAACATCCGTGTAAAATTCAGACCAATGGACTGGTTTGCTGCATCTGAAAAGGGGGAGATGTGTTAAATGGCTGGAGTTCTCATGCTCACTCTGTTGATTCCATTGATTTTACATAGTCAGCGCTGCCATGTGAGCATTAGACAAAGGAGACACATAAAGTTTCTTTCAAGCAGCAAGGCTGGCGGGAAGCAACCTGAGCAAATTCCATTCTGGCTATACCTTTCCTCGCTTTGCTTTGTTCGCTTTTAACTGATGCTCCCAACTTACCCCAGCCAGCACAACTGCTGGACATATTAGTTGAAGAGTCCTAGGATCTTAAGTTCCTTCACCCGTTCTTCCAACTCCACACCAAGAACATATACACACTCACACTCCATCACTTTTCACAGTAGCTTTCAATTACTTTTTTAAGTGTTTCATTTCCTTTTATTAACAAGTCAACAAATCAACTGAGGAACGGATAAACATCCATGCAATGGCTACAAACAGAAAAGGAAGACAGCCTGTATGAAGCAAGGGGAAAGAGGCAAGATTCACAGCTGAACAGTGTTCAGTTGACTAGTACACAGGCTTGAACAATGAAAAACACAACAAATAAAACCAAGACCCAATTAGTATATACACTCTATTAATGTATTAGTTCCCAAAGATGAAGAAACTAGTAAAAAAGAAGCTGAAGGGGAAAACTGAGAGAGTCCAAACACTCCAAGAGGTATGGAGGGTGCTCACAAAAAAAACATAACAGAGGCCCAATTGGAATGCATACCTAAAAGGAAAAAGGATGTTGCCAGGTTCAGGAGGACTCCAATGTGGCTTACAGGAGCTGTGTGGGAAGTGATCAAAAGCAAGAAAAGCTCATTTAGAAGATGGAAGGCTTGTCCAAATGAGGACAACAGGCAGAAACATAAATTCTGGCAGAACAAATGCAAGGCATCAATCAGGAAAGCAAAGCAAGACTTTGAGGAATGTATAGCTAAAAACGCTCAAAGAAATAACAAGGACTTCTTTAAGTACATTAAAAGTAAGAACCCAACTAGGAAGGACATTGGACCATTAGGTGATAATGGAAGGCAAGGGATTATTAAAGAGGGAACAGAGATTGCAGAGAGACTCAATGAATTCTTTGCTTCAGTATTCACTGAAGAAGACAACAGAGGCCACATGCCCAAAACAGAGGCTATCTTTGAAGGGTATAGATCAAGCATATACAGCTGTCTTAGTAACCCCCAGG
>JAHTLZ010003542.1:2338649-2374542 GCA_023846285.1 Phrynocephalus versicolor
TGAAGGGTATAGATCAAGCATATACAGCTGTCTTAGTAACCCCCAGGCATTGACAAACCTCATAACAATATATTCAAAGCTATACCCTGCATAATATAGCCACACAAGTTATATCCCAAGCTATACCCTGCATTATATAAGCCACACAAGTTATATATTTAGAGGTAGTGATATTAATAAGCACTCAAATTGTGCCCACATGGTCAAGCCTTCTGGCATAAAGCAAGGGAAAGGACTTCCGTTATAAAATTGGCTGAGCAAGCAATGAGATTCAAAGACCTAATTATTTTTATAAGCTTTGATGCTTTACACACAGTAAATTACATGTAGCTAAGCCAGCCAAGAAAGTCTTATCTGTCTTGTGAGCTCATCCGAGGCAGCTGGCATCCATCACTGTCAAGCACCAAGGCCACAAAATACTCCTAGCTCCGTGTAAGCCAGATCAAAACACCATTCCAATTAGGACATTTAATTGTTGTCAGAAGTACAAAATAAATGACCAAGAGTATCAATTAATGTTTAATGTGTGTAACAGATGCATATGACGTAGAATTCGGATGGGAGGGGGAAAGGAGAAGGATTGGAATTCTATAAGATCTGCTGCTTTCTCTTTGTCTGGTGGACTTCCCACTCGATTTATCGAGTGAGAGCTCCCTTGGTTGGCAACCAATAAATCACTTTCCTGTCTCGGAAGACCCAGACTGTTTATTGCATTTTGCAAAGCCTCTTGCTTGCCGGCAAAGGACCCCAGCTACAGCTATTGCAACAGCTACATTCCTATTCCTTTCATTTGGCACCCCAGATGGGACTCAGCCGCAATTAAGAGGCTTGCAAAGTCTGGCTTGGCGATGATGACAGGTCCATGCTGAATGGGACCTCTTCCAGTCGACACCTCCCGCTTGTGAGGGGAAGAATTCGAGTCAGTGCTAGACCATCCATCATCGCCGGAGGAAACTGAGACCGGCCGGAGGGGGAAGAACAGACTGCATAAGAATCTGGTAAGATAAGCAACCGGTTGTGTGGGGGTGGAAAGGATTTAAGTCCAGTAGCCCCGGGGAGGGAAGGAGACGAGAAGGGGCGAATGCGCCCCTAGCTTCCCGCGAACTGGGGGACGGGACGGGTTGAGAGACCCTGAGGTCCCCTAAGGGTGGAACGGTTTTTTTTTTTGCCCAGTAGCCCTAGAGTTCACCTCCCCAAGTGTTTGAAGAATTAGGAGCAGAGCACCGCTCTGGCTTCCTCAGAGAATTTATTAGTGTTTGAATATATGTGTGGGTATTAAGTTGAATTGTTTTTGGTAACCACAGGGAAGTGGCCATTCTCTGTGTCTAAGCAGGGGCAAAGACTGGCAATCTTTGCCCCACACTACCGACGGAGTGACACCATCTCCGTTTGATTTTAGAAAAGATAAAAAGCTTTATCTCTAGGCAGTGGGGGTAGTCAGGTTGGTTGGGGGGAATAATGTATGGGTGATTTGTGTGATCAAACGGGATCAGTGATTGTTTGGTGAATGGGCCGAGGTGCTCAATAGGACATACCTCTTGGCGAAGTGTGTGTGGGCGTGCAGGTCTCAAGCCAGGGCGACCTACTTGAGTCACGCCAGTATCGCGTGTTGTGTGTGTGATGTGTAATTAATTGCCCAGGTGCGATCCCGTTTGGTATTCTGTGGGAGAATTTATAGGCACACAATTACAACATATAAAATGGGAGCAGAACACAGCAAACCGAGCACTCCCTTGATGTGCCTTGTGGCAAATTGGAAATCCGCCACTAGAGACTATGACTTTGGTATCACTATGCGCAAAGAGCGTCTGCTAACTTTATGTAGAGTGGAATGGCCTATACTTCATCCTGGTTGGCCAGCACATGGGTCCTTTGATGAACAGATCATCCGTCAGCTCTGGCTGATCATTCTCAAAGATTTCCCAGAGCATATTCCATATATTGAAATGTGGAGAGGAAATGTAAAACAGAACCCATCTTGGTTAAAAGCATGCAGAAACCTTCCACCACAAGCTAAGATTCTAGCCCTCAAAAAGAACAAACCAGTTTTAGCTTGTGAACAAGAAGAATATGATTCCCTGCCTCCCCCATATGCCCCTGGAGCTGTACCAGCGCCAACCCCCCCCTCCCAACCCAGGGGGTAACCCAGCTCCCCCGCCAGGGCGCCCAGCAGATGTTGACCCAAAGCCAGAGCGGCAGTCTGACTCACCCATGGGCAAAGACTTGGCAGCAGCAGGAGGAGTGGTGAGAGACAAAGAGAAAGAGAGAGGAGGGGAGCAAGGGAAGTCAAGAGAAAGAAAAAGAGAGAGAGGAAGAGGAGGCGAAGATGGGCGAAGCCCCAGCAGAGGGAGTGAAGGGGATGAAGGAGACTGGAAAGATGTGTCCGCCTTTTACAGGCGATTGAGAGGAGACAGAGAGTGGACAGAAGAGGAACATGGAAGAGTGGAGGATTTGTTGGGCAAATATAAGGATAAATTTGAAGTCTCAGACCACCTTTTGAGGGCAGCAGGGGAGAAGGACTGGAAGAAGAGGCAGAGACACCTTTTGAGGGCACTTGATGCAGCTGACCGCCTGGCCATGGCAGAAGGGGCTCAGGCCAATGTGATGCCCCTCAGGCGAGTTTATGACCCCGTCACCCCAGGGCAAAATGCCCCCCGCACCTCCACCATGCAACATATACCTTTCACAAGCTCAGACATCATAAACTGGAAGAATACTCTTCCTAGCCTGGACGATGACCCAGATTGGGTGTTCAGCACATTGGATAGTGTGTTTAGTGTTTACACCCCTACTTTTGAGGATGTTCAACATCTGCTCCGTGGGCTTTTCACTGCGGAACAGACAAGGAAAATCATAGAGGCAGCTAGAAAATATCGCACTGCCCAAGGAGATGATCCAGGACAGGTGAATGCAGCCATCCCCACCACTGTGCCTGATTGGGACTATAATACTGACGGGGGAATAGCCTCTTTGAAAAGATATCAGGCAGCAATCCTCCAGGGGGTCAGAGCAGCGGGGCAGAAGAAGATTAATATGTCAAAAGTGAATGACATCATTCAGAAGGCAGATGAACCACCAGGAGAATTTCTGGATCGTTTATACCTAGCATTCAGGAAATTCACCCCAATTGATCCCGGAGACACAGGGATGGAGAATGTTGTTAAAACTGTTTTTATTGCTCAATCTGCTCCTGATATACGTCGTAAAATTCAGAAGACAGAGAATTTCATGGGGCAGTCCCTATCGTGGTTGCTGCAGTCCGCGCAAAGTACTTTTAATAATAGGGAAGAGGAACAGGGCTCCCAGAAAAGTAAAGCTGCAGTGAAGAAAATCATGGCTTTAAATCCAGCCCCTGAGCCTAGACGGAGACCCTTAACACGGGACACTTGCAGAATATGTGGCAAGGTAGGGCATTGGGCCAAAGACTGTTATCAAAACCCAGAGAACCGGAACCAGGGGAATTTCAAAAGGGGAGCATTCCGCCAATCCTGGCAGCCACAAGCACCTGCTAGATATCCCATCGTCAATTCACCCAGCCACCAGCCCGGCTATAGGCATTCGATGCAGGGACCCCCACGATATAATCAGCCTGCCCCATACCAGCAAAATCTGATGCAACACCCAAATCAGCAAGCAGGGCCAGCCCAGTTCCAACAACAGCCCCCATTCCAGCAAGGAGCCCAGATGTCCCAGACGCTCCCTAGACCACAGAGAGGACAGGGACCTGCCTGGACACCACCTTACCAAGGCATGATGGCTTTAGAAGAGGAGGAAGATCAATATTGAAGGCGACAAGGTTCGGGCTCCCGCGAACCTACTGTCAGCATATTGACAGGGAGCACCACCACCCAATTTTTGATAGATACAGGAGCCAGCTATTCAGTGATTCCAGACCTCGTTAACTCCCTGGATCGGACACGTTCAGTTAATATAATGGGAGCCACGGGAAAAGCACAGCGGGCTTACTTCATGAAGCCCATTGAGTGCAAATTGGGTAGCCACACTGTCCAGCACAAATTCCTGCACATGCCAAACTGTCCCCTCCCCCTTTTGGGACGCGATCTGCTTTTCAAATTAGGCGCCCAAATCACTTTTACCCCAAAGGGAGAAGTTCATTTGACAACAAACCCCACTGAGCCCTCTGGTGAACTGTGTGTAGAATATCCATTGAAAGAGAGGTGGCGATTGTTGCTGGTGAAAGAGGAGCCAAGCCAGATTCCACGTGAAATTCTAGACCAAGTGGACCCACAAGTTTGGGCTGAGGGAAACCCTCCTGGGATGGCACGGAATATCCCACCATTTGTAGTTCAATTAAAGCCTATGGCCACCCCAGTTTCTGTCCCACAGTATGCTATTGGAAGAGCAGCGGCAGAAGGTATTTGGGTCCATTTAGAGAGACTGAACAAATATGGCATTCTTGTTCCATGCCAGTCTGAATGGAACACTCCCCTTTTGCCTGTGAAGAAGGAGGATGGGTCTTATCGCCCGGTTCAAGACCTCAGATTGGTGAACCAGGCCGTGGAGACCATTTTTCCATCGGTACCGAACCCTTACACGCTTCTGAGCTTAGTGCCACCAGAAGCAGCATTTTTCACCGTCCTGGACTTAAAAGATGCCTATTTTTGTTGCCGCGTAGCACCCCAAAGTCAACACCTTTTTGCCTTTCAATGGGAGGACCCCCACACAGGGACAAAGGGCCAATTCTGTTGGACCCGTTTAGCCCAAGGATTCAAAAATTCTGCGACATTGTTTGGGGTAGCCCTAGCTTCAGATTTGGCCTCCTTTCCAAGGAAGAAGGGACAGGTGATTTTACAATATGTAGATGACATTTTGGCAGGAGCAGAGACAAAAGCGGATTGCCAGCAGCTCACCATAGATCTCCTCAATCATTTGGCAGACGCAGGGTACCGGGTTTCTCAAAAGAAAGCCCAAATTTGTCAAGAGACTGTACGTTACTTAGGGTTTGATATTTCCCGCCAGAAGCGCCAGCTCCGCGAGGAGCGGAAGCAATCTATAATACAAATTCCGGCGCCGACCACAATAAGGGAGCTCCGTGGATTTCTAGGAGCTGCGGGTTTCTGTAGAATCTGGATACCAAATTTCAGCCTCATGGCCAAACCACTGCATTTGTCCACGCGAGGACCCGAAACGGATCCTTTTGTTTGGGGCCCTGAACAGCAAGAAAGCTTTCTGGCCATCAAAACAGCTTTGGTAGAGGCCCCAGCGCTAGGTCTCCCAGACCCATCTAAGCCATTTTACCTGTTTTCAGATGAGGAGGAAGGCGTGGCGAAGGGAGTTTTGTGTCAGAAATTAGGCAGTTGGCAGCAGCCTGTGGCATATCTGTCTGAAAAATTAACCCCAACAGAACAAGGGCTTCCATTTTGTATGAGAGGAGTTGTAGCTCTGGCAGCGCTTCTAAAAAAAGCGGATAAATTCACTTTCGGCCAGCCGACTCACTGTATCACCCGCCATGCCGTCTTGCCATTGCTAGACGCCAAAGGGGGATATCATCTTTCCCAAGCCGCTATGATTAAATGTCAGAAACTATTCTCCAGAGCAGGACTGACTTTCCAAACTACTGAGGGTCTGAATCCAGCAACTTTGTTGCCAATTAGCAATCAGCCTGCAGCTCACGACTGCATTCAGACCATGGATGAAATTTACTCATCTCACCCTGACCTCAAAGACACCCCAAATCCCAACTGGAAAAATTGGTTCGTTGATGGAAGCAGTTCCATAATAGAGGGGACAAGGAGAGCGGGCTATGCCATTGTAGAGTTGGATGACACTGTGATTGAGGCACAACAGCTACCCCCAGGGACGTCTGCCCAGCTGGCAGAATTGATTGCTCTAACTCGGGCACTTGAACTGTCAGAGGGAAGAGACATCAACATTTTTATTGACTCTAAATATGCCTTTTTGACTTTACATGCACATGGAGCATTGTGGAAGGAGAGAGGACTTCTTACATCGGAAGGGAGTTCAGTAGCACACCCTGATATTTTACTAAGGCTTCTTGATGCAGTCTGGAAGCCCAGAAGAGTGTCTGTGATACATTGCAAGGGACACACGGCTGGCCTCAGCCTTGAGGCTAGGGGAAACAGGCTGGCAGATAGGATTGCCAAGCAAGCAGCACAAAGCGATCTGTTATTTGAACTCAGTTTAATTCCCCTGGACATTTTGCCACCCAGTTCACCGGTCTATTCCCGGGCAGAGGAGCAGTTTGCTAGGGAACAGGACTTGTCACGAAATGAGGAAGGCTGGTATGTCATGCCAGATGGACAATTGTGGGTGCCTGAAAGTCTAGCTTGTAAGGTTATACAAAATCACCATGAGAGCACACATCAGGGACCGGACGTAGCTTGTCATCACCTCAGCCCCTATTTGTATATCGCCCGGCTACGTCAAATTGCTGCCAATGTATCCAGGCGATGTGTCCTTTGCCAGAAAAATAATCCACGCGTGGGACCACTGCCCCAGCCTGGAGTCCAACACTACGGCAGAGAGCCCTTTCAGGATCTACAGATAGACTTTGCTGAATTGCCTCAGTGTGGACAATTTCGTTATTTGTTGGTGGCAATTTGTACATTCACAGGGTGGGCTGAGGCAACACCAACAAAGACAGAACAAGCTAGTGAAGTCATCAGGTGGCTTTTGAGAGATCACCTTTGTCGTCACGGGATGCCCTACTCATTGGGCTCGGACAATGGGCCGGCCTTTGTTCACAAGGTTCTACAGGGGTTGGCAGAACCCCTACAGATTAAGTGGAACCTTCACACTGCATACAGACCCCAGAGTTCAGGTCGGGTCGAGAGAATGAACAGAACTTTGAAGTCTCATTTGTCTAAATTGGTTCAGGAAACAGGGAAAGGCTGGGTGGAAATGCTTCCACTTGCCTTGTTCAGGTCGAGAACTACCCCTTTGAAACACATTGGCATTTCCCCCTTTGAGCTTGTCTACGGACGGCCCGTTCCTATTTCATATGGAATTCGTCCTGAAAGGGTAGCTTCCTTGACACATGCTAGATATCTTCAGTTGCTTGGCCAGTGTCTCTCTTCTTTACACAGATGGACTCTGGAGAAACTTCCCATCCTGTTACAAGAACCCATCCACAAGTTTCAAGTGGGAGATTCGGTTTGGGTGAAAGATTGGCAGCACCTTTCTCTTCGTCCGAAGTGGAGGGGCCCATTCGTGATTCTTCTGCAGACCCCCACGGCAGTGAAAGTGGCCGAAATCACCCCTTGGATTCATCATACCCATGTTAAGTTGGCAGTTCCAGAACCAGCAGACGAGGAGGTCCAACCTGAAGACGACCCTGCACCCGAGAGGGACCAGACCGGTGCCATCCTGCCTGCAGACGACCCAGATGACATCGCCCCAGATGACATCGACCTAGATGACATCACCCCGGAAGGAGGACAACCAAGCGACCCTGCCCTGTGGTCGTCACACCCTGATCCTGAGGGCACTCTGCGTTTGACACTTCGGAGAATCCCAACGCCATCCGCTGATTCTCCCTGCACCTCAGGTTGACAGATTAAAATCCTGTCTTCCTGCCTCTTTTCCCTTTTTCTCTCTGTTGTTTTATGGGGGGAGAGGGGGCTTTGCCAGCACCTGACTTTTACTTTGAAGTGAGGCTGACAGACCAGCAACTTCACCCTTTATACCCTTTTCGCCAGAACAGAGAACTAGCTGTTTTTGAATCTGGTGACATCATCAGTTTTAAGCCCCTGGCAGATGCCAACGTGTGCGAGACTGTACACTTGTGGGTGTTTGCACATATTTTTCTTGAGTGACGAACCAGAAGAGCTCGTCTTGCCTCACACACACACCAGCCCCCGACACCCACCAGGACAGATCGGCGGTTATCTGCGCACAGTGGGCTACAGAGCTGATTCCTATCACCCTGTTACCTGGTCTCGACGATTGGTTCGTCAACTGGCAAGAGAATATTCTGAGGCCTTTGCAGCCTTACAGAGAGACACTAATTATTGATTTCTGCTTTTATAGACTATTGTTGTTTATTCTAAACATGTTTACAGAAGCACCCCTTTGGGTATGGATCGTGGCACCTTTTGCCTTCATAATTGGTATGGTAATCGTACTTTGCCACTGGAAACACAGATTGTGGGGATTCCCTAGAGTAGAAGGGACCCTGGCTATTTTGCTTATAATACCCATTTGCCTTACAGCACCAGTCCAGCCTCAGGTGCAAACATGTGCCCCTTGCATAGTGAACACCATGAAAGATGGCAAAGTGACAAGCACTCTGATTTTCAGTACCCAGCAGCCCCCAGAGTGTGAACACGCAGGGACCATCTGCCAAAGTAAAGGCATGGTGTATCACCTTTGCAATGATACTTCAGGCACCTCTCACTGTTATAGGCCTGAAGTCCTGATTCGTTATAATTTTTCTGTGTGGGCAGGTATGGCAAAAACTACAGTTCCCCTAAGGAGAAACCCAGACGGTGGGGGACGTCTTCATTACCTAAATTCTACGGTAGTTTTGAAGCAAAGCACTGAGCAAGTTCAACTTGTGTTTAAAGCTTGCACAGTGACTGACTTTGGTCTAGGACCCTGGTGTCATACTTCAGACAAGTACTATAACACAAAAGCCAAATATATATGCCAACCCCACAGAGGATGGAAATTTGGGAATCCTGAAAAGTGGAAACCTTGTGAAGCAAGTGCCGCTTGCATGAGCTGGACGTGTGTGTGTGAACACACAGGAAGGGGTCAGCTTCAACCCTTTAAACCCTGTGAACACATAGCATTTTTCCGCAGGGGTGACGACAACACTGTGATCCTGGGCATCAATAGAACACATCCTTCCATTGAAGTCTATGGGTTTGGCATAGCTGCTTCTGGGTATAACCCAAAGGGGTACATTACGGTTACTCGCACTACTCTGCGAGAGGGGAAAAAGAGGAATCACACCTGGACTGAAGGTGGTAGCGCCTTAGACAGATTGCAGGATGATTCCCTTGAAATCCCAGACATTGCAAAAAATTCTTTTGTTGGATTGGCACAATCAATAGCCACTGAATTGGGAGTTTCAGATTGTTATGTTTGTGGCGGAACCAACATGGGCCAAGCTTGGCCATGGGAGGCTATGGAAATCAATCTGGAGCTGTTCAACAATTTGTCCCGGATGGGAAATTTCACCACAAGGGATTACCCCCAAAAGTTAGTGTGGACTATTTCCACTGAGTTGGTTGGTCAAGTGTGCTTCTCACAGGAGGGCACCATCCCTGTAGGTTCCTTGGCTTGCCTAGGGACTTGGGAAAAAGGCGCCTGGAAGTCACCCTCAGGCATGCCGCCACCTGCCAAACTGACCGGTGCGCTCCTGTCATACATTTATTCAGACCTTCCCGTGCCTTGGGAAGCTCCCATAAATTTGTACTGGATATGTGGTAGCTTTGCTTATGAAATGCTGCCAGCCAGCTGGTCTGGCTCCTGTGTCCTAGGGTTCATAAAACCCTCATTTTTCCTAATTCCTACAGCACCACAACAGTCCCTTGCCGCTCCCGTGTATGGCCCCTTGTCCAGAGAGAAGCGGGGAAGCTTAAAGCGGGAGGGAACACCCTTTGAAGGTTTTGACTGTAAGCATCTGGATCAGTACCATGGGGACACATGGGATTCGGAACGCATCATTTGTGTTTACGGCCCTGCCACCTGGGCCGCAGATGGGAGCTGGGGATATAGGACCCCTATTTACATGCTTAATCGAATTATCCGATTACAAGCAGTTTTAGATTTGGCGGGGCAGCGCATCTCTTTCGCGCTAACCGCACTTGCCATTGCCACTGACAAATTGCGGACAGCAGTCTATCAAAATAGGCTCGCTCTCGACTATCTGTTAGCGGCGGAAAACGGCGTGTGTGGTAAGTGGAATATGACGAACTGCTGTCTCGAGATTGACCCGGTTGGTGACGTCATAAACCAACTTACCACAGAAATCAAACAACTCACAGTTAACCCTGCTCAGGAATGGAAAGGGTTGCAGTTAGGCTGGTTGCAAGACCTCCTCCCGGGAGGTTGGCTTAAAGCCATCATTGGTATGATAGTTGCCCCATTATGTATTCTGCTTTTGATATGTTTACTCGCCCCTTGCTTGATCAAGTTCCTTCAAACTTCTATCCTTCGCATGGTGGCAAAGCGCGCTGCACCAGAAATGCTCGCACTGTTGCAAGACTATGACAGGAGTCGAGAACAACAGCCTCTGGGTAATTTACTGCCGTAAATTCCCAAAACTCGTTCAGGGGGGAGTGAAGGGTATAGATCAAGCATATACAGCTGTCTTAGTAACCCCCAGGCATTGACAAACCTCATAACAATATATTCAAAGCTATACCCTGCATAATATAGCCACACAAGTTATATCCCAAGCTATACCCTGCATTATATAAGCCACACAAGTTATATATTTAGAGGTAGTGATATTAATAAGCACTCAAATTGTGCCCACATGTATATTCTAATATACCTTGATTCCTGTAAACAAACTTTGGTCAAGCCTTCTGGCATAAAGCAAGGGAAAGGACTTCCGTTATAAAATTGGCTGAGCAAGCAATGAGATTCAAAGACCTAATTATTTTTATAAGCTTTGATGCTTTACACACAGTAAATTACATGTAGCTAAGCCAGCCAAGAAAGTCTTATCTGTCTTGTGAGCTCATCCGAGGCAGCTGGCATCCATCACTGTCAAGCACCAAGGCCACAAAATACTCCTAGCTCCGTGTAAGCCAGATCAAAACACCATTCCAATTAGGACATTTAATTGTTGTCAGAAGTACAAAATAAATGACCAAGAGTATCAATTAATGTTTAATGTGTGTAACAGATGCATATGACGTAGAATTCGGATGGGAGGGGGAAAGGAGAAGGATTGGAATTCTATAAGATCTGCTGCTTTCTCTTTGTCCGGTGGACTTCCCACTCGATTTATCGAGTGAGAGCTCCCTTGGTTGGCAACCAATAAATCACTTTCCTGTCTCGGAAGACCCAGACTGTTTATTGCATTTTGCAAAGCCTCTTGCTTGCCGGCAAAGGACCCCAGCTACAGCTATTGCAACAGCTACATTCCTATTCCTTTCATCTTCATACAGGGAAACCGAAGGACTAAGCCAGATAGAAATAACCAGGGAGGAGGTCCATGCATGTATTGTTAAACTAAATGCTAACAAATCACCAGGACCAGATGGCATCCATCCACGAGTTTTCAAGGAACTTAAAGATGAAATTGCTGAGGTTCTAGCCAAAATATATCTTTCCCTCAAATCAGGTGTTGTGCCTGATGACTGGAAGGTAGCGAATGTAATTCCAATCTTCAAAAAAGTATCCAGAGGTGATCAGAGCCTCTCCACACTGGCACATAGTCATGGTTTATGGTTTCCTGGTAGCACTGTATGGCACGGGAAAAAGAGCTTGTGTTTGTACTTCAAACGATCCAACCTGCCCCTTTAAGAGCTGGTCCGTATCTTCCTGGCACAGGACGAGGGCATGCAATATTATGGGGATTATTCATTGAAATGCAAAATAGTTCTTTATTCTGCCTTTGCAGCCAGGTACCAAGAATTAAAACAGATTGCACTGGCCAGATTGCACCAATTTTCGCAGAGTGGACAGTTTCATCCACTGCCAATTCATTTCAGCAATAAGCATGTATTAAGGACATGTACATGGCAAGTTTTTTTAAATAACTCAAAGAATATTATTTCCACCTTCCACCTTCCAGAATATTAATTCCATCTCCCTGTCCTGGACAGGGTTGCACTCCCCCTAAGGGACAAGTTCCGCAACGTAGGGGTGCTCCTGGACCCCGGTTTAACTCTGGAAGCCCAGGTGGACTCAGTGGCCAGGGGTGCCTTTCTTCAGCTGTGGAAAATATACCATCTGTGCCCCTACCTGGATTAGTGGAATCTCAAGACAGTGGCACATGCACTGGCAACATCCTGTATTGACTACTGCAATGTGCTTTACATGGGGCAGCCTTTGAAGATGGTCTGGCGATTACAAGTGGTTCAGAATCATGTGGCACGGCTGATGAGTGGTAGGGCCGCCAAGGATCACATCATACCAATTCTGTATAACCTGCATTGGTTACCAGTTGCTGCCTGAGCCCAATTCAAAGTGCTTGTTTTAACATATAAAGCCCTTAAGGGTTTAGGCCCTAGGTACCTGAAGGACCACCTCCTTCCATTTGAACTTACCCGGCAATTAAAGAGCTGTCCCTCAAGGAGGTGGCAAGTAAGACCCACCTGGCACCGACATTGATGACATTTCAGCACCAGGTAAAACCTTCCTGTTCCAGAAACCTTTTAAGTGATATAAAATAGATTGTGGGTTCTGATGGCAATTTTAGAGTATTGCATTTAAATGTTTTTTATCATTTTAGTTGTTCATCAGCATTTCAATATTTTAATTTATTTAATTGCACATTTTAATTGTAAGCCACCCAGAGACCTTTGGGTAATGGGCAGCATATAAGCTAAATAAATAAATAAATAAATAAATAAATAAATAAATAAATAAATAAATAAATAAATAAATGGTTCTAGTCCCCACAAATTTTGTGATAGGCACAATATTTCGCATTTACAGTATTTTTTTATTTATACAATTTTGCTGGTCATACGCTCCTTGCCTCTAACTGTTCTTTTCCTCACTGCAATGAGACTCCTGCATATTTTTATTTTTGCTAGGAATGTTTAATGGAAGAATACTTTGCCAAACTATTACTTTATATTATGCTGATGTTCGCCTTAAGATGGGGGGGGAAGTGTCTATCTCTCTCACCCCCCCAAACACACACACACACACACACACACACACACACACACACACACTGTTTTCTGTTGAATTCATTTTCTACCAAGTGTTCATCACGATTTCACTGTTCAGTAATGCACTTACAATATTTTTCATATTAATTTCTTTGGCCCCCACCAGCCCACGCACATATTAGAAGCAAATCTTTTTCTTTCTTTGGGCCCCCACCCTCTGTTTCTTGCTTGATTAGGCAGTGACTATGTACCACGACATGATGCATGTTTTGACAGATCCTGACAGGCCTCTGATACTGTCAGGAACGTCTGAGGAGCCTAGAAAGTGCTGAATCTCCCCAGAGTGTTCCTGTGTGGTTTAAAAAATAAACTTTATTTTTTAAAAAAAGTTTCAGGTATGGCATCACTATTTTGTTCACGGCTAAGAAGAACTAGATCTTGTGTAAGTCACAAAATAGACAAAGTCAAAAGACTTTTGTCAACAGGGACACTGTTACCTCAGGTTTTTTGGGGTGTGTGCGTGAAATAACCATGGCAACTAAAAGCCAAAGCAAAGTCACAGAAAGGTTTTCGAGTGGAGGGCGAAATGGGCTTGGGGTTGTTGTATAGGTTTGGGTACAGATGTCATTTGTCATCTACCTAGAATTGGCTTTTTTTTTTTGGCTGGACCGCGTTTTCATGCCTTGAACAGCTGCAGAACAGCATAATTCCAGTATTCGACTGACCTATTTTGCTGCTGCACACAGAAGCTATAGGGCAGGGCTGTCCAACTTTTTCCAGACAAAAGTGCCTGAGGACTACTACACTAAAACCTATACTTATGAATTTTATCTGTTCCGAGCATATGCTTATAAGTAAAAAAATTGTAAGCAGAGCAGTGGTTTCCCATAGGAACACATTGAAAATCAATTAATCCTTTCTGGAGGGAACATATTTCAATGCATTCCTATGGTAAGGCTAACCATGCACACACTTCCCTCCCAACCCGCCAGTGCCTGACTTGACTCTACTTATCCTCCTGTTTTCCCCCTTCTCCCTGCAGCCTCCTTGCTGCCACTGCTGCTGCCGCCCATAGCTCTCACTCACTTCTGCCATGTTTGCTGTGCACCTGGGATGGGCCAAGCCAGAAGTGGGGCAATCACATCATCAAAACAGCACAAGTAGGAGGGAATGGCTCAGAAGGGGAGCAGGAGGAGGAGCAGGTCTCTGTGAGGCAGCTGTGGGGGAGGGAGGAGGAGGAGGATGCACATGGCACCCCAAGGCCAGCTGCCGAGGAACCCACACCAGGGATGCAGCTGCCAGGTAACCCAGCTGTAGGGGAGGCCGCCCAGAAGAACCACACCACAGCAGAGCCAGAGGAAAGGAGCGACAGCGCCAGACTGGGTGAGCCGGGAGTGGCATTGGACACTAATCAGGGGGCAGGAACATGGCTGTTCCCACATCAGCCAGTGCAGGTGCAAAGCAGGCCATACCTAGCTATGCCGGGGCAAAACCCAGCATCCATGGCGGGGAGGGGGGGTCATGGGGGCGGTACCATACCAGGCAGCCCCTGCCATGCAAACGGCATGGACGCATCAGAGCCATCACACCCCTTATGCAACCCCTCAGCAATAGTAACAGTGTAGCAAACGGCCAACTCAGACTAGCACATCACAGTGTGTTGGCAAGGGGGGCAGAGGCTTATCCCCAAGCGCCATGGCTGCCTAACCTGGTGGGAGGGCAAGGGGTTTGGGCATGGATAATCCCACTAGTGCCCAACCCCAGTCACAACACAGTGCCCATGCATGCAATCCCTTATGGGGACCCGGGTGTTTCTAGAAGGGTTTAACATGTCTCCTTCCTGGAGAGTGAAGTGCGAGGACGCCAAATGGTTGACTATTACAAAAGTCTACTGAGCAGTCATCATCCTGCTGTGCAAGAATTCTCCTTCTTTAGGCACGTGGTCCAAGGCTGGTTGCGTCGTCTTAATTTTAGAGGCACTTGAGCCAGAGGAAACTGTCACTAAGCTGTTTCATCATATTTGTTTTTACCGTGCTCAGGCGATGGGTAGGGATTCTTAAGGGATAAACATATACGGTAGTTATGTCCTTGCATTCTGCTGCCATTTGTACCCATTAGTGGAAGACGCGTACATATGGATGCCCCAAACATTTCTTGGTGCTGAAGGGTGGGGTGAAGGAAAATAAGTGGAAGCTGGGGAATGACTTGAGCCCGTCAATGCCCTCATGTTTTCGGCAGCATTTCATCATATTTTCCCCTGCATTGCTTCCAACTGCAAGCCTGAACAGATCCGAGTGCTCAAAGCGGCAGTAAGCAACTACAAAGCTTTTTTTCCCCCAGGATGACAAGACTTCCTGTGCGAACTAGAAATGTTAAGATGAATATACAGAAAATGTTGACAGAAAGCCAAATGTGCTCCCCCCCCTCTCACACACACACACACATAGTCAACCAAATCCATTTGCTTTATGGGATTTTTTTTTGCTAAAGGTAAGACAGATCAGTGGAGGAGAAAGCAAATGTTTTTATCATTTCTTGATGTGGCATCCAGACCCTGTGCTACAGTATATATAGTGCCATGGGCAAAGGGAGCCTTCCCTAGTGGTCAGCTTTCCAGGGTCACCCAGATTTTTATGGGTTCTCAAGTGGCTGTAATGTTGGGGGCACTGCTGCTGTTGTATCCCCCAAAGACCTATACACGTGGGCACAGTTTAGGGTTCCAGTAATTAGTACAAATGGCAACACACTTCATTATTATTATTATTTATTTATTTGTTGTATTTATACCCCGCTTATCTACTATATACTCTAAGCGGCTTACACAAGGCTACAAAGCCAACAAATTACAATGAGTAATAATACAGACAAACCAATAAAAACACCCTTAGCGCAGTTAAAATCAAACCAGTTAGACTTCGCCAAAGGCCTCCCGAAAAAGATGGGTTTTCAGCGCCTTTTGGAAGGCCAGCAGGGACTCTGCAGAGCGCACTTCACTGGGGATGGAATTCCAGAGGCTGGGGGCCGCCACAGAGAAAGCCCGGGTCCGAGTACTCGTCCTCCGGGCTTCCCGAGGGGTGGCGACCCGAAGCAAGTGCGCTCGCGCCTGCCGAACGGGACGGGCCGAAGTTGACCGCTGAGCGATACGCTCTGCCAGGTAGTCCGGTCCCAAGCCATGGAGGGTTTTATAGACTAAAACCAGGACCTTGAATCTAATCCAGGCCGCAATGGGCAACCAGTGCAGGCGGGCCAGGACTGGGGTGATGTGGTCGTAACGACGCACACCAGCCACCAGCCTGGCCGCTGCGTTCTGTACCCGCTGCAGGCGCCGGAGAAGATTCAAGGGCAACCCCATGTAAAGGGCGTTACAGTAGTCCAGCCTCGAGATCACCAGAGCTTGGACCACTGTTCTCAAGGAGTTCGCGTCAAGGTATGGGCGGATCTGGGCGATCCGACGGAGATGGTAATAGGCGGACCTGGTCACCGACGCCACCTGGTGCTCCATGGCAAGCGCCGGGTCCAGGAACACACCCAGATTCCGCACCCTCTCCGCAAGCTGGAGGGAAACTCCCCCCAGACAGGGAAGAGGGCCACCGTACCCCGACGGCGAGCTCCCGAAGAACATAACCTCCGTCTTCTCGGGGTTGAGCTTAAGCCTGTTCGCCCCGGTCCAGGCCAGTACGGCCTCCAGGCACCCGTCGAGAACTTCCACAGCTTCCACAGCAGAGGTGTTAAAGGAGAGATAGAGCTGCGTGTCATCAGCGTACTGATGACAGCAGACTCCAAAACTCCTGATGACCCCCGCCAACGGCCTTACGTAGATGTTAAACAGCATGGGGGACAAAGACGACCCCTGCGGAACCCCACAAGGGAGGATCCAAGGGGCCGATAACTCCCCCCCATGCTGCACGTACTGTGGCCGGCCCTCCAGGAAGGAACGGAGCCAACTGCAAGCAGTGCCTCCGATTCCGACCTCAGAGAGCCGGTCCAACAGGATACCGTGGTCGATGGTATCAAAGGCCGCTGACAGATCCAGGAGGACCAACAGGGAAGAGCAACCCCTGTCGGCCGCCCTGAGAAGGTCATCTTGCAGGGCGACCAAAGCTGTTTCGGTACCCCGGCGGGGCCTGAGCCCGGACTGGCAAGGATTGAGGCACTGCTGATCCTCTAGGTATGACTGCAGCCGGACCGCCGCCACCCTCTCGATCACCTTGCCCATAAACGGGACGTTGGCGATAGGGCGATAGTTTGACAAATCGTCCACCGCCAGGCCAGGTTTTTTCAGAATGGGCTTTACCACCGTCTCCTTCAGACGAGAGGGGAAGACCCCCTCGCTGAAGGAGGCGGTGGCGATGGCAGAAGCCCATTCGGCCATAGTCCCTCTGGCAGCTCTAATTAGCCAGGCAGGGCAAGGGTCGAAAGGAGTGGAGGCAGGCCGGCAATGCGCCATAGCCTTGGAGACCTCGACAGCAGAAACAGGCCCAAGCGCATCCAACCGAGGAGACGAAGGCGGACCAGCAACTGGGGATGGCGGAACAGGACCACTGCAACCGGAGTCAAAACCAGCACGGATGGCCTCAATTTTAGTTCGAAAAAAGGCTGCAAATTGCTCGCTACTGAACTCAGTAGGAGGAGGCCTAGCCAGACTAGGATTGCTGAGGTCCTGAACCACCCGGAAGAGCTCCGCCTGGCGGTTCGAGGCCTCAGCAATTCTCAGGGAGGTGAAAGATGTTCTGGCCTCCCTTATCGTGGTGATATAGCGACTAGACTGGGCATCAATGGCAGCCTTACTCAACGCCGTGTGGGATTTCCTCCAGCTGCGCTCTAACCTCCTCCTAACCTGCTTCATTGCCCTAATCTCCCCCGTGAACCATGGGGAGGGCCGGGTTTGGCAGCGGAGGAGGCGCTTGGGGGCGATCCGGTCTATGGTGTGGACAGCTGTTTCGTGCCAAAGATTAGCCACACCCTCGGCCGGAACGCCAGTCATTCCACCAGGTAGTCCCCCGAAGAGCTCACCGAACCGCTGAGGGTCCATGAGCCTCCGGGGGCGGGCCAAGACAGAAGGCCGATGGTCCCCGCGGGGAGGGGCCGGAATCGCCAGGGAAAATGAAAGCAGGTGATGGTCTGTCCATGACACAGGAAGGGAGACAAGGTCCCCCACCTCCAGACACGAATCCCCCGACATGGAGGTAAACACCAGATCCAGGGTGTGACCAGATCTGTGGGTGGGGCATGGAACATGCTGGGACAGACCCATGGAAGCCATGGATTCCATGAACTCCAGAGCTACACCAGCAAGTTCACCATCCGCATGCACATTGAGGTCTCCCGCAACCAATAGGCGCGGGGATCTCAACAACGCAGCGGAGATGAACTCTGTGAGCTCTGGTAGGGATTGTGCTGGGTTGCTGGGAGCTCGGTAGCCCAGCACAATGCCAAATCTGTCCCGCTGTCCCACCAACAGATGCAGTACCTCTAATCCCTGGCTAACCAATGTCGAGGCCCTACTGACGTGCAAAGAGTCCCTGTATACGATTGCGCCCCCCCTTTTGACCCCCCAGCCTTCCCACTCCCTCTACCAAGTACCCGGGCAGGCAAAGGAGAGAGAGGGAAGCCCCCCCCTCCGTGCCCACCCAGGTCTCGGTGATGAATGCCAGGTCGGGCTTCCCATCTGCAATGGTGTCATAGATGAGAGGGATCTTATTATGAACCGACCTGGCATTCATCAGGATACAGGCAAGGTTGGGGGCGCTGGTGGAGTGACTCCCAGACACGTGGCAGAGAGCCGAGGGGTCAGAACGAGGGACAGACACGAGTTGTCTGACCCGAGTTCTTCTGGTCTGACATACCCAACGGCTGCCAGCGTACCGCCCACGGCCCATCACCGTCGGTATATGAGCCCCTGCGAACATGGCGAGGAAAGAAAGAGAGAAGGGGAGGGAGGAAAAAAAAACCCCTACTACTGCAAACTAAGCAAGTGAAGAGCAGCACTAAAATTACAAAACCACAAAACAAAACTACACAATAGTACCAAAAATACACGGCAATACAACAATACTACTGCATTAATGAAGAAAAAGAAGAAAGAGAAGAAAAAATAAAAATAAAAATAAACACAAATGCACTACAGCAATACAAAGCTAACAACAGACTGTAAGCTGACGAACAGGCGTCAGGGAACAGACAGCAATCAACAGGCAATAATAGGTAAGGAAAGAAAAACCCAAAAATACAATAACCAAAATAAGAATAAAAGGCCAGTGGGCATTCCGCCAGGAGCAGATTTAACGCACCTGGAGAGAGGGGGGGAGGGAGCCATAAGCCAGAGCTAGCAGATAGCTATTATCAGCAAGGACAAAATAGGTTTGTCTGGGCAGGAGTGGAAAAGCACCAGCAAACTACAACAGGGGGAAGCAGTGGGAGGGGGAACAAGGAGAACCATCGGGCCATGATGTAAAAGCCACCCTGCAGATTCCTCTTTAAACCACCCTCAACCCAGTTCTTTTGAGAGCTCCTCTGAAGTCCCTCTCCTTTGTTGCCGCTCTCCGCCATATTGCCAAAGGGACGGAACAACAACCAGTCCTCAGTCCGATGGGCAGCCGGAGAGCCGGCTAGGTGGAAAAGTAAACGGGGCAAGCCCCAGTGATAATGTCCCGCAGCCACCGGTGGCCGAACATGCCACCCGAGTTCCCGGAGGTGACAAAGGGGTGATACCATGCGCCCGCGCCGGCGGCCGGTATGCCGCCCGATGTGCAGCTTGCATGGCTCCTCCGCTATCAGGCAAAGGGGGCCAGATGGTAGATGGCCCATCACCAGTGGCCGAAAGCCACCCGAGTGCCCGAGGCAGTAGGGAACCAGGGGCAACGCAGGCACCGGCGGTCTCGGATTAACAAATCCGAGACGCTGAGGTGCAAAAGCGCCGCGGTGCTGCTGCCGCCCGCCATCTTGTAGCACAGAAGCCATTTACTGCATAAACTTCAACAAAAGTACTGTAATTATTACAGATAGAACCCGAACACCTTGTTGGATCTGCCACATTATTGACACATACAGTACTGTACTTGCCTTTTGCCACCTTGGATCATGACATACGAGGACTGCCTCCCTGAAGGATGGAATACCTATTATGTGTCTTTTATATGAATCTATAGATTCACATAGACTTTGTGTTTATAACTACTTATAACCTTGTACCTTTAATGTAATGTTGTCTACTAATGCTGTAAGATGTCCCTCAATTCCTTGTTCTCAAACACTTGAACATGTCTTAATTGTACTAAACTGTATATTATCCCTCATTACTGCAAGCCGCCTTGGGTCCTTTTCCAAGGAGAAAGGCGAGCTAAAAATACTCTAAAATAAAATAAAATAAAATAATACCATCAGGTTGGAACTGATTTATAGAGACCCTAAATTCAGTGTCATAAGAATAACTCCTGGATAGTTCAGTGGCTGAGGTCTCTGGCGGTGGGGCCTGAGGGTTGGGAGTTCAGCTGTCTCCTTGAGAGCAGCTGGAATCAGTGTTCCATGGGGTTCCTGCCAGTTCTGCAGTTCAACGGCTATTATTATTATTATTATTATTATTATTATTATTATTATTATTATTAACTAACTAACTAACTAACTAACTAACTAGCCTGAGTTCAGCTTTATGCTGTACTGCTTTTCTTGGCACTCGGCTCACTTTGGCAACCCTTAAAGCTGGAACTGGCATTGTGGAGATAACAGCTGATTCCACAACAATTACATGCAGTATGGAAGCATGAGAACTAAAGGGGAGCCTTTTCCGATTGGGGCACCGTGATGCGTTCAAATAAAGTCTCTGCTCAAAACTACAATCTTCTCTCTTTCTGAAACTGACACACACAGAGAGAGCAATCCCCAGGGGTCAGATAGACCACAAAGAGACAAGCGACCCGTTCCATCTTGATCACAGAAGACAACAGTTCTTGCACTTTTTTCTCCAGCCTGCACTTTACAGAAATGGGCCAAAGCCAGTCCTTAAAAATGGGCAAGAAATTCCCATTGGCTGGCTTGGAAGAGAGAGAAAAATATTTGAAACACTTGACTACACAGACACCTGCCTCTCAAGAACTGCAGTGTGAGTTCTAGTAGCCAAAGACTTGTGGGCCTTAACTGTGGACAACCCCAGAGCTGAGGGAGGCACTCACATTGCCATTCCAGTGTGGGGGGGTCTTCTCTTCCAGCTCACTCCAGTCAGAGGCCACCTATGGTATCCCATCAGACATGTGTTTCCTTTCATAGTCACTGTGGCAACTGGAAAGCTCAAGAACACCCATCAACGTCCATTACAACATGCTTCAGTGGCCAACAGAAAAGGCAACGCCTCTCTTCGTAATTCCCAGTTTCCATTTCTAGCAATCAAAGTCTCAGTATAGAAGATATTTCTGTCAATAGATTGTACAAGCATATGCTCTCACACGGCATGACAAGAGGCATGACATTAGTCATGGTATCCATAAACATACCAAAAATACCCATTTCACACCTCCTCAGACTGACAACAAAGCTGAGTGGATCCTGCCTTGAAAATGGGTTTTTAGTGTTTCCACTATGTTTTGAAGGGGGGAAATGCACACACAAAATCTGCATACATTTCATAAATGCATCTGACTCAAGTGCATGCATTTGAAAAATGCACACTAATGTACTTTAGATAATAGGGGGAAAGGCAGGATATCTAAACATCTGTCAGCCTCATTCTTACTGCCCTTTTGAGAATCCAACAGTATTCTTGTTCCATCCTAGCTCTATATCTGTTTTGGAGACTGTTCTCCCCATAGAGGGAAATTTGTGCATATTTTAAAATTACGGTACTCTCCCCTGCCATGTTTGCATGCTGAGTAGGCATTTATGTACAGTGGTACCTCTACTTAATACATAATGCATAAAGTAGAGGTACCATATCAAAATAATAAATTGAAAATTTGAAAAATTTTAAAAAAACATTTGTAAGTAGAGCAGATTGCATCTTTTTATTTTTATTTTTTTAATTTATTTTTTCAGTTTGGTACCTCTACTTAAGAATTGTTCGACTTAAGAACATGCATTATGCATTTGGAATGGATTAAATTCATAAACAGAGGGACCATTCTCTGTGTGTGTGTGTGTGTGTGTGTGTGTGTGTGTGTGTGGCTGTTTTGTTTCTCAAATGTAGAGGTCTGCTATTCCCAGGCCATGGTTGGGTCTGATGGTGATTGCACAATCCAGGAAAGCTAGCCTGTTGTCTTAGGTGTCTTCCCTAGTGAACTAGAAGTTTACAGGAAACCTGTCCACACAGATCAGTGCTTACTGTTTGAATCCCACCATCCATTACATCACAAATTAGGAGTCACAGCACCCTAAACCACAGAGCAGAGAGCATCCCTACCTCCACAGAAGTCAAGAAGAAGGAAGATAGGCATCTGAAGATAGCAGTTAAGGCCGATAAATATCCAAAGAGGGCCTTCAACAAAGCAGTGTCCCAAACCAGAAGAACAACGAACTCTGCTACCAATAAAATTGCTGGCTTCATATACAAGCTACTTTCTTGCTACATCTCTAATTCTTGGGCCAAAAGCTTGCAAAAGATTTTCTTTTACTTTGATTCAATCATGGATCAACTGGAAGACTTCAGGTAAAAAATCAGAAAATGGAAGGGCACGTGTGATCAGGTTCTTCTCTCTTGGGGTCATTCATCACTGGAAACTTTCTTTGCAACAGAACTTGTATTTAAGAGAATGGAAGTACTGTATCATGAACCACATTTTCAAATGGTTCTAGCAACTTGAATCCACATCTCTTGTGGGGGGTTGATAGTCTTTCACATGGGGGAGGCATCCAAACCTCTCCCCATCTGTAGGTTTTTTGGATGAGTTTCTCAGATCCTGAGCAAAGGGTCCCACAGCAAGGGTGATGTTCCCATTGACCCTCCGACGTCCCACTCTGTTCTGGTCTCCCTCCCTTCAGTGATCCTCTCTCTTCCATCCATAGAGGTAGCACTCCAGGACCAAACTTAGACTTTCTCTCTCTGTCCTCTTGAATTCCTGGCTTTCTCTTTCTCCCCAGTATGACTGTTTTGTGGCACCCTGCAATTCTTTCTCCTCTCTATCTCTTCTAGGGTTAACTTCATCCATACCATCTGATGTCTCTTCTGTTTCTATCCACCACCATCCTGGAGACAATGCCTCCTTCTCCTTTTCTTTCACTTGCTTTTCCTGCTCTTTTTCTAACCTCTCTACCTCTTCTCCCCAGTCTTTTATTTCTCCTGTTCTTGACAGCCCTTCCACAATAGGCTGTACATTCCCCACTTTTTCTTTTCCCTGGTTTTTCCTCCTCCCCCACCCTGTCTTTACATTTCCCTCCTCTTGTATTTTTACATGGTCCAATGGGGGTGGGGGTAACAGCCACATAGGAAGGCTCATAGCCTTCAGTCATGGATGATGGGAGGAGCGACTCACTTCCTGTGTAGTTCTTTTCTTGAGGTCCTGCGACCTCACAGGTAGTTATGAACAAATTGGGGGGGGGACCACCTCAATTGTAAGAATGTTTACTTGGAAACTCATGTGAAGACCAGCCATACTATAGTGTTTTTGATTACTATGTATGGATAGGGACACTGGACAAGGAAGAAAGCTGACAGAATAAGATCAGTTTTTTCAAAATATGGTGCTGAGAACAGTTTTATGGATATCATGGGTAGCCAGAAAAATGAGCATGTTTAATTCAAACCTGAATTCTCACTAGACTCTACAATGATTAAACTGAGGGTACAATAAGAGGTGGATTCCTAGTGTGGTATAGTCAGTGATGGATTAGGGCTCTGGAGAACAGGATTTAAATTCCCACTTGGCCAAGGGTAACTGGTAAAATGACTCCTTAAATTGCTCAGTTAAACATGAAAATCCTCCTCTAGTCGTGTCCCTACGAGTTGGTTCCAACCTGAAGGCACAGAACACAGTAAGATGAAAAGTGGAAATGACTTGACACCACATAACAGTAACAACTAGTTCATTTCTCATTTTGAGAAGTACCTCCTTATTCTCATCTTCACTGCATGGTGCATGATGGCACTCCCACTTAGGGTTCAACCAGGCTGCAGGAAAGGTGCATATCTGGTCACACCAGAAGCAACCCTTCCATATATCTGGGAGTGGCTCCAGCCCAGCCCTGAAATGCAGTAGCCGTGCAGCGGTACCCAGTGGGTTGGGTGGAGTGCAAGTTCCCATACATTATGTGATCACTAGGCTCCACAGGTGGTCCCAAACAGCATCTGTTCCCCTGTGTGATCACACCCTTAGGTGAGTGCAGGTGGATTAGACTCTTTCTGCCTTGGGCAGCTGCAATCCTTGCCTACAGATGAGTGTTTCTGCGAGAGTTATTAGGTACCAGTTAGCTACACTCAATATAATTTAAGTAAAGAAATACATAGCCCCTTCCTATTTCAATGCTTTTTGATCACAATGCTATTTCAATGCTCTTTGATCACAAAACTCAATTACGCTTCTTTGCACTGGCTGTTCCGTCAGGGGCAGAATTACAAATATCTACAACCTGCTTTTAGAAACTCACTTTCCAAAAGGTCCTTTAGTCCAGGTATTTTCCAGCATGAGCCTTTTCTGACTATATTAACCACCTGCCCCACAACTATACAAAGAGCTTCGACATAAGGCCCCCACCCACCCCCAAACTCTATACTGTACATACCCAAAATTACCAAAGGTGGTGAAAAAGGTGAGAGTCATGCGTTCAATTCAGCAGTTGTTACTGGTAGCAATATAGCCAATTATAATTTTTGGCTGTTCGTCCTGGTTTTTAATATTGTATATTTTTGTTATGTTTTATGATATCTCGTTGTGGTCATAGACAGGCTGCCCAGAATAGTGCCTTGCACTAATTTGGCAGAACATAAATAAATAACATTTTTTTCCAATTTAGGATACTACAGATTACTGAACAACTGTTTTAGATTTTTACGTAGACATCACAAGCTGCAATATTGTTTTTGTTTTTATTTTCTTGATGGATGGATAACTTTGAAAATGGATTTGCAGCATATGTACAGCAAGAAAAATGTCACTCAACCCAGGCTCCCCCCTGAATAGCTGTCAAATTATATTTTCACAAAATGAGGAGGAGGGAAGGTAGCGCAGGGCATTTAAATGTCAAAGGGCCTTGGGTTGACTTGCATTACACGATGTTAGTATGAACTAACTTTGGATGACGATAGCCCAAAAGCTCTGCAATATTTTAACCCAGTTTCTGCACTGGAGAGGGAGACTGCTCACCGTAACCAGAAATGACTAGATGTAAAGCAACAAACCTCAACAGCAGGGGTGCCTTTAGTAAAACACGGGTGTTCAACTGCAGCCTTCCAGATGTTGTAGTAAACAACATCTGGAGAGCCCCGCTTGCCCTGCTAGGGTCAAGAGCTGTATCTCAGAGTAAAATGTCCCTAAGTCAAACCACAGGCATTTCTGGCTAAGGGCTGAAACTCTGCAAAGGTACTGCCCATGAGTGTTGACTATGAATGGAGACGCTGAGACCCTCCAAACTCCTTGGACATCCTGGATACCCCTTACTAGCAAGGTCGATCGTATGGAATGATGGGAGTGGTAGTCCAAAACTTCTGTTGAGAGAAAGGTTCCCCACTTCTCATGCAGGGAGGACTCCATTGGGTAGACTAAAGGTCAGACTTACTCCAAGTCAGCTTCTCCATAAATTGGAGAAAGGGAAAAATACACCACACTGATGCAGCAATAGCACAAGTGACTCAGAGAGGCTGGGAATAGTTATTCCTCAGAGATGCTCTGGACAGAGGAAGTAAGGACATGTCACCATGGTGGGTGAATGTTGGAGACAGGGGCACAACTAGGGGGCAGCAGGGAGGCATGTGCCCCAGGTTCCCTGTTGGTGGGGGGGGCACCAAAACAGAGGGAAAAAGTACATATGTACAGTACTCTTTACTATTCCACACTCTTCCAGCTAGGGTGCACGCAGAATCCATGTTTGCCCCAGGTGACACAGGCCGTAGTTGTGGCCCTGACTGCATGACACATTTACCCACCCCAGTGGCACTTTTGGCTGTTCCCATAGACTCCTCCTGCCGTAGCTCTGGCTGTGAAGCCACGAGTGCCGGAGAGGACAAACAAAACTATTGGGCAAGAGCTCCAGCAGCTCTGGTTTTCTAGGCGCGTCTATGAAACAGTCTCCCTGTGAACTGCTGCTCCCACATGCCTCTTGGCACCGTTGCAAACCATCCTACGCGCCCACCCACCTATGCTCACAGCCATACGGCCACCCATGCACAGATGTCCTGTTTGTTCCATGTTGTGTGGAAAGCGCGGCTGGCTGTGGGAAACAGTTCATCTGAAGCACCCACAAACCTATCTCATGAGGCAACCCGCTACTGCCCGTTGCAAATTGCATAGAAATAAAAACTGGGTGCCTCTTGCCATTATTTTTAATGGAAGGGAGTAGGTAATGAAGCATTTAACACCCACGGTTAAAGAAAAGGAATACTTACGAAGAGAAAGGAAATGGGAAGTAAATTTTGTTGATGTAAGAGCTTTGGAGGGGTGTGTGGATCTGTAATACATGCAAACCCATGCAAAGAGAAAACTCTCTCCCTCTCCCTCTCCCTCTCCCTCTCCCTCTGTGTGTGTGTGTGTGTGTGTGTGTGTGTGTGTGCATAAGAGAGAGAGAGACGGAGGGAGGGAGAGAGAGAGAGAGAAGGGGAAGAGAGAATAGTTAAGCAAATTTCTGAGAGAAAGGAGAAAGAACAATTGACAAAGGCTGATCCGTATGTTTACCAGACTACAATGCTACACCAAGTCTTGTACATTATTGGTTCATGCAGACCAGTTTCTTTACCAACTAACATTAGTTTTCCAGGATTTAAGGCATGGGTTGTATGACTTTTTAGTTTGTATAAGTATCCTATAAAGATGAGGTTATCACATTCAATCAGTCATATTTTCAGCTTGTCAATGTACCTCTACTGTAAACATACATCCTACAAATCTGAGTAGCCCTGCCAGAGCTACCTTAACAAGCTGCAAACAAGAATGTTTGCCAATTTCCCCCTCTTTCCCTGCTGATTCCTGTGTGGTGCACAAATTCAAACCTGGGAAATATTTCTGCATTTCTTCCATCTTCATTTTTCCCTCTATCTAGTAGCAAACTGAGTCTACTAGGTTATTGGGTGTTTTAGGTAAGATGGGCACAAAACACAGTTGTTGCACTGCCTGCTTCTGCACCTCCATCTTGAGTCCCTTCCTTTCCTGGCCTTTTAATTTGATTTGGGCTTACCCTTCATTTCTTTTGATTACTTTTGCTGCCGCTGCCTCCTGCAGTGAAAAAGAGAAGGCACCAAGGGGTGGTGATGAGGATAAACCCCCCCATACCCCCGCGGGGGGGGGGGTTGTGAGAGATTTTTTTGACATTGCTTGTTTTTCTTTTCCTGGCTTTTGAGAGGAAGGCAATATGTTTTATTTTTTTGTTTTTGTTTTTGTTTTTGCCATTTACCTCAGTCCCTTTTATAGCAGTTTTCAAGGGGTCCAGTATGGTTTAGTTTGAACTAGTGACAGGAGAGACATATGAAGAAATCCAAAATGAAACATGAACAACCTGAAATGAAAGAAAACGCTTTCACTTTCGTGGTAAATGAAAGGACTGGCATACTAGAAGCCTAGTGGCCCAGGGACTAAGCTGCAGCACTGCAGTCAAACTCTCTGCTCACAACCTGAGTTTGATCATAACGGGTTCAGGTACCTGGCTCAAGGCTAACTCAGCTGTCCACTCTTCCATGGTAAAATGATTACCCAGTTTACTAGGGGTGGGGGCATTGTGTGGCCTGCATAATTTAATTGCAAACTGCTCAGAGATTCCTTTAAGCACAATATGGTGGCATATAAGCAGCAGCATGCTTTGCTTTTTTTCACCATGCACACCCTTAGGGAGGAGCAGCTACCTCTCACAATTTCCCACATTTGTGGGGAGAGTCGGGGAGAGTCTGAAGAGGAGTATCTTCTCATGTGTAGGATGTAAATGCAAACAACCACCCTGGAAAATCTGGGTTGATGATGCTGGATTAGATAATACATGAAACTCTTTTACTAAAGCTGGAGGTTGGGGTGGGTGGGAAGGGTGTAACTGGCACACACGCCCCCCATTCCTCCTCCATACTTATTTTTTCACAACACATGCCCGGGGAGTTAATGCCTTCCTAAAACAGTATTATCACAAACACAATTTCTCATCTGTTCACGTGGGGAAGGAGAGTCTTCCACTCAGTCTAATATGCCAAATAAAGCAAAAATATAAACAGTGATGCCACATATAAATAAAACAGATTGTTATAAATATGGGAGATTGGCATGAATGATGATTTGGACTGAAAAACAAAACCAAGCTAACCTCAGATGTTGATGATTAAAATAAACTTGTAAATCAAAAGAAATGGCTGCACAATTTCCTGTCAATGTTTTGAATATTTTTAAGTTTCTTTGCCTTGGTGATATGTTGTGTTAGATCACAATTTTTTTATTTTTGAGAATACTGTATAAAAGATGCATGTGTCTGAAAAATGTTTGCTGTGGGCCATTAATCTCTTTATTTATTTATTTATTTATTCCATTTATATACCACCTGATTTTGCAGGAGGAGCTCTGGGTGGTGAACAACCGAAAGAGAAAATACTAGTACAACCCCCCCCCCCGCCAAATACACAAGTAAAACAAAAAATAAAACCTGCAAAAACAAGGTGGCAATGGTAAACAATGGGGTAAACAGACAGGCAGAACATAAAATCTCAGCACTAGAGATGGGCACGACTCAAAAAAATGGTGTTTCGTTTGTCGTTTGGACATTTAGGGGTCCGTTTCGGTTCGTTTTCGTTTTCATTAGGTTTTTTGCAAAAAAAAACGTTTTCGTTTCGTTAGGTAACAAAAAGAAAAAACGAAAACAAAAACGAAAAATTGCTGTTTCGTTACCATTTAGCACAATTCAATGTATTTGCAGTAACAAAAACGAAGCGGTCGACAAAATTTGTCGTGTTTCGGGTCGTTTCGTTTCATTTTGGAGTCAAAATTCGTTTTTCGGTTCGTTCCGTAACGAAACGAAAAAACAAAAACGAAAAATCGCTCATTTCGTGCCCATCTCTACTCAGCACTCACTGAAGGCAGCTTCGAATAGCCAGGTTTTAAGATGTTTCTTGAAGGTGATTCCAAAAAGTCGGGCCAGCCACCAAGAAGGCCAACTCTGCGTTGAGGTCCTTTGGGCATCCCCAGGGGTGGCGACCTGAAGCAAGAAGGACTGCAATGATCTGGTAGGACGTGCCTCCGCCAAATACTCTGGTCCCAAGCCATGGAGGGTTTTATAAGTCAAAAGCAATACCTTGAACCTTATTCGGGAGGCCCCATCATCACCTGTAACTCCACCATCATTACCATCATTATCTTAAACTGCAAAGCTACTTGGTGCTTACTATGTATCCAAAATAACTGTTGGGTTTCCCTGCTCTGGTTGTTAAACTCAACTACCTTTTGCCTCTTTCTAGTGATCATATGTAATATTTACATAAGAAGAAGAGCCATGCTGGATCAGGCCAAAGGCCCATCTAGTCCAGTTTCCTGTATCTCACAGTGGCCCCACCAAATGTGTCTGGGAGCTCACGAGACTAGATATCTGTCTCCTGATCCCACTCCCCTGCATCTGGTCCTTGAAGTACCCTGGTTTTAAGCCTGGAGATTACACATCTCCATCATGATTTGTAACCTGTGATGGACTTCTCGTCCAGGAATCTGTCCAATCCCCTTTTGAAGGCCTCCAGGCCAGAAGCCATCATCACATCTTGTGGCAGGGAGTTCCACAGTCTAACAACACCCTGGGTAAAAAATAATCTTTTGTCTGTTCTCACTCTCCCAACACACAATTTGAGTGGATGTCCCCTAGTTATGGTTATGAACATGTGCAATTAAAGACCAGATGCATTCAGCCCCAGGTCCATACTTGTGCCACTCAGTGAATAAAAATGGACAAGACACTAAGGCACCACAAAGCTTATCTGCCAATGTTTGTACATAAAGCCACCACTAAACATGCACTAGAGTGGCTGATTAAAAGTACACTACACTACAGTGGACCCTCGTATAACAAACAGTTTGTATAACATAAAATCTGTACAACATGAAAAATTCCAGAGATAGGGGAAATTTGCTTAACAGAATTGTCTATGGGGTGAATGTACAACATAAAAATGGTCGCGATTAGGGATTACTCTGTTTTGAATGCATTCCTATGGGAAATTTGTATAAATTAAATTTGCTTAACATAATTTCACTTGGAACAAATTAATTCCTTTATATAAGGTACCTCTGTACTTGGTCACCCATACAAGTGGTGGGATGCACTCTTTCTGTGCTGCAGACCATCAGTTACAGAGTGGTTACTTTTGAAAAGCAGGGCCTGACCATAGCATTCCTTCAGAGCTAGAGAAAGGCTGAAAATTCAGCCGGCTGTGTTGCCGCATGTCAACAAACTAGAGGGAGTCCTTCCCATCTCCCTCAGGAACAGATGTGGTGTAGTAAAGATTGAGCTGGCCCCCAAACAGATAGCAGTTCTATAGGGTATCCTCCCAACTTAGTTTTAATTTGTTGGAAAATCTTCCTCCCCTTCACCTTCTTGTGAAGGCTGCAGCTAAACTCACCAAGAATGAGGATGTCTGAGAAGGATGATGAATTATATCATTGTTCCAGCTAATCAGGAAGTCTGGGCACCTCTGAGAGCTCTGTCTCCGTTATGCCACTATATATGCTGTATAGTGGAATAACTCACAAAATGACATTCCATAAATATTCAATAGTACCTATCAGAAGGTGAGTGAACTAATGCTACCGTCATTTGGAGATTAGAAGTAACTACCTAAAAGTTACATACATGCAGCTGATTATTTTGGGGCAGTGGGGTTTTCTGTATGTTTCCATATTTTCTAGTTACTTGGGAAAATTATTTCTTCAAGCATTTTAGAGATGTTTTCAGGTAATTTTCAAGTAGCAAGGGAATAATTGTTATTTTGCCTGTCGTTTTGTATTTCTGGAGTGCAATGTCAGAATTGGCCATCTTCCCTGTGTATTGGCCAATACTTTCCTGTATTTTTCTGGCCTGCTGATAACGATGACATAATAATAGGCAAATACTTTACTACCCAATGAATTACTTTCAGGAGTGCAGTGAAAACTATGATCATTGGGCTGCTGCAAAGCAATGAGTAAAACAGCAAATTAATGTGAAAAATGAATACCCCCCACTCACTCTGCTGTAGCTTGTGGGCGGCTCACATCCCTTTTCCTCCTGTGGGATTCACACAAAAGGGCAGTAAAATATTGAAGCAAATCCACTTCACACGAACACATGTCTCCCAAAGCCTTCTGTACAATCTGCTCCTCCCCTCTCTAAAAAAAGAATTGTGTGATGGGGCCTCCTATGCTTTCATGTGTGATGCCGTTTGATCACCCTACTGCAGACTGCCTAATCATACCTTGCTCAATTAATATAAATCTAGAAACCGAGATCTTACCGAGTGCAGGGAAGTTTTAAAATAATCTCTAATATCCCACGCCACTCCAACAGAATCTTTCCTGCAATGCATTGTGCTATATCCTGCCTCAGAAGAACCAGCTTGTTTTTATTGGCACGTGTGTCTACAACCGCTTCCACTTTCTTTCTTTTTTCCTTCCTCCTCCCCCCCTTCCACTATTAGGATGATTTTGAATAATTTAAATGCGAAAAGATGAAACAGGTCAACAAGGCTTGGTCCCAGTGGAGGCTTCACACCTCCACATCCAGTGCAGCCTCCAAATTGTGGAAACTAATCAAAATGGCGCCCACCTGGATGCATGTGTTGGCTGGCATCTATCCCGTCCCTTTTATCTCGCCAACTATAAGGTTTTCCAAAAGAGTAGTCCACTCTCTGTGACTGCCAAGCCAAGGATATTTTATATTTCCTTTAACAGGGGAAACAAGGCCAGCTTCTTTGATCTCAAATGTGAAGAAAATGGTGTTCTAGAATATCCCACATTTTTAAAAAAATGAGCAAAAGAGGATGGTCCTAGCTGGAGGATGTTAAAGAAACTCAGGCCAAGACACTGTTGGCTGTACTCATCACAGTGAGAAACTCCCCAAGGAGTTCCTATTATATACTCCTTCAAAGAAATATCTATGTGTTTAGGTGTATTATGTTGATAGCCCTTCTATCATCTTCAGGAGCATCTAAAACATGGCATTCATATTTTTCTCAACAATCAAGTGGGGTTGCAATACATTTAAGATATGTGGTAAAAAATTAACACAGGGTACTTCTAAACAATTTGGATATCACATCAGTGCTGAAGACTGACCCTGTTGGGTCATGCCTTTGTCTTGTGGCAACTGAAACAAAAAAACAACAACACAAATTTGGGCAAATCAGCATCACATTTGGCACAATGGAAGAAGGCACTCTTGTCCGTCTCTATGCCAGAACTGGAGACATTTTTTAAAAAATTATGATTGTTTAAAAAGTAACACGTTTTGCCCTGTGGAGAAGCAAGCAAGCTGAAGCTCCAGCTGATTGAAAACAGATGAAATGCACTCATAAGGCAAAATGTGCATACCTGAATAAAAAAGTCTGTTTTATCCACATTTTTCTGTTTACAAGAATTGAGGCATTTGTGGCTCTAATTCATGCCATGTAATTAGTATGGTGCTTTTAAAGCCTGAAAAGCTCAAAATGTGCTGGCTTTTTAATAACTTGAAATATTCTAAAGGATTGAACTATTTGCATAGTATAGCATTCTAACCAATCAGATTGCACCTGGAGTCAGCATGGCAGCTATATCAGGCAGGTGTCAGAAGTCTGTCACTTTTAATCCTGTCACAGAAATCAGTTTGAAAGAAGTCTGTGGCAGGCTTCCTGGCCAGACATTTTTAGCTCCTGCTTGTGAAACTATTTTTAAAAGACGTTTAAAAAAGAGGGCTAATAATATATAGCAGCTCACTCATTTTAAGCTGTAAAATTATTGTTTATTTTCTTTTGTGGTTGGGGATGATCTCAAAGCATGTTTAACCCAGTTTACTTTGTACGTTTAGCTGGTTTACTCATGAGCAAGTTTACTCAGTTTACTCACAAGTTTACCTGGTTTACTTGGGAGTATGTTTACCCAATGTACTCATGTGTGCTTAAAAAGAATTTAAAAAATAATATTCAGAAACCGGATTCTGATGTCCTCTTCTCCAGCACATTCTGGTTAGAGCTCCATCAGCCAGTCACAAGGGTTCCAGTGTTGTGACTTCCACAGTTCCGTTATTATTATCAAAATAACTGGAATGTGTTGTGAAAAAAGAAAGACCGATGGGGTTTGAGAAGTCCACTCTTGGCTGTTCTGTGCTTAGATAATGGTGGGCTCTTATGTTTTACAGAGCCCGGGACTCATGCCACCTTCTCTGAATTGTGGTAAACCAAGCTTAATGCATTTTAGAGTGAGAGGCCAGCCCTGTGAGACCCTGAACATTTGCCCCTTTGTCCTACCCTGAACACACCACTGGTTCCTGGTAATATCACCTGGTGTTGGTCAGGCATTCTGCTATATATAAGGCTGTTCAGATAGTCACTAGTGCAGGGCACAATAGCTTTGTTCGTTCGTTCGTTCGTTCGTTCGTTTGTTTGTTTGTTCGTTCGTTCGTTCGTTCGTTCGTTCGTTCGTTCGTTCGTTTGTTTGTTTGTTTGTTTGTTTGTTTGTAGCCCAACTTTCTCCTTTAAAAGGACTCATGTTGGCTTACAACAGTTAAAAGACTGCTGTAAATTGAGGCTGGACGGCCATCTGTCGGGGGTACTGTGATAGGGTTCCCTGCATGGCAGGGTGTTGGACTGGATGGCCCTTGAGGTCTCTTCCAACTCTGTGATTCTATGATTCTATGACTGGGACAGTGCAGCTTGCCCAGAGCCACTCAGGCTACCTGTACTCGCAGGAGGCACAGTGGAGAAGCAAACTCTGGCTCTCCTAAACCACTCAGCTCTCCAGCCGGCCTTTTAATGTCTTCTGTCATGAGCTAAATATCCAACCAGATTTGCCAGGCCTAGTTAGATCTCTCTGGGAGATCTGCCATGGCTTTCTATTACAGCAGAAGGGTGACATTCCCCTCAAGTATTATTTCGGGTAACAACTATTTTGGGTTGTTTTTATTGATTTCCCTAACACTTATTATTTTGAGTATGAGTCAGTGCCAATGTGGATAACTCCAGCTGGTGACTCTTATTTTTAATTCATAGTTGATGTCATGAGATGTATCTATGCTGTCAAATGTGTGTGTGTGGGGGAACTACAGTGGGAGGGAAATGTCCTGCCGCGTTGGGTGTAAGTAACCAAGTAGCAAATGACTGCAGGGCAATTAACCTATCCCTCTCTTCAGAAACACCAGGACGGGATGAGTTCTTGAGATCCTGGAGGAACCCCATCCTTGGGCAGATTGAAGCACCAACTTCCGGCAGTAGCCTCCCAATAGCCACTCATGAGTTCTCAAGCTGTCCCCATTCACTGAAGACTAGAATTGTTTATAGTACTGTACTGCACACCATGACCTGGGGGCCCTACCTTATCTTGCTGCTCCAAGTGTCGAAAGGACCACAACTTATAGCTGGTATGTATTAGAATTTAGGTAATTTAGCTAATAAAGATTGAATAGCGGGAACCCGTTTTCTTTTTTGATTCAGGCAGTAAAATGTCTTTGGGTAATTCTGATTTTGTCAGTGCTCCTAGGCTCATAATATATAAAAACAGATTTAACAGTCTTTTTTGTTTCGGAAGCTATGCAGGATTGGCCCTGGTTAGTACTTGGATGGGTGACCACCAGGGAATACCAGGTAGAGATGGGCACGACTAGGGAAAATGACGTTTTCGAGTTGTCGTGTGTCGGAGGCAGCCCGTGTCGGCTCGTTTCCGTTTTTCGCGAAACTTCGCAAAAATTAGTCGGTTCGTTTTTTCGTTTTTTCGTTGTCGTTATACTGGTTTTTTTGGAGGGGTAGCGGGCTCCTGGAGGCACCTCTGTGGGGTGGGTGCCTCCTATGGCCCGCTATAAAGGGAAAGTGGGCTCCTGGAGGCACCCGTGGGTGCCTCCTATCCTCACCCACTAGGAAGGGGCAGCAGCAGGCTCCAAGAGACCCCTCAACATGGGGGTCTCTCCTCCTCACTGCTGCTGCAAAATGGCATGCATAACCATATATGGATATGCATACCATTTGCAGACAGTGAGACCACCTGGTCCATTGGTACGACCCTCTGAGGACTGGGTCGCACCTGCCATGTCCCACAAAGAAGGGAATCGTACTTGCGTGTAGTGCAATGCAAGTAGATCTGGCTATGGGTTAAGGTGGGTTAGTGCAAGGGCTAGGGTTAGGCTACTGACGGGTAAGGTTACGGTGGGCTATTGGGTTGCACCTCTGGGTGCCTCTCTGACCCACTAAGAAGACAGTCTGTGACGTATGGGTAAGGAGTCAAGGATTAGGGTTAGGGGGTTAGGGGACTAGGGCAGGTTTTAGGGGGCTTTTTGGCACATCCCAGAAGTCTCAGTGGCCAAGTGGCCATGCGATTGGTGGGATGGCTCCAAAAATTTGCATGGTCGTCCACTCCCACATGGCCACTCGGCCAGCCCATCATTGCGCAGGTGTAAAAAAAATAAAATGAAATAAAATCAATGGAGGACAGAGGAGGAGAGGAGAGACATTTTGTTGCAACTTGCAAGAAAAAACCCACTGCTACTGTGAAAAATCTGGCAGTTTATAAACTTTCGCGTGTTTCTGTTGTGCTTGTGTGTTTTTGGACCATGATTTCAAAAACAATATTGCGTTCGCTGCCCCATTTTGGATCCCCCGCCTGCACCGCATGGCATGGCGAGTCCGGCTGCCCAGGACGGGGGGGAGGTGGGACCCCCCCCTCCAGACCAGAACCCCCCCCTCCGGTAGGTGCCCTGAGGCACGGCAGGCATTTTCCACCTGCTTTTTGGCCCGGGAATGGGTGGGGGGAGAGTTTTAAAGTTTTTTCCTGTGCCGTCCGTGCCGCTTGAGCCGGCGGCGAGAC
>JAHTLZ010003542.1:2374552-2394697 GCA_023846285.1 Phrynocephalus versicolor
TGTTGCTGCTGCGAGCCTGCGGCGAGTCCCACCAGAGCAGCCCAGGAGGGAGGAGGGGGGGAGGCCGGGGACCTCCAGAAACCACCCCTCTGGTAGGTGCCCTGAGGCACAGCAGGCATTTTTCCGCCTGCTTTTTGGCCGGGAACCAGGTTTTTTAACTTTTAAAAACTTTTTTTCTGTGCCGCGTGGCATCGCGCGATCGCGCGATGCAAGTAACGAGCACAACAAATCAGACCAAAATTGTTCGTTCGTCGGTTCGAGCTCGAAGTCTGGCAGAGTAATTCCCGTTACCGTTTCCGTAGAGTAACGGAACCGAGTAACGGAAACGGAAACGGGAATACCGCTAAGTCGTGCCCATCTCTAATACCAGGTGCTGTAGGCGCCTGGAGTAGGAGCTGGCAAGCCGCTCCTGTATTCCTGCCAAGAAAACTCCATGAACATGGGGTCACAAAGAGTCGGTCACAACTGTAATGACACAACACACATATTGTGTTGTCCCATTGCATCTGACTCAAGGAGATTGTAACAAGGCTTCCCAGGTGTGTGACATGTTTAAGTAATGTTAAAGCTGTACCACATGCCAATGAGTCAACTTGGTCTAGTGGGGATTTAAACCTAAGTTTCCTGAGTTGTGGTCCTCAACCTACTCTTCCACATTGGCAACATGACACGAGACGTTGTTGTTGGTAAAGGGGCATTTCAGGACCTGCAGGAAAATACTAGAAAGAAGAAGTAATATTTACATTGGTCGAATTGTAGGAAATTAAAATGGTGATTCCAGCATTCCGATGACCCCTTTCTACAGAGTTTTCAGTCATTATTGCTACTGTTTTCATTTTACACCAATGGTTCCCAAACTTTTGGCATGTCAAGTGGAAATTTTAAATAAAAATGATGATAAAAACTTAATTAAAATATATTTGCTTAAAATAAACTCAACTGGTTTCTAAATTCTAGCAATATATATATATGACACAGATTAGTTTAAACAGATAAGAATACCTTTCTTTATTGAAATGTCAGTTTCACATCTTCCCAACATGTAGGAGAACAGGAGTTAATGGGTTAATGAAACTAGCTTGTATCAGCAATTATCAGCAAGGTTTGCCATGCCAAGGTGCCATACCAAAGAAGCTTAGGTCATGATGTACTCTGCGCATGCTCTAGGAATACAAGTGCTATTGTCTTAGTTATCTCTGGCTTGGCCAATGGTATCAGCTAGATGTGGCTTCATGCATACGTATTGTGACCTAGTTTTGTTCCTAATAAAACAATTGCCATGGGGGGCACACAGCAGAACGTTCTCTATCTATTGCACCAGATATCAGTCTGCAGACTCCAGTTATTTCTAAACCGCACCACACTTTAAGGGGGGCTGGCTTTCCCCCCCACACCAACCACCTAGAATTTCTTCATTCTTGCTTAGGGAGCATAGATTCTGGTTTGGAAAGCAATGCTTTAGAGTATTCTCTGGTGATCTTGTAACATGTACATTTTATCTAATGTATACATTGGGTGTTGCCTTAGTTTTGTGCTACCCTAAAATGAACATAGTTTATTCAACATAAGCTTTCCTGGAGGGCAGCTCACATGGTCAGAAGGACTCCAAGAACAGATTTGAAAGGGAAGGGCCTGGACATGAATTCAAGAGTTTTGGCTGTATCTTTATGAGTTAAATAAATATGAAGCCTTTTTCTCTCACTATGGCCAGAGCCCTACTTGTGTTTGTCCAACATGCTGCACCTAATTTTGGCCATATACCACTATGCTGCAGTGCACCTTGGTCCTGTGCCTGGCTGGATACCCAATTGCACAACCAAGATGTATCCCAAGACCATGTCAGTTAGCCACAATTAGCCATGCCAAATTATGCATGCTTTACATAAACAACAATAGGATTTGGGGCATTATGTGCTACTCAGATAATCAGTGTCAGTATTACGACCCAATTACTGTTTATTAATCACATTATTAAGGTAGCAATCACTGTACTTTTTATATTTCACTCATTTCTGACCCCACTGAATACAGTCCCTCATCCACCCTACATGCCTACACTAGTCTGATTCAGGCAATTTATCTGAAAGAAAATATACTAGTCATTCCAGTACTGCAATTTTGTTTTGCTTTGTTTCTCCTATAACAGATCAACACAGATCACAGCTGGAAATTGTTACAAGAGAATAGAAATAACCTGATCCATTGCTCTGTTTCATAGGTATGGAGAAGAATAGCACATTCGATCTCGCCTGATTTTGGAAGCTAAGCAGGGTCGGCCCTGGTTAGTACTTGGATGGGAGACCACCAGGGAATACCAGGTGCTGTAGGGGCCTGGAGTAGGAACTGGCAAACCACTCCAGTGTTCCTGCCAAGAAAACTCCATGGACATGGGGTCACGAAGAGTCGGTCATGACTGTAACGACACAAAAACAACAACATGCGTGCCTATGAACTCCACTGACCCCACACTAAGTTGTATCAGGGAGTTAAGTTTAGCCTTTGTTGTTTTCTGGTGTGAAGTCTGAAACTACTTTAGACTATCTCTATATTTTGTGCTAAGCAATTCTGAAACCTTCGTGTAACTCACTGGAATTTCCCCCTTTTTTTACCCTTTCCCCTTCTTGATTCTTCTAAGAAAACATGTTCTGTTCAGTTGCCTATACTTCCTAAATGTGGTCACCCAGAAGCTCCCAGTGCAAGCCAAATTCATGCATAAGACTATACATGTTCGTCCTAACCTACTGGGTTTATATCAAGCACCCATCCAATGACGTACAGAAATATATGGAAACAGATAAAAAGAAAGAGCACATGTTAGAAGACTGTGTTTGCATTAGGCTAGGAGTATGGTGGGTTTTTTTCTGACTACCATTCAGTGTATGAGAGAGGAGGTTTGTGTGGGTGGATACAGGTGGGCGGATGCATCTGGGGGTGTCAGAGTGAGACAGACGCAGATCGATGGCTGCAATTAAGTAGTTAGTGAAATGACAGCGTCACAAGTCAGAGGGGAATGTGCTTGGAGAATGTTTCCCTTCAGCTATATAGATTTATTACTATCTGTCTTTTGTTTTGCATTTTATTACTTGTTTTTATTGCTGTAAGCCGCCCAGAGTTCCCGTTGGGAAGATGGGTGGGATATAAGTTTAACAAATAAATAAATAAATAAACAATAAATTAGATGCTTATGTGGGAAGGGGCAAAAAAGAATGTAAAAATGGAGGTATGTGGGTCTGATGAGAAATGTGTGTGTGGGGGGGGGTTGGAAAATCATTTTGCTTGCTTTTTCATTGCACAAACCAACCAAATTTAAGCTATCTCCCTGTGTCCAAAGCAATTCATTAAAATAAGCAATTATTTTAAAAACCACCAAAACACACACACAAGCTGAAGAAACAATTATGAGAAGATGTTTGTTGTGGATTTTACGGGCTGTTTGACCATGTTCTGGACGTTTTTCTTCTTCCTAACATTTCACCAGTCTCTGTGGCCGGCGTCTTCAGAGGGCAGGAGCGCAGGGAGCAAGAATTCTCTCTGTGCTCTTGTGTAGAGTGTGAGTTTGTTGGGCATCTATATCTGTGGGACAGGGATTTATTTTTTGTCCTATTCAGGAGATTAAGGGTTTTCTGTGATCTGGGTGTTTCTTGTGCTCAGGGTTTTTCTGTGCTCTGGGTGGATGATCTGTATCTCTGGTTGATAGGTCTCCTTAGGTGTTCTTTTTTGAGACGTGATCACTGCTGCTTGTGGCTGGGTGGAGATAGATCGTGAGGTAGTTTGTGCAGACCAGGGCTGAGATACAATGCCCGGAGTACTTCTAGCTTTCTATTCCTAGGCATTGCTTCACAGGTAAGGAAATTGACTTGTATTTGTTACTAATAACTCATTCTTTGCACTCTGAAGACAAGCAGTGGAAAGCCTTCATCAGCAATGAAGTAATTATACCAAGAGCAACACAGAATTTTTTTAAAAAAAATAGTATTATGGCACATTACGGAAGGCAAAAAAATAAAATAAAAAACAAATAGTGGACCCCACCACCAAGTGGGACAAATGCTAAGAAAAAGAAGACTTATAGTATATCATTACAAAGCCTTGTCTATAGAAAAGTGTTGATTCTAGCCATAGAATCACAAATTTATTTGGAGAAACACAAGCCAGTTCTCAGCACTACATTTTTTGCATGTCCAAATATCCTGTGCCATATGGTTAGCTACTCTGATGATGCCAGAATGTTCATGCAATTTACATTTTTAAGAGTCATTAGGATCATTAAGAATGCTATGGCCATTTTGAAATTTCATTTTTCATGCCTGTATCCAACCTCCTCTCCCCACTGCCACAAAGTTTATTTGTATATGAACCTGTGGCAGAATATTTCACTTCACTTGTCTAATTGTAACCTCTGTAGATTGTAATCCACAAAAGTTCACAATATTTTTCTTGGTATTCTACAGGATACAAAACCTCTACATAGAGGACTACATAGTCACCTGTCTGGAGTTGGATCCAGTACATAATTTTATTTATTTATTTATTGGATTTTTATACTTGCTCCCGTTTGTGCCAAGGGCACCACTACAACAACAATAAAAGATGGTTCAAGCAGACACATAAAAAAACCAATAATATAAAAAAATAGACCAGAGAGAAAGAAATAAATCTTTTATACATGCTGAAATGGCAAACTCTGTAATCTCTTTGAAAACAATTACAAAGGTACCAATGAGAACGTCACTTCCAATAATATTGTGTGTCATTAAATCTACTCTGATTTACGGCAAGCCTTTCCAAGGTTTTCTAGGCAGAGACTACTCAGAAGTGGGGAATCAAACTCCCATACATTACTTCTCCCCCCAGCTGAATCCCAATATCTTTGTGTCAGGATACCACAGGCTGAACCTGTATGTGTGATGCATGGCCCTGCACCACTATTTCCTTTTGTTCCTCCATGGATGAAGGAAAGACTCCATCTGTTGTCTTCTCCTTTTAAAGTTGACAATTTACTTCAGGGAGAATAACTTGCTACTCGTCCTATTTGAACATACCTCTCCTGTTAAAATAATACCTGAAATTAGTCACTACAAAAGCCTCATGGCGCACTGGTTAAATGCCTGTACTGCAGGTAAAACTGCTCGCGACCTGGGTTCAATCCCAGGTAGCCCGCTCAAGGTTGACTCACTCTTCCATCCTTCCGAGGGGGGGATGTGTAGCCTGCATACTGTAATTAAAAACTGTAAACCGCCCAGAGACTACTTGAAGTGGTATGGGGCAGTATACAAGCAGAACACTTTTTTGCTTTTACAAAAGGATGTGGCAACCATGCTAGTGCTTCCTCTCCCTAATCTAGTTAGTCAGAAACTTGTAGGCCTCTGATTCTGATTCATGTAGTTTGCCATGAAATACATTAAAAGCTTCAGAAGTGTTGAAGGGTTCTTTATTTCAGGTTGTGTTGGTGATAGGTGTCCATTTGCTGATAAACTCCAACACAATCAACAGTTACTTGACATTCTGCACCAAAGTGAGTTACTGTAAATGCTTTCAAATTCAGCATCATGGTGTAAAACGTAACTTGCCTTTATATCTCTCATGCACACACAGATCTGTGAATACATTATGAGACCCACACTCACATTCACATCTGCCCTGATTCCATGTTGAGCTGCAAGCTTCCCCTTTCCTTTCAAGCATGGGAATCTGTGCATAAACATATACAGTGGTACCTCAACTTACAAATTTAATTTGTTCCAAATGCATGCTCTTAAGTCAAACTACTCTTTAGTTGGGGTACCTATGTAAAAATTTTAAAAACAAGCAGACCATATCTAAAATTTGTAAGGCAGCAGTTAAAATGCTAACAGTTTTCTGCTCTTAAGTCGAATTGCTCTTAAGCTGAGCTGCTCTTAAGTCGGGGTACCACTGTACATATTTTTCAACACAATCACCCAGTATCTGTACTTTAACATGCACTTTCCCATAGTTTCAGCTGTACAGTACTACTGGAGCTTCTCTGTGCACCTATATCCAAGAAGCAGTGCACACCTTAGAAATATGTAGACTTTAAGGCAAAATGTGATCTATTCCATTGCTAGTGTCAGGAGGGCCAAAATAGACATCTCCACATGATCCAGTGGTTTTCTTTTCCATCCACATATGTTAGGAATGGAAACACACATATACACAGACACCTGCAACAAAAGGTTTGACTGATATGACTAAATATCAAACTTGACATGCTGTTTGGTAAGTCAACAAACTGAAATGAATCTAATAGTAATCAGAAATTCTTCACTGGTCATGCTCAGGCACCTGATCAGAAACTGTTATGGGGAAATTGAATAATCCATTATAGCTGTTATGTCACCTGGGGAAGATCCTGATCTTCTGAAGGTCCGGCTTTTCCTCTTCCTTCCATCACGTGACTGAATATTTGGGATAGCAGTTCCCACGTTCAAAGGTGTTTTTTTTAAAGCGCAGTTCAGCCCCATGGCCAGCAGGTGGTTGGGTGGTGGCAAAGGAGCTAGATGTTCCCATCGGCCAGTTTCACTTCAGACAGTTTTGCTTTTGGGGTGCCTTCTTTTTGGGAGTGGGTAAGGACCTGTATAGAAGGAAGTGGGACTAAGTTTCAATAAATGGGCATCAAGTTTAATCAGAATCATTTTTGCTGCTCTGTATTTTCTTCCAGTGCTTTGAAGCGTAGTGAAGAGCACAGAACAGAACAAAATGCACGCATCCACATGCAAAAACAAAAGTGAAACCTTTTTCTTTTTCTTTTTTTACTTAGCAGCTAAAGGAAGAAATGCATCTTGTTTTTTTCACTAGAGAGTTGAGTTTTGTAAGACGGGACTTGCTTGTCCTCATTGCACAGAAATTAGAATAATCTGATTATGCATGTTTTTAAGGAATGTTGGAAAATATTAGAACACCCTGTCTTAAAATGTTTTATTTATCATGTTAAAATAAGACATTTTTCTATTTTCAATTTTTTCAATTTTTTTTTTTTTGGGGGGGGACCCAAAAGGCTTCCAGAAAAAAAAAGTTTCCCCCCTCCAAATTTTCCAGTTTTTTTCCGGGCCTTCACATCTCTAGCTAGGGCAGTGGTGGTGAACCATTTAGAGACCGAGTGCCCAAAGAGCAATTCAAAACCCACTTATTTTTCACAAAGTGCCAACATGGCAATTTAACCTGAATTCACTGGTACCCTGGGTTACAAATGCTTTGGGTGCTACCATTCGGGAAAGTGAGGATAGAAGAGCAGCCTGTGGAAAATTCTGCTCTTCAATCCTCGCTTTCCCGAAGGGTAACACGCCATCTGCTTCTCTGCCCTGGGCAGAGAGGCTGCTGTGGTGCTATACCATTGGGAAATCAGGGGGTGGCGGCGGCTTGTGGGCTTGTTCATAGCTCCTGTTTACTCTCCAGCCAGATCGCTCTGGGCATCTCAAAAGCAGCATGGATGGAGAGTAAACTTTGGCTACGAAGGAGCCCACAATCCACTGCCTCCCCTTCACCTGGATCTCTTCATGGTCAAATTTTGGGACTGCCCAAATGGCTCCGTGAAGAGAGCTGGGCATAGGGGAAGAAATGGTTTGTGGGTTCCTTCATAGCCCCAGTTTGCTTCCCAGCCACACTGCTTTTGAGATGTCCAGAGCGAACTGGCTGGAGAGTAAACTGAGGCTACAAAGGAGCCTACAAACTGCTGCCTCCCCTTCGCCAGGCTCTCTGCACAGGGTCATTTTGGTGGGCTCAAAACAGCTCCGCGCAGAGAGCTGGGTGAAGGGGGTCAGTGGTTTGTGGGCTCCTACATAGCCCCAGTTTACTCTACAGCCACACTGCTTTTGGGATGCCCACACCACTTTGGGGGTCCCTTCAGGCCCTAACCCAAATAATGATAAATTTCCTCAGACTCCTCACACAACCATTCTTCCAGAGAAGCCTTAATTTCCCAAGACCCCCAAAATAAAATTAACTAAATTTCCTAATTACAGTTCTTCTTCAAATGGGAATTATTCATTCCTTTCATTCTCTACACACACCAAATTGTCAGGAGCTAGGGTATTAACAGTTCCACCTTTTAACGTTTCTTCTGTTACTAAAATAACTCAAGTCTCGCAAGGTTGATTGTTTTTAAAATAAGTAAGAGAGGTTTATTGTAACACCAAGATGAAATACATTTAGCAATCACTTTGTATTCACATACACATATCCTTATCTAACTAGACAAATATTACCCTTGCTAACTAACAGTATACCACTTCAGGTCTCTATCTAACTTAGAGCTCTATCTAACTTAACAAGGATATATAAGCACACCAGCTCCACCCATAAGCTATTCTATTGGTTAAGCGTATCTGACATTTATATCATGCTAAGAAATAAATATTCATGATTTATATTATGGCTGAGGATTTATGTTATGCCCTGAGGGAGACCAGTAAGGACAGAAGAAGGAATCGGGCCTTCTCAGCAGTTGCTCCTCAGCCTTGGAAGGAGTCATCATTTGAAATCTGCTTAGTCCCTTCCTTGGCGATTTTAAAGAAAATATTAAAAACTCGGCAATTTTGACAGACTTTCCAACACATTTCACCTGAGAAGACCACTTTATCCAGCAGTTACTAGCCTGCTTTAATGTATTTAAGTGTATTGTCAATTGTTTTTATTTTAATATTTGGCTTGTTGCCTTTGTTTCCATGTTTGCATGGAAAACAAACCCATGTATCAGTAAACCATTTAGATTGTTAAAAATACCACATTTTTTGCACCATAAGATGCACCGGACCATAGGACGCACCTAGTTTTTAGAGGTATGTGTATGTTGCTATGGTTTTTCTATCACTCTAACAGCAGCATAGCACTCTAATTAACTCACACACTCACTCTCTCACACTTTCTGGAAGCTTTGGAGAAGAGAGTTCTTGGTGCCACATGATGAATTCTGCACCTCCTAACTGCTTTTCAGAGGTGAGGGAATAGTGCTCTCCCATCAGCCCTACAGTAAATTTCAATTACCAGTCCAGTTTTATTCTACATGTGGGATGAGGGAAAGAGTGAGGGCCATTTCATTCTTACCCTTGGGCAACAAAATGTCTTTGAATGGTTTGGGGAAGTGGTCACAATTAAGGTACTTCCCGAAGGAAAGTTTTTGAGTCTTCTAATTGATCGCATTTTTAAGACAAACAGAGATCCACCTGGAAAATAATTACTTGAGCTTGGAAAAAGCTTTTCTATTTAATCTTTGATGTATGGGCATGTCAAAGAATAAAGTTTGGTGTTTGCACTGGTGTTTCCTGAATGCTTCATACATCTTGATAACGATCAAAGAAATTGCTTTCAACTTGAAAACATCATTAGTCCAGCCTAGGATTTATGGGGCTTTTAGATACCCAGACTACTGAGGTGTTGAATGAAAGGAGAATCATTGTTTTTGTTTTCCATGAGGCAGAGGAGGGAAATACCTGTACAACCTGCTGGACTATGCACCAGAATGTTGGATGGCAGTATATACTTGTCACTGGTATAAGCCTTCCAGAATATCTACCAAGATATAAACCTGCCTTGGCTTGGACTGGTATAATCTCTTGTTGCTTTGTACTCAGACAAACCCAAATTATTCCATTACAACTTGGATACCGCAGGGCTTAAAAATCAGAGACCCTCCAGTTACCCACTCCTACAGTTTCTAATAATTTTGGGGTTTTAGTATATAGAAATATATAGAAGTATGGAAGTACAGAAAAGAAGACATTATAAAATGCCTTCTCTGCATTTAAAAACATAAATGATGCTTTGAATTGTTTTTTTTCCTACATGTTCCATCACATCTATTACAAATCTTATGTTATCTCACATAAGTCTTTTAGGAACAAATCCAGTCTAATCAGGGTATATTGTTTTGGTAATACATTTCTTAAGTCTATTTACCAATATCGAGGCAAACATTTCATAATCCACATTGAATTGCGTGATTGGTTGGTATGCCTGTGGTTATAATGTATCATTACCTTTTTAGAAGATTAATGTTATACGTGCTTCTTGCTGTGAGGTTGAAAGTTCTATAATTTCTCTTATTTCATTCATTGAAGCCTGATCTCATCAGATCTCAGAGGCTAAGCAGGGTCAGGCCTGGTTAGTACTTGGATAGGTGACTGCCTGGGAATACCAGGTGCTGTAGGCTAGGCAACAGGCCCTGCGACAGGCCAGCTGAACTTCCAAAAAAAAAAAAAAGGATCTGTCCAGCAGACCCCACTACCAAGTGGAACAAACGCGAAAGAAAAAGAAGAAAACGCTAAAGAAAAAGAAGAAAATTTTGCAATTGTGTGCTAAGGTCATCTTCAAGGCTTTTATAGTAGAATGCTGTACGTCCATCCAGCCTTCGTGCTTTGTCTATTTTAACGTCTCTCATTACTGTGATATCTCTTGAGTGATATCTTTTGATTTAAGATGCTTCTATTTTCTTGTGAAAAAAATTGAATATTTGTATTTGTCATATATTCTTCAATCCTTTCCTCGGCCAGTTTTTCCTTCATATATAACTGCATAAATTAAGAGAGAAATTGTTCTTGGATTTCTTTTTCCATACATATGATCCCCTTTTCTGTTCTCACTCCTGTTAGCATCATCCTCTCCTATAATTTTATTTAGAAGAATAATGTCTGAGAACAATTAGCATGTTTCTAGATTTGTTTTTGCTTAAAACATGGCACTGCAGAAGAGAGCAAATAAAGCTTGGGGTGCACATTTCTTGTGTTTTAAATTAGCAATGAGTGTGGAATAATAGCTTCCAACTGTCATATTTTCTTTATAATTTCTCTCCTATGTGCTATTGCTGGTGGTGGTAGTAGACTGTTGGGTTAATTTAAAAAAAAAGAAAAAATTGCTGCTGTTGGGTGTTGCAGGTCCTCAACAGCCAATAGGCTCAATTTAGGCACACATAAGCAACAAGCGTTACATTCTCTGGCTAAAGAGCACTTTCCTGAAGTGACCTGCTTCTTTTGGCGGGGGGGGGGTATAAATCAGACATTCCAAATCTAGTCTTTTCAGAACTTGGAAGGTATGGGAGGAGAGTCAGCTGAAGACTTATTCATCTATTTATTTAAAGATATTTTTACATCACTTTTCTCTTTAAAAGGACCTAAGATGGCTTACATATTTAAAAAGACATTTGAAAGCTAACAATTTTTAAAAAATTAAACAAGTATGGGTATTTGTACACGACCCCTAAGCTCCGCTGCAAATGGCTCCCAGCTCCAGAGCTTAAAATTGTTTCCCCACCAGCTCCAGAGTTTACAGAAAATTATTTTTTTTAATATATTTTTATTAGAGAATTTTGATATACAAAAAAAAAAAGAAACAAATTCAAAACATTAATAATACAAAATCATTCTACCACTAAAATTTGACTTACCTCTGTTCTTTCCGCGGTTTTAGCGGTATTCATCTCCTAGCCTTCCTTTCAGACAAACCCCTTTTATATACCTTTAAAAAGTAATAATCCCTCGAGCTCTATCCTAATCCGGTAAGAGTCTTTAATTCCTTGCAATGAGTCTCCATGTAGTTCTTAAATTTTTGCCAATCATTTTGGAACTTCTGGTTATCTTGATCCCTCAGTCTGCACGTCAGTCTGGCCATCTCTGCAAAGTCCAATATTTTCGCCCTCCATTCATCCAAAGGTGGTATATACGTTGTCTTCCAGTTCTGTGCCAGGAGCATTCATGCCGCTGCTGTTGCGTATAAAAATAGAGTCCTATCTGCTCCTTTGATTTCATTATCCACCAACCCTAACAAAAAAAGTTCAGGTCGTTTTGGGAATGTACACTTTAACATCTTTTTGAGTTCATCTTATATCAGTGCCCAATATTCTTTCACTTTCTCACAAGTCCACCACATATGATAAAAATCACCTTGCTTCTCTTTACATTTCCAGCAGTGGTCATCTTTCATCCTATACATCTTTGCTAACTTCTTTGGAGTAATATACCACCTATACATCATCTTCATCAGATTTTCTTTTATCAAGGTACATGCGGTAAACTTTATATTCTTTTTCCACAATCTTTCCCACACATCTAGCTCAATATTATGACCCAGATCCATAGCCCATTTTACCATACATTCTTTGACTTGTTCATCTTTTAGGTTCAACTCCAACAGAAAGTTATATAATCTAGTCAACAGTTTCTTTTTTGGGCCCATAATTATGGTTTGGAACTTAGATTCCTTCTCTCCAAACCCAGACACCTTTCTATCTTTCTGAAAAATGTCATTTAGTTGATGGTACTGAAACCAACCTGTAAACTTCTCTTTCAACATATCATAAGATTTCAGTCTGGGACCTTTTTCTGAAAAAAATAACACATCGCCATATGTGGTCCCCACTCCTTCTTTATCTTTCCTCATAATCACCAATGCCTCAATTGGGGATAACCATCTTGGTGTATGTCTTTCTAAGAGAGGTTTCAACCGTTCCCAGACCTGAAGTAATGACTTTCTAATTACATGATTCATAATTAGAAAATTAAGTGCCCACCTAAGCGCGTCCCAGCGCACTTTTCAGGTACCTGCTCTCGGAGGGTGAAAAATCCCAGATGCAGATGTAACCTAGAGTGCCGGGCTCTCCTCGCTTCTGTTTGTTGTTGTTTTTGCCTCCCGCCCCTTTAAGAGAAGGAATCAGGATGACGACGGGGCTCGGAGCGCCTTGGAGCGGCAGACGGAGGTGAGCCTGCATTCTTTTGTCCCTATTTTTCTCCCTCCCCTCACGCAGACAGGAGCAAGGAAGTGCGGCGGGGTGGGGACGCAGGAAGAGCAACGAACCCCCAAGATCTCTGGTCCGAATTTAAGTGGCCAGCGGATCTTAGGGTTTGTGAAAAGGCCTTATATTAAAAACAGTAAACCAAATCAATACTCAACCTCCCCCCCCACACACACACATTTAAAAGTAACAGAGCACAATCCAATTTGAAAAAACCTCTCTCAGACTGCCAGTCACTAAGGAAAGGCCTACCCAATCCTTCCTTTTTTAAAAATTGGTGTGACATCTGCTATCCTCTAGTCCTCTGGCACTGTGGCTGTTTTAAGAGACAAGTTGCATATTACCGTTAAGAGATCCACAATTTCATTTCTCAGTTCCTTAATAACCCTTGGGTGGATGCCATCTGGGCCCAGTGACGTTGATCCAGGGCTTGGTCTGGAAAATTCTCACAACAAGGCAGTGAAACAGATGAAGATTGATTGTCTCCTACCTCCCAGCTCCTCCATGAATTCCTCCGTGAGTAATCTACCTTCCCCCTCTTGCCCCGCCTCTTTAACTACAAAGAACAAACTCTAACCTTTGAGGATGAGAATGAGAATGTGAGTGAGGATTATGCTGCTCACCATACTCCCACACCTCCCTTGCCTCCCTTGCCAACGGCTGCTTCTCTTCCACCTGACTCCCCTCTCTTTCACTATTTAAGTGATCAGTGCCTGCTAACTGCCCAAACAGTATCTGCTATCTTTAAAAATCTTCAATGGACTTGTAATAAAATTAATGCTGTGGAATGTGCTTTAAGGAAGCTCTCAGAGGCCCTAACCCAAGTTACAAACAACCTGCAACTTAGCAGAGATAATTGGGATCCTCAGGATACTAGGGGTGATCATAAGCCCTCCCTTGGCTCCCAGAATCTATCTCTCTTCCCTGTTGCCCATGACACCAAGAAGGACATCCAGCCAGCAAGGATATTCCAACCGTCTCAGGTTTTGTTACAAATAGCTCCAATTGACATTAAGAGAAGATGGGGCTCACACAAAGCCGTTCTTTCCTCCTTAGGCTCTCTTTTAAACATACAAGTCCACAAAATTGATTTAAAGGACATATCGTGGCTTCCTTCTCTTAAGGGGCAAAAGAGAATTCACCTCTCCTTTGAGTATTCAGTCATTCCGCTGATATTATTCAAAATGAAACCCTTCTTAGCCAATTTCCAGATAACACCTATTAGAGTCTTTGCAGACACCCCCCCTCTCCCCTGCCTTTTTAAGAAACGACCATCACAGGAAAAGAGTAGTGGCTCACAAGAACATGAGGAACATGAGCAGGGACACATCCCAGAGGCCATGAAATTGAACTCTGCCCCCTCTCCTGCTCCCTTACAACTAATGACTCCCAGAGAGCTACCAATTTGCCACACAGGCACGGCCCCCATGCAGACTCTTCCTGTTCCAAGAAAAGCCATTGGGGAAGATTCTTTTGCCTCAGAGGTATCCAAATTAGATGCCGAGTCGTTACATCACATCCTTCCTGAAGATCCCACTCATCTGATCCACAGCCAATCTACAGACCTCATTACTTGGGTTCCTGATAATACTCTCGGCAAATGTACAGCTGAACACCAATCTCTACCAGAGCATAATTTATTGCCCACTATGCAACCCCCCAGCGCCATCAAGGAGCAGATTTCAAGTAACATCTCTACTTCAGTCGATGCCTTGGATCAAGCAAACTGCCTCCTGACATCCGATCTTAACCCCAAAATTAATCCCACTGACGCTAGTCTCTTTACTTCAGAGGATCCCCCAACTTCCCCCATGACCTCAAAAGCACCCTTTTACTCAAGCCTTCCTCTGTCTTCAACAGCCCCTGAGATGCCAAACTTCAATAATAGCAGCCCTGTCTCTGCATGTCTTAAACCCTCCTTGCCACCCTGTTATACCGGCAAGAACCCTGAGCTGCCTAACCTCCAAATGACTCTTTCGAATTCTCTAACTGCTCCACTTCTTTCTGGATCACCTATCGACGATAATGCACATACCGAACCATCCATCGGGAACAATGCAACCAGGACCAATAATTGACCATCACTTTCTTTGTTAACATCACGTGATTCCCGTTCTATTGTTAAACTTATTTCCTGGAACATTGCTGGTTGGGAGAGGAAAACACTTGATCCAGATTTCCTATACTACCTCAGATCATTCGACATACTCCTCCAAGAAACATGGTCTACAAAAGACTTCTGCTTCCCAGGTTTTACTGTTTACGCTCATCCTGCCTTTAAATCCCACCCAAAGGGACGCCCTAAAGCAGGCCTTTCTTGAACCGGACCTCCAATATCATTGCTCACCATCTATCGGACAAGCCCCCGTATGCTCAAGCTTTCCTGCTTAAATGTCTCTCTGAACAGATACTCATGCTAAACGTATACGTTCCTCCATTTCCTGAATCCAGTTCTTCCTCTCTGGTATGGAATAATCTGAAGGATTACGTTGATTCGCTAACTATTAATTATCCTCTAGCCTCCCTGATTATTGCAGGTGACCTGAATGCCAGATTGGGTGCTAACAATGACAGACTTGCTGCCTATATGCACTGGGATAGTGTTGATCTGATTCCTCCCTCATTCCAAGCCAATAGATCTTCCAAAGACCCTGTGATCAACCAATCGGCTTCCCACCTGGTGGATCTGTGTGCCAGATATAATCTCAGGATCCTCAATGGCTCTATTATAAGTGATTTGCATGGAGAGTTTACCTTTCTATCTCCCAGAGGATCTAGTGTCGTGGACTACATTCTCATCTCTCCCGACTTGCCTCTCAAGATTGTTGACTTCGAGATTGGCATCCGCTCTGAAAGCGATCATTTTCCTACTATAATGTCCCTTCAGCTGCCCCCTTATCTCCCTTTGGAGCATACACCTGAACCCCCCTCCCCCATTACCGAAGACTAAGATGGACCAACAAACTCCAAAACTCATTCGCTGAGTGGTCCACCACAGCCCCTGCTTTATATCTAAGACAATCTATTCTCCTGGCTGTCTCCTGCAAAGGCCATTCAGGCATATGAATCAGCTATCAATTCCTTATTTAACCTACCAGCTGCACTCTCCCCACTTAGGAAATCTAATGGAGCTGCTCCTTGGTTCGTCCATGAATGCCTGGGCCGCCAAGAAAAATCTCCGCTGGCTTTACCAACGGCTACGCGCCCACTATTCTTCAGAGTCATCAGCCCTCTACCTTCAAGCTAAGAAGGTTTGCCAAGCTTTATTAGTTAAGAAAAGACACACTCATGCATTGAACAACTGGTCTAGGCTGCTACATGTAACTCGTTCAAAGAACACGAAAGAGTTCTGGGCCTTGGTCTCACGAGAGACCCACTCCTCTAACCCAGTTCTAACCCCACCAATCTCTGCTTCGGACTGGACTGTACATTACTCAAATCTATTCTCGGACTCGATATTTCCAGACCTCTCCGCCGCCCCATTAATGCCCCCCGATGAACCCGCCTGGCCCCCAGTCTCCAAAGAAGAAATTCTTGAACTCATAGCCAGCTTGAAGCCTGGTAAGGCCCCAGGCCCAGATGGAATCCCGGCTGATCTCATAAGAGCTAACCCACTCTGGTGGGCTGAACCTCTATCCTGCCTATTCACCTTTGTGGACAAATTTGGGATACTTCCTGACTCATGGCTATCTTCTATCATCATCCCAGTCCTAAAAAAAGGCAACCCAGAAATACCCAGCAACTATCGACCCATCAGCCTACTTTCAGTAATTGGGAAGTTATAATCTAAATATCTTCTGCATCATCTATCTGACTGGATGTCCAAATTCAACTTCCCAGGCAAAGAACAGATGGGCTTCCATGCTTGACCACTCTCTCATTTTATCCTTCTTGGCAGAGAAATACTCCCAGCATTTCAAAGGCAAACTTTTTGCTGCATTCATTGACCTTCGAGGAGCTTTTGACTCTATCAACAGATCTCTTTTGTGGTCCAAACTTAACAATTTGGGAATTGACCCTCGCCTGCTATTCTTGATCCATCAGCTCCACTCTGCGAATAGTTGTCAAGTTCGCCTAAATCATGAAGGCCTCCTTACCCCTAAGATTCCAGTCACCAAAGGGGTAAAACAGGGCTGCCTTCTTGCTCCTGCCCTTTTCAATCTCTTCTTGTTGGATTTACCAGGTTATCTAGCCAAATTTGATAGTCATGCTCCACGACTGAATCAACTTCCGGTTCCTATACTACTCTACGCGGACGACACTGTGTTCCTCTCAATCTCAAAACTGGGCCTCTTTCGCCTCTTGTCAGCTTTCTCAGAATTCTGTTCCAAGAATGATCTGACTATTAACACAGAGAAATCTAAAATCCTGATATTCTCCAAATCATGGAAACTTCTTTCCTGGAAAGTCGACAGGATTCCTGGAAAGTCGACAGGAAACCTGTTGAACAAGTGAGATCCTTCAGATACTTGGGTCTCCTGTTCCACCATCAACTCTCCTGGTCTTATCATCAGAGGGCTGCTATATCAGCTATAAATAACCATCTATCTGCTATCTCTCGGTTCCATTTCCACACTGGGAACCAATATGTTCCTGCTGCCCTCCAGATTTTTCAGGCGAAAATTATAAACCAGCTTTTATATGGGATCCCGATCTGGATTTCAGCTGTCGACTCCGAAATCGACCGGAGTGCTGCCACCTTCCTTCGTCGTATCTTAGGTGTTCCAAATATGATCAACCTCTATACCATTGCTAATGAACTGGGACTCCATTTGCAATCAACTCTTGCTTGGACAGCCACTATTAAGTTCTGGCTATGTATTCATTTTCACCCTGACTCCAACTCCCTTGCTTACGAACTATTAAGAGACCCTTATGTCTCAAAATGGTACAAATTTATCCACTCCAAAATTCATCATATTGGAATTGATCTAGACTCGCTAATCAACTGTGAAGAATCCCTAATCCTCAAAATCATCCATCAAAGAATCTGGGATATTGAGTGTCAAACCATCTCATCAGGGCTCAATCCAACGTGTTCTCCTCACTTTTATGGTTTGATGCCAACTCCACGACTAGGAGCAAATTATATGAAACATCTCATTAATCCTTGTCTGCGGCGTGCTTTTATGCTCGCCAGATTGAACATCCTTCCCTCAGCAGTTCTTTCAGGGAGATACTACAATGTTCCATTTGAGAATAGACTCTAAACTATGTTTACTGGAACCGGACTCAACCTCTCATATCCTTCTCTCCTGCCACTCCCACCACAAGCTTCGCCTTCGCCTTCTGACCCCTTACATTTCTAATTTCTCTGGATCCCCGGAGAGTATAACAAAGCGTCTCGAGGACAAACAGCCGGAATTGACAGCCTCAGTGGCCGAATACTTGGCCACTGTTTTAAATATTAGTAAATAGTCTGGGGCCAAGGCCTGTTGTTAACCCAATCTTTTAATCATTTTAAACCTCTTTATTTATTTCCTACCTCTTATTTTACATTTTGCCGCATCTGTTTTATACCATGTATGCCAATAAAGGTTCTTGTGATTGTGATTGTGTGACTTGTTGATCTTCAATTTATCAATTAATCCTAAAACATCCTCTCTTTTTAACCTGTATTTGATTTAATTCTTTAGTCAAGAGGGGCAGTTCGGGCAGCGGAATCTGCCCAAGGTCTTCTGTTGTGAAGACAGATGCAAAGAACTAATTTAATTTCTCTGCAATTTCCAAGGCTGCTATCTCACCTGGGTTTTGATCCTGATCTTCTGAAGGTCTGGCTTTTCCTCTTCCTCCCATCACCTGATTTAAATGTGGGACACGAGTTCCCATGTCAAAAGCTGTTTTTTTATTTATTTTAAAGTGCAGTTCAGCCCACTTGGCCAGCAGGTGGCGCTAGCATATGAAAAAATGGACCACTTGCCTGGGGGAAATTAATGCTTAGGGCACCAGATGGAGCATCCTGTTTCTCCAAAGGTGAAAAGCAATTTTAAAAAGTGCCGATTGGCCCCAGGAACAGCTGGTCGGTGCTATGAGTTAAGAAAAAGAAGAAATCTGGATCATCTGTGTGGTCCCACGGTGTCTGCTTCCTTAAAAGGTGGATTCTTAAAGCGAGGCAAAAAATTCCCTACGTCTTGGGTGAGTCACAGAACCCTCGCTTAAAGGAGCATTGCCGGGTTTTCTTGTTTTCTTTTTTTTTCAAAAAGCCGGTGGCCGTGGGGACAGCATTTTTAACACATGTTTTTCTAGTGATTTAAACTGCTTTTAAAGGGACATGAGACTGAGCCCCAAGTCCTCCTTTACCTCCCATTTTCCTCCCACACCATCCAGAGGGCCAACTGGTTCTCTGGCAGGCTTTCTACTTCTAACATATTTAAAGAAGCTTTTATTATTTCCCTTTATATTGCTAGCCATGCATTCCTCAAAGTCTTTCTTTGCCTCTCTTATCATCTTCCTACATTTCTTTTGCCAGAGTTTGTGTTCCTTTTTATTTTCCTCATTTGGAGAGGATTTCCATTTACGGAAAGATCTCTCCTTGCGCTTTAAAGCCTCTCTAACTCCATTTGTTAACCATGCCGGTGCCCTCTTGGACTCAGATGAGCTCTTCTTTCTTTGTGGTATGCACTTGTGTTGGGACTCTATTAAGGTAAAGGTAAATGTTCCCCCCGCACATGTGTGCTAGTCGTGTCCGACTCTAGGAGCAGTGCTCATCTCCGTATTCAAGCTGGAAGAGCCAGTGTTGTGCAAGTCCATGGCCATGGGGCCGGCATGGCTGCAAGGAAACACTGTTTTTACCTTCCCACCTTTTACGGTGGTACCTATTTATCTACTTGCATTTTACATGCTTTCGAACTGCTAGGTTGGCAGGAGCTGGGGTGAACAGCAGGAGCTCGCTCCACTGCGTTGACTCTATTACCGTTGTTTCAAACAGGCTCCATGCACTCTGGAGAGATTGGATTCTTTTTACCTTCCCTCACTGGGCTCCACCTACCAACCCTAGATGACATCTTCACATCTCACTATTTGAGGAAATCACACAACATTCTCAGAGGCTCTTCTCATTCTGCTCAACATTTCTTTGAACTGTTGCCTTCTGGCAGAAGATACAGAACAATTAAAACTCAGACCACATGTTTTCTGAACAGCTTTTATCCCAGAGCTATAATTGCACTTAATGATGAACTTAAGGACCACCGGCAGTGAGCAATTGGATAATATTACTTGGCCTGTTGTATAGATGTTTGCGTTTTTTGGGGGGGGATTTGTGTGTGTGTGTGTGTGTGTGTATTGAGTCTGGTCTCTGGGTGTCTGTGAATTTCATTTTATGTGTATACTGTGTATACACACACAATGACAATAATAAAATAATAATAATAATAATAATAATAATAATAATAATAATAATAATA
>JAHTLZ010003542.1:2394707-2407717 GCA_023846285.1 Phrynocephalus versicolor
TAATAATAATAATAATAATAATAATAATAATAATAATAATATTTGCAAAGCAAGAACACAGCCTTCTCTAGGCCAAGGGCTTTATGAATTTGATGATAATATTAAGATGCATTCTTCAGGAGCATTGACATTCATATATGTGCTTTTAAGGGTGTGTGTGGAGGGATAGAGTGGGGGGAGAATAAGTGAGACTTTTAGAAGGACTACTCAGGACTGAGGGAGTTATGAGTCATCAGACAGGTTCTTGCTTTGGTTAGTTCAAACTGCTCACTTGGAGGTATTTCAATAGCTGCTTGCTGTGTGCCTCATTGTGACTTGTGGACTTATGCTCAATGTCAGCATGACAGAGACACACAAGGGGGGAAAGTCCATTTTGGGGATGTTAGCAAAGAAGGAGTATTTCTTCACCACTACTGTATTATGTCTGTTGCAGTGCCACCCTGTGGAGCTTTTCCTGATTGGTTTTATTTATATATATTTATATATTTATTAATTTATATAGCTTGTATGCTGCCTACTACCCAAAGGTTCTTTCCCATTTGACCTGCCAAGAAATATGACTGACTGCAACTCTTTCAAGCATTTCTTTCTAAATGTTCTGCAGTTCCATGGTTCATTCATGGAATCATTCTACCATTCCTGATCTCTCAGTTTTGAAGACTTTATTACCGTGATGTACTCAATTTTTAGAATAACCTTCTTAAAAACTATTTTAATCTGCTATTACAATGTGGCACACAAACCACCTTGTTTGTCCCTATGGAGTCTTATGGGATTCTGAATGGCACTAAATCATGGTATCCTTGTGAAATAGCCATGTGGGGTAGGAACACGTGCTCCAAATGTTGACTTCTTATTTGGCAAATCCATTCTAAAATGTGGACTCAGTGGCCCGGGTAGTGGGAGGTACCCAGTTTTATACGGCCCTCCCCTCACTACCCCTAGCCTCACAGATCACCCTTCTCATGATCTTCCGGCGGCGGGGGGGGGGAGGTGGGAAAATCATCCAAGCAGGTTCGTCAATCTGAGGAGGGTGAGTGGCGCGTCCTCCATTTTATAGTTCACCTGGTCTGAAGCATATTGAAAACAGTCAGCTTTCTTTCTTTTTTCCTTCAGATCCAGGTGATTTTTTGTTATGTTGAACATAGCCTGAAGGAAGGCAAATTAAATAAAAAGCAGTTATAACAAGATCGAAATACAGTATTCATAATGATAGCTATGTCTGACCTGAAGGTGGTGTTCAACCCATCCTAGTTGATGTGTTTACCTAAAAGAGCATGTTGCCATTTTGGAGGTGTTATTGAAACACCTGCTGAGATCTACCAGGTGAGTGGGCACAGAAAATGGGCCTCTTCTGTGATGGTCCCATCTCTGTGGAATTGTCTCCATAAGGTATGTGTTTAATTCCCTGTTACAACCTAAAGTCATGAGGACACACGCACACACACACAGAGAGAGAGAGAGAGAGAGAGAGAGGAGCAGGAGCAGGAGCAGGAGCAGGAGGAGGCGGAAACGTAAACATAAACAAACACATGTTGTCAAGCAACCTCTCCATACTTAAACGAGAATCACTTTGTTTGTTGCCCTCCCATTTTAAAAACACACACAAACAATCATTATTTTAAATACCGTATATACTCGAGTATAAGTCGACCAGAGTATAAGTTAGGACCCCTAATTTAACCCCCCAAAACTGGGAAAATTTATTGACTCAAGTATAAGTCTAGGGTGGAAAATGCAGCAGGGCCTGGCAACTCCTCCTTTGTGAGCTGGGGGGGGGCAGGCAGTGTGTGGCGTTTAAAATGACTTTTAGCCACTGAGGCAAGTGCTTGAGTTGGTGGCTAAAAGTCATTTTAAACATTGTACGCCACTCCCCTGCAACATGGGATTGGGGTTTTCAGGCTAAAAGTATTGACCCGAATATAAGCCGAGGGCCCCTTTTTTTAGGGGTGAAAAACTAGGCTTATATTTGTGTATATACAATATTAAGTTCTTTAATATGAAAAGCTGTTCCAGGGAAAGATGGAAGGAGTGAAATTATAAGCACCACTGGCGAATCAGTTTGATGTAAAGGTGCAGCGCCTGCCACCAATGGGTGGGGCCCGTCTCTCATGAAAGGCAACAATGTGTAGGTGTAGGTACTTTTGCAGAGGAATGACTACTCCTTCTCCTTTGGCTAGTACTCTCCAGAGAGCAGGAATGTGTAATATCACCCTCTGTTGGATAGAATCAAACCTACAGCATAGAATCTGGAAGTTGAGTCATGGCTACTGGACTGCTTTTTTTTGAGAGACAGAAACGTTTCACTGCTCATCCAAACAGCTTCATCAGTCTGGAACTTCCAGAGTTAAACTCACCTGGATGACTGAGAATCTCCACAGAGTGTAAAAATTCTGTTTTCCCCATCTTCCCCAGTATTTTCCTGACAGGCCTTCTTATGCCTGACAGGCTCTACCCACCCCCTTCCCTCACATGCAAAAGAAAAAGAACAAGTAACACCCCCCCCCCGCCATTCAACTGCTGAGGTGCTATTGTGTGGGCATCTGTTCATCATCACTATTGGTCTTACTAGCTTTATATAATGTCTGTGAAGGTTCTCAGTCATCCGGGTGAGCTTATCAGCAAGTTGAGTCATGGCTACTGGACTGCTTTTTCTTGAGAGACAGAAACGTTTTGCTGCTCATCTAAACAGCTTCATCGGTCTGAATACAGCTAGTGTGAGGCCTCCATCTTATAGTCAGCTTTGACCTCTTGTCACCCTGGTCTGAAATAGGCTCATAAGATGAACAATGGCCTGAATAGGCTCGTTAGGTAGACAATAGTATCCATAGCCTTAAAGTGAACAATGGCCTAAGGTGCTGAAGCCTATAAAGAATGGGTCGTTAGCTATGGCCTTGGTGGTGAAGGCATAGAACTGTTTTGCACTTTCAAGAAAATGCCTGTAATAATAACTAGTTTGCCATCAAGTCAATTCTGACTCATGGCAACCCTCTTCAGGGTTTTCCTCGGAGAGAATACTCACAGGTGGTCTTCTGGGGCTGACCTGAGAATTTGCAGCTTGTCGAAGGTCACACAGGATGGCTTTACTCCCAGGAGGTACAATGAGGATTCGAACGCTCACCCTCTGCCTCTGCAGGCAGATACCTCAATCAGCTTAATTGATACAACCTTAAGTCATTTATAAACAAAAGAAAATATTTTGACTTTGTCACCAATGAACTGCCCTTAAGACTCTAGGCTGATTTATTTTAATTTAATTTTGTTTGTTTGTTTGTTTTAGGAGGAAGCTTATAGACTTTTTAAAAGTTACACGTCTATGAACTTTGGATTTGCCCTGTCGACTAATGTCTCCTTCTTATTTCTGAGTAATCCTATTTCACCTGAAGTCACCTTGTTACTCACCAGTCAAATCGAAAGGAGTAATGCTAACTCTCTCCCATCAACTTGAAAAAGGTGTGTTGTGAACAACAGAAAGAATGAAGCTGCAGATATTTAGAATTAATGCCTAAAGAACCATGCATGTATTTATTTCAGGACTAACAGCCTGTGAAATTCTATTTTAAATGTTCTTTTTAACATATCTTTCAAACAGGTGAAGGGGAAACAATATTCATACAGCAGTAACTATTAAATTCAAGTCAGAACAAGAATAGCTGGCAAATACAGTATAAAGGCCATGAGAATCAGACATATGGTTTGTGTGGGGAGGGTGAGACTAGCAGGAGGGAGTTAGTTTCAGGCTTAAATCTGTGTGTAGCAATGAGCTTCCCTCTGTGACCATGGTCTAATCCTTATACAGGCTAGTATAATATACCTCACGGGGTGGTAGTGAGAAAGGGATATAAACCTCTTTGAGGAAGGGTAGGATATAAATTAAATAAATGCATATCATTTGTCTGTGCTCGAGGCAGAGGATAAATCATCATACATAAATTTTGTGGATAGTCACACGCTGTTAAACCACTGCAATCTCCTTCTGGATAGAGATAGTCACATGCTGTTAAACCACTGCAATCTCCTCAGGGTAGCTTTCTCCTGAAATTGCTTCGTATCAAGACGATCAACAGCAAAGACTGCAGAAACCACATTTTGAAAATTGCCATGGCAATATGTGGAGTAGAGTGGATGTGTAGAGGTAGAGCTGAGCAGTAGTTGACCAGTGGTTGACTGGGCACTGCTCATTTCTCTCACTGTGTTTCTCAGGCTCCAACCAGTATTTGTTCCACGCTGTTTCCCTCTCTTTCCACACAAAACTTTGTGTGCATGTGTGTCTCTGTGTGTGTCTGTGTGTGTGTGTGTGTGTGTGTTTTAATGGGTGCGACTACAGTACATTGCAGTTTGCCCCACAGTTCGTAACAGAGCTAATATGAATTGACTAATATCAAAGAATCTACTGATGGCAAGACATAAAACTAAGCTCTGGTTTATTTTGTGCCGATTCAGCTGGCATCCCTTTTCTCTGTTTTCTAGCAAGGGTGATCAGCTCAGCCCAAAGCCTAGGCATGTCCTAGGGCAGTGGTGGAGAACCTTTTAGAGACCGGGTGCCTAAACTACAGTTCAAAACCCACTTTTTTTTTTTTTTTTGCAAAGTGCCAGTACAGCAATTTAACCTGTGGTGGCTGTGAAGGGGCCATAGATTAGGGAGCTCCATGTGGTAGTGTAAGAATCTCTCTTAATAGATCAGTCAGCAGAGATTGGGGGGGGGGGGAGTTTGAAAGTGTACATGAAGCCAGAATTTAATAGTAGATAGCCAAGCAAGAGTAGTTGGAAAATGAAGATCAAGTTCACTTAATGTTGAGAGTCTGATGTCATTTGGGACACCTAAGATCTTGCATAGAAAGGAGGCAGCTACACTATCTATTTCATAATTAGCTGCTGCAATCCATATAGGGGCCCCATAGAGAAGTTGATTAATAATTTTAGCCTTAAAAAACTGGAGTGCTTCAGGGACATATTGGTGACCACTGTGAAAATGAAAATGAACTATTGCAGAAAGTTGATTCATAGATGAGGAGATTGCTGCCTTAACGTGGTAAGACCATGTTAATTCAAAATGAAACAATAAGTCTAAATACCGAAAGGATTTTACTCGTTCAATTGGCTTTCCATTAATTTTCCAACAGGTGGGCTTCCAAGATTTAGAAAATATCAAGATCTTAGATTTTTTCAGTATAATGATTTCAGGCATGTCCAAACTTTGGCCCTCCAGATGTTTTGGACCACAACTCCCACAGTTCTTTGCCATTGGAAATACTGCACAGGCTTGGAATTTTGGGAGTTGTTGTCCAAAACATCAGGAGGGCCGAAGTTTGGACATGCCTGGAAGTCATTCCTGGAGCAATACCCTGCAAACGCTGAGAGTAGCTGTAGACCTGATTTAGTAGTAGATAGAAGAACAGTGTCATCAGCATATAATAATAATGGAACAGAAGATTGGTTCATTTTAGGAGCTTGATGGTTGAATGTGGCGGTGTAGTCTGATAGGTCAGACATAAATAGGTTGAAAAAAAAGGGAGCAAGAACACAGCTTTGTTTGACACCTTTGAGGATAGGTATGGCTTTAGTCAAAAGACCTTTATTTCTTTTCCACGTCTTGTGTGGACCTTACCTGATGGGCCATCAATCAGGATGATTAAAGGTGACCAGATTGTTTCGTATTTTACCACACACTGACACTCGAGACACAGTAGAAGTACCACTGTGACTCTGACAGATGATGCAGTTTCTTAAGGCATCCAATGGTAGTGAATTTTAATGTTTAATGATATATTTTCTTCAGTGGTCATAAAAGGGAGGAAGAGGAGCTGAAAGAGCATAAAGTACAGGAAATGACAAAGTGAGAACCAGAAAATAGACACTGTCCTTTAGTAAATGGAAGCAGCTTGAGGGTATGAAGTGTTACCTCTATCACCATCATAGTCACTAGGACTCTTAAAAACAACCCCTAATTTCAATGTCTTCTGGGAGGTGGAGGCTAAAAAGTAACCCTCCCCCAAACTCAAACAAACATATATCTAGATTTGTATTCTCTTTTTAGAACTCTCCCTTAATAGTCTGTACATATATGAGGAGTAGCTTCCAAGAAAGTTAAATGCTGCTGAATAACACCCCATCTCTTCCCCCTGCTTTGCTCTGACACATAATTCCAATTTGCTGATCTACAGAGATTCTCAGTCATAACCACCCACGTCCACTTGTACTCAGCCCGTCCTACTCACAGCAATTGCCCTTGCCTGGCCGCACTGAATCATCCCTCCTGAGTACCCACCCGTGCAGCTGTCTGCTACTTTACTGTTGCTGGCTTTAGCAACAGCAACAGCAACAGCAAAAGGCACACACAATAGAAACGGGTTTAAAACCAAAGAAAATGCTTCCACCACGTGAATGGCAATCTGTAACTGGGACAAAAACTACTGCCCCCCCCTTTAGAAAGGGATGGCCGCTTAACAATGTAGACGTGTTAGTAACTCCCTCCACCTCTGCCGCCATGATGGGGCTGGGGAGGATCAAAATACAACACTTTTAAATCTCTTTCCTGACATACATTTATTCCTAGGTGACCATATGGAACCAGTGGGGAATCTATGGTCTCCTAGGAAGCTTCTGTCTGTCAAAACTAGAAGTCTTTTAATCTAAAGAAAGAAACTTGCTGTAGCAATTTTGAATATGATGCTCCAGGTTCCCTTATTTATTGGAAACGGAGCCTATTTTCTGGCTGTTCCTTAATCACTGCCCAAAATCCTGTTTGTGCCGGACTGTGCATGAATTTGGCAGGTGTTACTGGAGGCAACAGGGGAATCTCACGATTCAAGTGTTCACATCACAGTCACAGAATTGTCATCGTGACCGTTGTGGAATATGCTGGTCTAAGTGCTTTGTGGATAGCACTTCTTCCATGATGCTGTTCCAGCTAGTGTGGGTGTAATGTCAAGTTACATTTGTGCAGCTACAGTAAACGATTTCAGTCAGTGTCTATATTTTGCCCTCTTTTTTTCCTTTGAAGACACAAGATTAACGCTTCCCTAGTGCAAGTTATTCAAATTCTCATTTTGAAAAAAAAATTATCAAATCTGTCAGCAGAAGACATACAGAGCTTGGGCCATCCTGGTTAGCTATCTTTTCCACTAAGCTTGCTCAAGAACAAGACCAAACTGTACCTCAGAGTCAGTTCTGGACCTTATTCTCTCAGTTCTGTCTCCAAACCTTGTGTATCTCCTTTGCACGTCAGCTTATGTTTCCTAAGCATAAGTAACAAAGCATGTCTCTCGATCACAGCAGGTGGTTACGGTCCAGTGGTACGTAGCTGTCTTATTCCAGGGATGCAGGGGCAAAGGCAGGCAGTGGTGTCACAGTCTGTCTGGCTGCTAGTGGCTTAGCTGCTATGATAGTTCAGAAGGCTTGGTGCATACTAGAGGAGGTAGTCCGGTGGTAAGGGGAAACTTGGCAATAGTGGAATTAAACGTCACTCTAAAGCCAATGAACAGCTTCAGCTAAGTGCAGTCATGGAAATATTTTCTACTTCTGCAACTGACTTTGACAACACTGGCTGAACGTTAGAAGCCAACACGGCGTGGGAAATACTGGAGCTTCACAGCACTGACACTGCAATCTCTTTTTGGGGATGGGTAGTGACGTTCTTTTTAACAACTTGCCAGAGGCAACAGGAGCAACATCAAGCCACTTACAGCACCATTATGGCTTCCCTCAGCACCTCTCACAGCCCTGTGGCACTGTGGAGATATCTGAACGATGGTGGCTGTTCATCAGCAGTGAGTAGTCTAAAACATACACACACACACACACAAATCACTCCTCTGAGTGCCCTCACTCTGTAAATCTGGCATTCTCTGTTCACTGTGGGACTCTGGAAAATAATAACGACTGCTTTCATTTTTCTGGACAAAAACTCTAGGAGTTGGTTTCTTTGGCCATAGTTGGTGATTAAATTCCAATGAAAAGTATTAACATTGTGCATAAAGACTTTCATAACATAGTGTATAATAACTTATGCTATGTTATGCTATGCTGTGCTGCATTACGTTACCTTACGTTATATATAACACACATATTTGGTAGATTACAAAATGTTCCAAATCTGCATTATATTTTTATAGGCTTCATTTTAATGTCTTCATTCTTTGCTATGTGTAGCTGTAGCAGATTCGCAGCCATGATTGGATGTTAACTTGCAATGTGAGATTTAGTTTGTTGTACTCTGTCTAGAGTAAGAGGGACCCAATAATTCTTATGATGAATAGCTCTGCCAGGGCAGTATTAAATAGCACAGCAGATAGACTAAAACTGAGGTTCTTTGAAATGACAATCATTCTTTTGAGATTGTTTTCTCAACCAGTTATTTTTGAAATCCTCAAATAATTTCTCTCTTGTCCCACTGAAGTTTTCTGGACGAATTTCAAACGCCTTCTTTACCAAATGCTACACAGCAATCAACATCTTCTGGCCGCTGCTTGGGATCTAGTATTCAGGGTGATTTGAGTAGAACAGCTTCTTCATCGTCCCACAGTCTCCTGGCAATAGAAACCTTTGGAATGTTCATAGCATGTCTTTGGACAGACGGGAGAGTGCTCTTCCTTTCATTCTGTGAAGGATAATGCCTTTAAAGTTTAGGGTTTCTGATGCATTTATAGCCTTTGTGTAGCATGGCATGTGACATTCCTTTTTGTCCTCAAATATTTTAAAAAAATTTCTACCTTTTTTCTGGCTTTGATAAATCCATGTCATGTAAATCTAGGTTCAGTTCAGACAGTGCTCCAAGAGCATCATATATCGGTCCAGCAGATATATGACCAAAATGATCATTCTCTCTCTCTCTCTCTCTCTCTCTCTCTCTCTCTCCCCCTCCCTCCTCCTTCTCCTTCTCCCTCTCCCTCTCCCTCTCCCTCTCCTTCTCCTTCTCCCTGTCTCTTTTGGTAAACCCTTATACATGGACCTTTCCTTTAGCTTCAACAAAAGGAAACACCAACACTCCATAATCTTCTCACATGGCAGAGAGTCCTCTGAAACTGGAATCTATCCACCATGTGCTTAATGTTCTTTGAATGGTTAAAAAAATAAGTTCCAACAGCTTTACACATTCATATAAATAACTACTACTGTATTCCTTGGTGAGGCATCCTACAAAATTTACAGCTTGTCAATTAAATATCTAAATCAGTGGATTCCAGAGGCAGCATGAAAAGCATTACTCACTATTAATGCCATTCTGTGGTTGACACAGTGCATTACAATAGCAAAGCGAATCTGTCCTTCGATAGTTTCTTCACTCTAGAATGATTTCCTAACCTCCCAGCCACAATGTCGCAAGCGACAGAAACAAACTGTTCAGATACTCTGCTGTCGTTCCTAAAGAATGGAGATGCTGAAGTAATGAGATGAACATCTTCTTGATGTGACATCATCTAGTCCTAGGAATCCAGGAAGCCAATATACAGGGTTACTCATTGTGCAGGCTGGGACAAGAACCCATGCATACAAAATCAGTGTGGGTTTTTATTGAGTGTAGTTAATCCATCAGTGACTAGCACTTTGGCACCAGTTGCTTAAAGGTGTTCTATGGTTTTGCACCCTGCCCCCTCCTGTGGACACCCACTCAGAGGCAATGCTCAAAGGAGGCAAGGCAGGGAAGCTGAAATGCTTCCTCTGAGTGGGTGCCCAGTGGAGGGGGTGGAACTGCACAGAACCACTGAATCAGCAGTTTGTGCCCATCTCTAATCATGTTACGGTATACAGTGACACCCCCCCCCCGCCTATTGCGAGGGTTAGGGACCCAAACTGACCCGCAATATGCAGATGCAGGTCAGACCAGGCCTAGGGGGCCATGCTGGGGACTCTTCTACTTACCCCGAGCCTGGCGCTTTCCGAATGGGCCTGCGAGGGCCTTCCCGAGCCTTCGGAAGGCCCCAAAAGGGCCTCCCTGTGAACCAGAAGTGACTTCCAGATCACCAAAAATCATTTCTGAAGCCTCCAAGGGTTTTTCCTCCTTACCCCAGTGGGTCTTTTTTCATATACTGTGGTCCCTCGATATAGCGGGACCGCAGTATATGAACCGCAAAAGGGTGGGGGTCCACTGTATCTCATTTCACTAGCTACATGACCAGCAATGTTGCAGCCGGAATTAGTGGAGCAATGATAATGCCATTCAGTTGGGTTAATTGCATCTTCAAAACTATTAAAAGACTTGCTCTTTTGGAAACTTTATATTCTGTGTGAAATACCTTAACTGTGGTGCTCTTTTCATGAGAGATGATTTTCATACATACATTCTCCAGAGCTTCCTTCTAAGCCTTTTCAGCTAACAACACAAGCTTTATGGTAATTTCTTCCTTAAAGATAGTAACTGCTGTTTCCAATTTTTTGTATTTTTTTTTTGCCATAAGCAAATGATTTCATAAGCCTTTGGCACTGAATGAACCCAATTTTCTCATTTTTACAAATAACCAATCATATTCCTGATGGAAACGGTTCGTTTATTCTGATGTCTGGCCTCTAAGCCAGTTTTCACTTAGATTTCTGTCTTCAGCCCAGTGCAGCAGAGATGTTGTTGAGATTTGCTTCGATTCCACTGTTTCTGGTTTCTTCATGCAATTTCTTGGTTTTTTTGGTGCATAAGATGAACAATAATTTGTGAATTTTTCATATTTCAAAGAATGCCCCAATTCATATGAAACAAAGCACTCCGATTCCAATGGAAAGCTTGAGATTCCAGACTTCTTGTAGATTTTCTGCCTGCTGCAGACCTGATTTAGGAAACCAAGGCCTTGATCTGTGAGGACTAACTAAAGTCAGACCTTAAACCACAGTGGTCAACCCATCTTTCTTAAAAGCAGGAAAAAGTGCTGGATCTCAGTTCTGGTGAATTCCACCAGGGAAAAAAGTCTTGTATCCCTCTCTCTGAAATGGAAATTTTTAAGAAATAATGAGATATAATTACTTTCAATAAGAGAACACACTTCAGTGTGCAGCAACTGTAACAACGTGTCAAAATAAAGCATTAATGATGGATCAGAACAGCTTCTCTTTCAAGTTTAATGAACATTAGATAAGTGTCCATTAAGGTAAAGTCAGATAAGAAGCAATCCTGAAATTTGCCTTATATTTACCTCTTTCCATCAAGACTTTAAATGGGTTTCTCCAAAACAGCATTGGGGTGTCGCTCAAACCAAGGTACAACATTGGAATCTGTTTTATCTCCCAATCTTAAACTCTAACATTTGTGGTGTTACACTGAGAAGACCATATCTGAAAATAGATATGTTGCACAAAGGCACCAATATGTCACCTGGGAACATCTACTTTCCTGTCCCTTTTCCAACAAGGATTTAAGGACAAGATGGTCAACTTGTAAATCAGTTTAAATTCTGCAGCCTATCCAAAAGTACGACAGTTAATGAAAGCAAGCCAACTTTGTAACTTGTGGCTTGAAGTTGGCTTGGGACCATGAACCAAAGGTCAGGGTAAGGTCAACTGGTTGCCTATGTGTGGAGGATGCAGCAAGCTGTCCTTAATCAAGCTGATTGGAGCAAAAGCTTTCAAACTGCTCATGGCTACATTAGAGGAAGTACAGTAGGACCCCCATATCCACTGATTCATTATCCACTGATTCAGTTATCCACGGTTGGCAGAGGATAAATAAATAAATAATTCAGCAGCCGCAACGCAAGCTACCATCACAAAGAGCAGCTGTAAAGCAAGCTACCGTCACAAACAGCAGCTGTAAAGCAAGCTTCTATTGCAAAACAGCAGCTGTAAAGCAAGTGTCAATCACAAAACAGAAGTTTTGGGGAACATTTTGGCATTCTCTCTTATCCACAGTTTTCATTATCCACGGGAAGGCTTGGAACCAATCCCCAGTGGATACTGGGGTCCTACTGTAGATGGAAACATGGATCCAGGGTTCATGTAGTCGTCATTCATTGAGGACAAAATCAACTGTAAATTTGAGGGGAAAGTCAGGGGACTGAAATTGATTAATGTGCCCATCTCAGCTGCTTATACAATTAACTTTCAAGTAAAAGCCATTAAAGCTAGACCAAACCCCTTTCCCTGTGTGTTCCCTTGATATATGTGGAATGGTTGGAAGATATCGGAGGACTCTTGGTGATTCCTAAGCTAATTTTATTAGTTTTTAAGGGTGGGTACTGTAACTTTAAATATAAACAATGCTATTTGAACTTCAGTGCTGGAAAGGACCCGATGGCTCACGGAGTCCAGCGCCTGTTAAGGGCTATAATGGGGAACTGAACCCCCAACCTCTCAACCTAAACCCGTGCTATCCAGCAGGGCTACGTTCTCCCCCTTTGCCATCTCTCATTCACTGTAGAGCTCTGCCATTGCTAAAGTAGCAGCTTGGCTGCCATGTTTGAGATTAAACAACTAAGGAATTATGTATCATTATTCCCAGAGAAATCCTCAGACAGCAAAAAAGTGTGAGCAGTAATTTCTCTCTCTCTCTTGCAGTATTTAACGTTCTTTCACCTATGTTCAGCTTGCATATTTGTAAATTAACACTACTGTTACCAAGCACCAATAAAGTTTGGAAAGTTTCCTCCTTTAGAAAAACACCAAATCTGGGTCACTAAAAACATCTCAGCTGTCACAATAAGCACAGATCATATTATTCTTTTTTCCCCAGGAATTTGCATTGTTGCAAGAGATGCTTCTTCTTTTGTTTTGTTTTGTTTTCATTAAATTGATGCTGTGACTCAGCAATTCAGCAACTTCCTAATGACTTTTGGCCTCTCCTTTTCACCTGCAGGGATACTTGTAGGCAGCTAGCCAGATCAGCCCCCCCACCCGTGTGCCCGGCACACTTCTGTCAAAAGTAGCATCAACAAGCAAAGAGCCGGGCAGGTAATCTCAACAAGCAGCATGTCAACAGACTATACTGAATGGGCAGTTACATATAATATATAAATTAAATGTATTTGCCACAGAGCAGTGCAGCAGTAACGTAGATAAAATGTCAGTATTGATATAAAGGGTTGCAGAGT
>JAHTLZ010003542.1:2407727-2429436 GCA_023846285.1 Phrynocephalus versicolor
TAAATATACATAACATATGTTTTATCAACTTTTACATATCTTGACACAACATGCTGACAATGAATTGGCTCAGCTTCACAACTGGTCACGCTTCCCCTGAAATGCATTAATGAAGTGTAATATGTAAATGAGCAGATGCATTTCAGGAAAAAACAACCTCACCATTCAATCGTAAGAAGTTCAGAACTGATTAAACAGCATGTCTGCTGCTTGTGCCTTCAAGATTAGGGTCCAAAATCTTATGAAAAGAGCTGGTGCATAGTATCTGCTAAATGCACATTTTTGTCCCCTTAATTTGAATAGAGATGAACTGCCAAACGGGTATATGCCAATTCGTTTTTCATCCCAACAGGTGTTCAGGTGCTTACCAGTCCCACCCCCTTCCTTGGCCAGTGCCCAGTTAAAGGCAGCACCCTTAGGAGGTGGGACAGGGGGGACCAGGGCACGGACTCTGAGAGGGCACCTGCCAGAGGAGGCAGGGTTGGGGAAGCACCAAACACCTGGTTGGCCAAAAAACCAAACTGGCACAAACTGCCAGCATAGTGGCGTGTGTCCATTTCTACTCTTTGGGGGCTCAGCCCCCGCACAAATTGGTCTAGCCACTGCCCCCCCTTCCCACCATGGCCTTGCCCCTGGCCCTTCCCTCAGACCCATCCCTGCCTTACCCACTCACTGGTTGGCCACCTCTTGAGCTAATAGATGGACTTGGTGGTGCCAGCAGCTGCCCTGACTCATGCACTGGCACAGGCCAGGCACCACTTGCCCATTGCAGGGCCAGTCCTAAGGCAGGCAATGCTCCAGGTAGGATTCATGGCCCAGGGCCCGGGGCCTCTGCTGCCCCTGCCAGCCCCCCTCCCGTGTGGCACCCCTTGGCAATGTGCTCCTGAGCCAGTGCGGAAGGGAAGGGAGGAATCATAGAGTTGGAAGAGACCTCAAGGGCCATCCAGTCCAACCTCCTGCCCTGCAGGAACCCCCATCACAGTTCTTCTGACAGATGGCCATCTAGCCTCTGCTTAAAACCCTCCAAAGAAGGAGACTACACCACCCTCCGTGGAAGCCAAACAGGGGATGCCCTGGAGTCACCTGTTTACACCTCTCCACACACACACATTACACCACTGCAACTGTAGTCTGTTTCCAACTTTTTCTTTTTCTGCATGGGCCACCCTCAGTCTAAGCAATAATAAATACATTAGTTTGGATGTACACGAGCACTGGGGGAAGAGGGCTGTTAAAAACTTAGGCTGGAATCTGATTTCAGATTTTTTTTTATCCAGCTTCTAGAACCCTCCCCACATGCCATTGGTCAAGCTGACAGAAGGATTCTGGGAATTGTAGTTCAAAAGGTCCCAAGCTCAGTACTGAATGTGGTTTGAAATGTGGCAAACCTTCAGCACACCAGATGTTTTGGACCCCAACTCCCGGAATTCCAAGCCTAGATTGCCAATGACAAATGACTGTGGGAGTTGTGGTCCAAAACACCTGGACAGCTAAAGTTTGGAAACTACCGCTTTACACATATCAGCCAAACTCAGGCTCCTCTCCAGCTGACGGCAGGAGAGGAGCCAGGAAGGAAAACCGAAGGCAAGACAAATGCTAAAGTCCGGACAGGAAAGAAGCCATACAGGCTTATTGTGATACCAGCTCTTTTCCCTTCCCTGCATATGATGTCTTATCTTGCTTTGTCTGCATCCATATGACATGCGCTAATCTCAGTCCTTCCTGTTACTTTCCATTTCAGGTGCACAGATTTGCATTTTTGGAATATAACTCTGCCTGACTAATTTAGAGAGCTGTAGTACAAAAACACCACCCTGCACACCTCTACTTTCTAATCCTTCACATTTCTCTTGAAAGCATGTTTTATTTTAGCATTTGTTTATACCAAGGAGGGAGGTTTGCACTTCCTATTTGTGGTTCATGTCCACCTACAGATGCAATTATAGACAGAGAGATATGGATATTTGTGAATATGTGTTTCATAATCAGCAGCCAGGGTCAACATGCACTAAGAATGAATTGTAGCTAGACAATGGAAAATGTGTAATTCACATTTTCAGAATATTAAAAAGCACGGTGCACGGATTTAAATGTGTTTTAATAGCAGCTACTTTTTTATTGGCAAGTTGTCTTGCATGGCCAGTGCACTCGCTTGGTGAATCACACGGTCAAAAACAAGAGCACCTCAAGAGAAAAGTGACATGAATTAATTAAAGAAGAAGCAAGCAAGCAAGTTCTGCTTAAGTGAACTGCAGAAGCTTGGAGTTTTCAGCATTTTTAAAGCAGGGGTGGGGTGGGGGAGAGAGGGATACAGCTCCTAGAAATGTAGTCTAGTTGGGGAACTTTTCAAAGATCTAGAACTGACGGCTTTGTACTCAGAACCAGCTGTTGTACCATTAGGAAGAGTTAAGATGGTTCTGATGACTGATAGCGATTTTACACGACCCCTAAGATCCGCTGGCCCCTTAAATTCAGACCAGAGACCTTAGGGGTTTGTCGCTCTGTGCGTCTCCACCCCTCCGTACTTCCTGGCTGCTGGCTGCGTGAGGGGAGGGAGGAAAAAAAGGGACAAAAGAATAAAGCCTTACCTCCTGGTGCTGGTGGAAGCTGCCGGGGGAGCACCAGTCATTTCCTGGTTCCTCTTAATGGGGCGGGAGGCAAAAAACAAAAACAAAAAGAAGCTAAGAGAGCCCAGCACATCCGCATCAAATATTTTTCACCTCCCAAGAGCAGGTACAAGAAAAGTGCGCTGGGTCGCGCTTAGGTGGGCGGGGTCGCACAATTGTCTGCAAACTCCGGAGCTGGTGGGGAAACATTTTTAAGCTCCGGAGCTTGCAGCCATTTGCAGCGGAGTTTAGGGGTCGTGTATAAACGCCCTGAGAAGTCATCTGACACTGGAAGGCATCAGTAAAATCTCCTTCCAGTGTGGTAGGGAATACTGTCTCATTTGCTCAAGACAAACTCAGATGCCACTGGGGGTGACTCACACTTTGAGCAGAGGGAACCTCCACCCATCATTTTAAAATGGGGCACACCCCCCGTACTGTGGTGCCAGTCTGGTCAGGTTATGCACCGGGAATGGAGAAGATGGTGACAAGGTGTCCTTGATCTCAGGCAGCGAAATGTCTTGGGCTCACCCTCTTTGCACACTTTAGATTCACCTGGGCCTGAAAGACATGGCACCACAGTGACTTAGGTCTCAGTTGAAATTCTGGATGGAAATTGCTACAGATTACACTTTTTTGGAATGTGCCAAGGGAGAGATTATTCCTAGACAGACAGAATGCCCTCAATTACACACCAGAAATTAAATACACATACAGTGGACCCTCGTATAACAAATGGTTTATATAACATAAAATCTGTACAACATAAAAAATTGGAAAAGGGGAAATTTGCTTAACAGAATCGCCTATGGGGCAAATCCATACAACATAAAAATGGTTGCGGTTAGGTATTACTCCATTTTCAATGCATTCCTATGGGAAAATTGTATGAAGGAAAATTTGCTAAACAGAATTTCATTTGGAACGAATTAATTCCTTTATACACGGTACCACTGTATATATAGTTTTTTATTGAAACATAGGATCACACCACCTAGTAAGAACTGTTGAAAAGACATGTATGCTGCTGGCAGTGTCTGGTTTTAAGTAAATTTTATCTGAAAAGCATGTATTTAATACACTTCCTAAAGTATTCTGTCAATAATTTTTTCTAGGCTTTGAAATTAAAAGAAATGTTAAATGCCATTGTCAAATTTTTGGAAGCCATGACATTTCTATTAACATCATGAAGTAGTAAATATTATTAACATATTCTATTAATATTATCTAATAGTAAGCACTAAGCACTACCCATTATAATACAGTATAACATTTGCTATAGTTAGTATTTTCCAAATTTTTGAATATTTTATTTTTACTCCAGTACAGATATTGGCCATGCTGGCTTGGGGTTTTGAGGAGATTATGATACTCAAAAAGTAATCTTTTCAGGTTTTGGTATTTTTCTGGAAGTGCTCAAGTTGAGGCGATTTCTTGGTGTCCTCATTTCAGGTGGCATAATGGCAGACATCAAGGCTGCAAGGTATCAAGTTGCTGACAGAAGCCAAGTCCAGGGGGCCAAACCATAATGAAGGCACACAGAGAAACAAGCAGCACGGAGCAGCAGCCACTAAACAGAAGAAAGCAAACCAGGTTTGGCTGGTCCAAGAAATCAAAATATGTACCAAAGGATATAGGCCTTCAAGGGCTGTGGTCACACCTGGGTTTCGATCCTGATCTTCTGAAGGTCCGGCTTTTCCTCTTCTTCCCATCACGTGATTTAAATGTGGGAGAAGAGGTCTCACGTCAAAATCTGGTTTTTCAATTTTAAAGTGCAGTTCAGCCCCCTTGGCCAGCAGGTGGCGCTAGCACTTGAAAAAAACGGAAGACTTTTCTGGGGGAATTTAATTCTGTGTCGGACTTTCTGTTACTCCAATATGCAGGCAAATTAAAAAAACAGCACCGATCGGCCCCAGGAACAGCTGGTGGGTGCTATGCAAAAAAATAAATAAAAAGAAACCCGGATCATCAGCGTGGTCCCATGGCGTCTGCCTCCTTAAAAGCCGGATTTCAAAAGCGAGGCAAAAATTCCCCAGCCTGGAAGGTAGGTCACAGAAACCTTGGTTAAGGGAGCATTACCGGGGTTTTCTTTTTCCTTTTTTTTTCAAAAAGCGGGGTGGCCATGAAGACGGTATTTTTGGGCATGATTTATTTAGTAATTTAAACTCTCTTTAAAGGCACATGTGGCCGAGCCCAAGGTCATTCATCAGCCAAATATGGGAGAATCGGTGGCACGTAAACACTGGAGGAAGTGGGTACCAGTTCCCAGTAGGTCTTGAGTTAAGACAGGATATTTTAGGTGATTGTTACTTTAACCCTTAGTAAGCCTGATCCTCTCATGAATCATTGCCTGAGAAATGGGAGAAGTCGAAGCAGGGGTGGGGTGATGGTGATTGAGGTTACAGGGAAGCTATAGTGCCCCGGCATGGATAATAATCCTGCCAAAGACAACCAGAAAAAAATCTGTCGGGTCATACTAACAGATCTGCTCTGGCCATGGTGACACATGCCTTAGTGACCTCCCAGCTGGACTACTGTAATGCACTCTATGTGGGGCTACCAATGAAAAGTCTCAGGAAATTTCAATGAGTCTAGAACGCAGAGGCCAGATTGCTGACCGGGGTGGATTACAAAGATCACATTACACCCCTAGTAAAGCAGCTCCACTGGCTGCCAAACAGCTATCGGGCACAATCCAAGGTGCTGACAACCTACAAAGCACAAAATGGCCTCTGTTCAGGCTACCTCAAAGATAGAATCTCACAGTATGAACTGGCTCTGGTGTTATGGTCATCAGGAGAGGCCTTTCTCTCCAAGTCTCCATCCTGACACCTTCACAGGTGCACCTCATAAGAAACCATGAAAGGGCCTTCTCTGTTGCTGCTCCCAAACTTTGGAACTCCCTCCCACTGGAGGCCCGGACTCCCCGTCTCTGGTGTCTTTGTGGAAGCAGGCAAAGACCTTCCTCTTCAGGCAAGCTTTCCCTGAATGAGGGACATACTATGTGACTTTATATGGATTACCATACATGATTGCATTGACTGATTTCATAAGAACACTAGTGTTTTCGATGTTGCTTTTCAACGCTCACAAATGGATGTTTCTTCTTGCGTGCTCTTTGTAGCTCTTATGATAACTTTTAATGTTCTAACATGCCTCTTCAAACTCCCTGTTCTTAACTTGACTATGTCTTAAATGTTCTGGACTGTATATAGTCCCTCATTATTGTAAGTCACCTTGAGTCCTTTTCCAAGGAAAAAGGCAGGTTAAAAATATTCAAAATAAAATAAATATAAATAAATACTAAGGCATGTCATGCTGACCAAATGGGACTCTTGCTATCTCCTCTATCCTTTTACCAACAATGCTGGTAAGCCAATCTAACTTAACAAAGCAGTAAGAGCATGCAAGGCCTCAGGTACTAATAATTACGAATTATGTATTTGTTTCCCTGTTGAGGCTTGTACACAGTTTGTTTGAGTCTTTTCTCACGAATCAACACACACAGGCAGGGCTGGTGCTTCCATTAAGGTGAACTAGGCAGTTGCCTAGGGCAGTGCTCCCCAACCTTTTTATCGCCGCGGACCGGTAAATGTTTGATAATTTCCCCCTGGCCTGCTTGTTTTGATTTAATAAGATAAAAAAGGTAAATCCCCCCCCCGCCGCTGACGCACATGCGTGCTAGTCGTTTCCCACTCTAGGGGGCGGTGCTCATCTCCGTACTCAAGCCAAAGAGCCAGTGTTGTGCGAGTCCTTGGCATCCCTGCAAGGAAACACTGTTTTTACTTCCTCGCGTTTTTCCCCTGGGGGCGTCTCTTTATCTGACTTGTATTTCACATGCTTTCGAACGGCTAGGTTTGGAAGCATATAAACGCAAGGAGATCATTCCAATTCCAGAGTTTATTCGCAACCACTTTGGAAGACAGGAGCCGCAATTGGCAGGGGGAGCTCCCCGTCCATGCTGTCGCCTGACCTTTTTTTAAAGCTACCGAGCCGCCGTGAGGTCTTGGGACCCTTCGCCCTTCCTTGAAATGAGGCCGGAGAGTGGGGGGGGGCGGGAATTGGTGGCCCAGGGAATGAGATGCTGTTGGACTGGCAACCCTGTTGCACATCCATTGTCAACTTCAAATTCACATTCTTTGAGTTGTGCCCTCCAAAAGTCAGACAGCCATTGCCCCAGTTCCTAAGAAGTCTCTGCCTGCTTCCTGATAGAATGCTACACTCTGGAGGCCCAACATATTTATTTATTTATTTATTTATTTAATTTAATTTAATTTAATTTAATTAGTTTATATACTGCTCCATCTAGCTGCACAGCTACTCTGGGCATATATCATGGCATCTTTCAGCACTCAGACATTGTTCTTTGAGTAAGTCGTTTGTGGCTAGGGATTTCTGAAAGGAATTATTTTTTGCACATAACCCATATTTGAATATATTTTGCATGTGTTTCAAATAACCCTAAGGGTGGAGAATACATGTGAATAAACAAAAGAGAATCTGGCCACTTGTTCTGAGGAGAACTAGAAGGGTCTTGCCATCCAAGTGTGCCTTTAGAAAAAGGGAACCCCTTGAAGCTTGAACACAGTCCATGCCCCGAGGAACACTTGCAGGGTGGTGGTGGTGGTGGTGGTGGGTGGTGTGTGTGTGTGTGTGGTCAGTGGGCAATTCCTCCTGACGGAAGATAAGACTCGGGGCGAGTGGGGCGGGGGGAAGGGGAAGGAAGATGTTGTAATAAGATGACCCTCAGTCCATTCCCCCCCTTTCTCGATACTCGAACTTGTCCTAATTGTTCTGGGCTGTATAGCTTATCCCTCATTGACGTAAGCCGCCTTGGGGGTATTTTCCAAGGAGAAAGGCGGGGTAAAAAAAAACACTCTGAAATAAATAAATAAATGTAAGGAATATTTCAATATCATAATGCCTATATAGGCTGCCACTGTAATTAAAATGGCTGCAGGCTGGTTCATAATCCAGGCCTCATTGTCCCTTAATTCACCTCTTCACATGCATACATGACTTAAAGCAGCACACATATCCCTTCTCCTTTGCCCCCTCCCATCTGCATCCTGTTTCGAGTCTTCTTATCGACGCCAGAAGCTCATCAGAAGAGACCCCCATCACGATCTATGGGAAGACGGGAAGTGGCTTCTCCCCGCTGGCAGCCTTATCTGACAGAGCAAGGACTGTCAAAGATAATTTGTGAATGACATATAAACAATGTAACCCTTTGTTTTCAGCCCGGATGTTTCCTATTTTTGATCGCGATTGGGGCAGGGGGGCTCAGGGAAATTTGTCTATAAATCTGTACACTTTTGCATGTTCATTGCTCTCAGATTTCCGAAGCAATTTCGGCTGAGGGTCCTTTGCAGCAAAGAAAGTAAAAGTCTCTCCGTTTCTCGAAAACTCTGGCTGGTCTTTCCATCTCTCGCTCAGGCGATAAGCGGCATAGCAACCCGGGAGGGGATTCCTTTCATAAATAAATAAATAAATAAATAAATAAATAAATAAATAAATAAATAAATAAAGGAAAAGGGGAGGCAAGCTGTCACCCCGGGCGCTTCGGCGGCCACAGCGAGGCTCCTTCCCGTGACCCCCCCAGCCCTCCCTCTCCGCCCTCCACACACACATACACCCCAAGAGGGAGGAGAGTGAGATCAAGAGAGGGGAGAACCCCCCCCCCTCAGCAGCCTCCTCCTCCTTCTCCCTCCGCCGCCACTGCCGGAGCCACCGCCACCCCCATAGCTGGCGGGCCGGTCGGTGGGTGGGTGGGCTGCCGCCGCAGCCGCCGCCGCCGTTGCTAAGGGTCGCTCCCACCTGGCGGGCAGGCGTGCGCCGCCTCCGCCTTCTGCGAGCCCTACTCTTTGTTCCTGCTCCTCCTCCTCCTCCTCCTCCTGGTGCTGCTGCTGTTGCTGCTGTTGCTGCTGCCGCCGCCGCCGCCTCCAGCCCCTGTCAGGAGGAGGAGGAGGAGCGACAGCACCACCAGCGACCGCGGCGGCAGCCCCCGCAACGCAACAAGCCACCCGCCCATTGGGCAGCGGGCCGCCCCCCAACAAGCGCAGCGCTCATTGGCTCACCTGCCTCCTCTTCCTCCCTCCTCCTCCTCCCGGGGCGCATGCTGAAGAGATCGGGGACGGAAGGGAGGAGGAGTTCCCCTGGTTTCCTCGGGCGGCCCGGTGCCGATTGATCCACGGACCGGCACCGGTCCGCGGACCGGGGTTTGGGGAACACCAGCCTAGGGCACCAAAATGGAGAGAGGGCGCTGGGCAGCCTGCCGCCCCCCATCCCCTGCTGCTGGCCACCGCCGTCCATCCCCCCACCGCCCGCCAGCCGCCCGTCGCCCTCTGCCCCACGCTGCCCCCCGCCGCCCGCCCGCCACCCCGTGCCCATCGCCGCCCACCCCCTGTGCCTGTCGCCATCTGCCACCCCCTACCCCCTGCCCCACCCGCCTCCTACCCCACCCGCCCACCCCTCACCTAGGGCGCAAAAAACCCTAGCACCAGCCCTGCACACAGGTAGATGTCAAGCACAAACAGCTCCACATTGGTTATAATAACGGATTCTGCATATTTAGACAACCTGTACAACACTTCAAGTTTCTTTTCCAAAAGTCGTCACAACAATCGGCACAAAAATGGTTATCACCAATGTGAGATCTGTCATCGATAATGGCTGAAAAAGCCCATCAGGGAATCGATAGAACAAAAAAAATGTGGTTTGCTCTTCCCATGAACTAGAATGGGAAAAGGAAGCATTTGCTTTCCAATGAACAAAGCAGTACAGATGAACCCTACCCAATTTGCACTCTGAAATCCCTGCCTACAGGATTTTGAATGCAAGATTCACAGAGACACCCCCACTGGGTTCTTTCATTCATGGCAGAAGATTTTTTTTTTTTTACTTTACAAGCAGTATATGAAATGCACGTGTGTCAAGTCAAATAACTTCTCTTGGTTGATTTTCTTGTCAGGCATTCATTAAAAAGAGGTTCACATCAAACTAATAGTCACTAATCCAGTGAGAACATATTCTGTGCATTGATCACACGACACTAAAGCAAGCTGTGACGTCTTAAAACACAATCGCACTTTAGATTTGACAAAGACAAAGACAAATCGCTTTAAAAATCACTGTCTGGTTTTCAAATACAGTGGACCCTTGTATAACAAATAGTTTGTATAACATAAAATCTTTACAACATAAAAACTTCAGGAGATAGGGGAAATTTGCTTAACATAATCGCCTATGGGGAAAATCCATACAACATAAAAATGGGATTACTCCATTTTCAATGCATTCCTATGGGAATCTGTATAAAGGAAAAATTTGCTTAACATAATTTCATTTGGAACAAATTAATTCCTTTATACAAGGTACCACTGTAGCTTTTTCTGAAGAATCCCCTTGGCCACGCCCATGTTGATCGCTGTGTCAGTTTTTCTTGCGATGACCACTGGGGGGGGGGTGTTTTTTTAAATCGGTTCCTGCACCCCCTTTTAAAGCGATTTGGTTGTATTTGCGGACAGCCTTTTTTCGGTTTCTTCCCCTGTTGCCGCCGTTTCCCTGTCATAGTTTAAAGCGGTTCAGCCAAGTGCGTGGTTGCTACTGCTAAGCAACTGCTGAAGTGCGGACTGCCGAACCGCTGTAGCAACCACGTGACCATGGGAGATAAGGTGATGCAAAATAAAAAGCAGCTGCTCAAGGAAGTGTGGTAGTGGCCACACACGCTTCTTTAACAGCTTAATAGGACTGAAATCTGCATGACTTTGAAAATATCTTCCTCTCCCTCCCCTTTGTTCCCACTACCTTTCTAAAATGCAGTGCTCCAGTGCTAATGGCATCTGCATGTGTAGACTGACATGACTATAAATAGCTCTTTTTAATATTATTTTTGCAAATTGCACTTTGAATTGCATTTTTTCCTCCTAGGTACAACAGAAGTGGGGAAAACAAGATCCCTTTAAATATGAGCATCTTAGGAATATCACAATGAGAGCTTACCTGTTCCTAACACCATTTTCTGCATCACCTTTCTCCATCCGCCCCCCCTCCAGGTGTTTTGAACTGTAACTCCCGTCAGCAAACATGGCCATGGTGAGAGATGCTGCGAATTTGAGTCAAAACCATCTTGAGGGCACCAGGTCGTGGCTGGTCATTCTATGTTCTGAGCATAAAAGTTGTACCAATGCAAGGCAAGCAATAAAAGCCAATTATGTTTCAGTGCGAATGTTAACTCTTATGTGGCTTTTTCCTTTCTGCTGGATTTCTCTGGCAGGTCTGGTTCCTTTTATGCAGCTCTATTTTATTTTATTATATTTTGAATATTTTACCCCACCTTTCTCCTTGGAAAAGGACCCAAGGTGGTTTACAATAATAAGGGACAATATACAACCTAGACCAGTGGTGGTGAACCTTTGACACTCCAGATGTTTTGGACCAGAACTCCCAGAATTCTGAGCCTAGATTGCCAGTGACAAAAGACTGTGGGAGTGGTGGAGTGCTGAAGGTACGCCACCACTGGCCTAGAATATTTAAGACATATTCAAATTAAGAACAGGGAATTAGGAGAGGCATTTTAGAATATTAAAATGAAAGATTAGAGCTACAAAGAGCACACAAAAAGAAAAAAAATCCATTATGAGGGGTGGAAAATAACATGGAAATTACTGCTGTTCTTATGAAATCAGCAGTCAATGCAATCATGCATTGTCACCTGCAGAATCCAAGGCTGCATGTCTTGTCTGAAGACCAGACACCAGATGATAGGAGCAGCAGGATGTTTTGGCCTAAGATACTGCTTTGTGGCTTCCCGTCATGGATAACATTTGATAGTGTTGAAAACAAGATGCTGAACTAAATAGGCCAGTGTTGGCGAACCTATGGCATGGGTGCCAAAGGTGGCACTCAGTGCTCTTTCTGTGAGCACCTGACATCACCCCTTCACGTTAAATTGCTGTATTGGCACTTTGCAAAATATTAGAGGGTTTTTAATCGCAGTTTGGGCACTCAGACTCTAAAAGGTTAGCCACCAGTGAAATAGGCCTTAGATGTAATCATGCTGGAGTTATCACATTCTTAAGGAATGTGCTGCAGTGCCTTCTTCTGTCACCAGGTGGCATAGGAGAACAACATATATATTTTGTATAACAGCATCACTAGCAGTTATCTGTCCAACTATAGCAGGCATGTCCAAACTTCGGCCCTCCTGATGTTTTGGACCACAACTCCCACAGTCCTTTGCCATTGGAAATATAGGCTTGGAATTCTGGGAGTTGTGGTCCAAAACATCAGGAGGGCTGAAGTTTGGACATGCCTGAACTATAGGATGTTAGATACTAGAGAGAAACACAGATCAGAAAAAACGGTGATTCATTGTGACTCATAATTCAATGTTGATTAATCACAAATTTACAATTTCTCTTTGACAAACTGTTAAAGCGATTTTCCAGCTTTTCTCACATTTTAAAAATCCTATAAAATGGTCCCCAGGAACCTAGAGGTACAAAAATCATAATAGTTTCCCCTGACTCTTGTCTACAGTCCCTGCAGGTTTGGTGACATTTGGATTTTGGACTTCCAGGTTATACAAACCAAAGAATCCCCCCCTCCCGAGAAAGTGACAGAGGCTGCAGATGGCAAGGGACCCCCAAAAGGGGAACAAAAAGGGGTCAACAAATCAACTAATCAAAAACGAGTTTAAAAATAATCAATTTGTATTTGGTGGGGGTTCTCAAATTGAACAATAAAAAAGCAACAGATTTTTGTAGAATGTCTGGTGAATATTGCAATATATTTTTTGATTCATGCTCATCTCTAATAGACACCTTGCCTCCTTTGCCATAATTAACAGTGGACAGCTAAAGGACTCTGGTCACTTCCACAGCTCTGCAGTTAAGCCTATGCCAGTGATGTGTGTGAAGGAATTCACGGTCCAACATATTTCTGCTGCACTAGTTCAGGGAAGGCAGAGTAGAGATGGGCATGAAATGAAAAATTCTTTCGTTCCATTATTCGTTATTGTTGTTTCATTACAAAATGAAACAAATAACGAAAATAACGAAAATTGTGATGAAATCGGAATGAACCGAACAGAACCATGAAAATTAGGTTCGTTATGTTTCGTTTTCATTAATGGAGACGCGCAATGAAATGAGCTGTTTTAAAATGTTAAAAAACATCCTGAATATCTGTAAAAACCCAGTGATAATTATTTATTCTGCCTGATAATACATACCGGGGGGTTGGGGTCCTTTTCTCAGATTGCTGTATTTTTTTCCTTTAAGGGGAGTTAGGGGGCATTGATCCAAAATGGCTCCCAGATGCCTAATATTGATTTCTTGGGTATTAAAATGCCCTGGACATCCATAAAAACACAGTGATAATTATTTGAAATTATTACCTACCAGGGGGTTGCGGTCCTTAAAACATTTGTTTTTGTCTTTCTCCTATTACAATTTTATTCTCCTATTTTTTCTTTTCCCTTTAAGGATGACACAAAATAGATTCCAGCCACAAGATGTATGCAAGCCATGTGATGAGATCATGTAAATTCTTGGACAATTTCAACCAATAGCATGCCCAGGTTGCAGACTGGGTAGGTGTGGCAGCCACAGAGGGCATAAAAAGCTCTGGCAGCCCCCGTCCTCCTTGCAGTCCCCAGTGGGAGTTAGGGTGGGATTGCTGTCTCTGTGACTCGTTACTTTAGGCCAGCCCGGCAGGTGTGTGTCTCTGTGTTCCTGCTGGCTGCAGCCTGGCTCTCAGGGGAGAGAAAGAAGAGATTTCTCTTGCAGCCTCCCTGTGTGCGTGCGTACCTCTCGGTGAGTACCCTCCCTTGCCCCGCAGTGCAGTCACTCTGTGGCTGCCTTATGCCCTGGGCAACGCCCGCCATTGCCTTTGCAGCCTCCCTGTGTACCTAGTCTATACTGTGTCTCTGCCAGCATCCATTTTTTTTAGTGTTTTCCCTCTGGTCTGGGGCATTGGGGGATGTCCGCGTGCGGAAATGCTTTAAGTCGCGCAAAAAGGGGGTAAAAAAACGAAAAATGAAAAAATGGAACAATTTTTTTCAAAAAATTCACGAAAAATGAAAATGAACCGAAACAGAGCCGCAACGAAAAATGAAAAACTGAAATGTCTTTTTTTTATTCTTGCCCATCTCTAAGACAGAGTGTATGATTGTTCTTTTGCATGGGAGATGGCTCAAGGAAGAAGAACCACACTGGATCAGACTAAACAGTTTCATTCTGTCTCTGATCCAGGAGGTAACATAGAACCATCAAGACCAGTAGCTAGATAATGGATTGCCACCGTTCATGCAATTTGATTTACAGAAGGAACCAATGGTTGGTTCCATCTTGAAAGGAATAGCAGGGATTTGGGGAAGGGGGCTTTATGGAGGGGAATTATTCAGTAGGACCTGGTTGCAGGAGAAAAGAACTTAATCTTTTGCTTTATGCAATACAGCCGGGGACCTGTGTCTACACCACATCTATAGCTCCCATTTTTAAAAAAATTAAGACATGTAAAAAACAAGTTTAGGATATCATCTGATTTGGCCTGACTTCATGAGAAGACTGCATGTCTAGTTCTCTCCTCTAATCCCACTCCCTGGTGTTTCATAATGATGCAGGTATTTGTTCAGCACCCTTAGGTTGGATTCCAGCTAGAGATGGGAGATCTTTCCATTTTGCCTAATGTGCCCAACAGGAAGTTCACATGAGTTCGAAAATGCATCAAGATCCATCCAGAAAACAGATGTCTGCATGCCCTTATGTATGCATGTATTTATTTGATTTATATACTGCGCCATCTGACCAATGGTCACTCTTTTGCACATTTTTAAAAATCCACATTTTCCTCCTATATTGATTCCTAACTTGCACAATTTGTGCGAACATTTCCCCTACTACGATGCACTGTCTGTGTTTCCTTTCCTTTAATAGATGCAGTGGTGCCTCTACTTACGAGTTTAATCCATTCCAAATGCATGTTCATAAGTCGAACAACTCCTAAGTAGAGCAGCCGTATCTAAAAAAAAAAAAAAATCAAAAATAAATAAATAATAAAAAAGTAAGTACAGCAGACCCCATCTAAAATTCGTAAGGCAGCAGTTAAAATGCCAACGGTTTTCTGCTCTTAAATCAAATTGCTCACAAGTAGAGCCACTTGTAAGTAGAGGTACCACTGTCTATATTCTTCCTCAATGCACATATTTCTGTATGCATTTTGGGGGTTCTAAACTGGGTTGCAGAATTTTACAAAGGACAAATTTTTGGCTCACCAAGGTGTTCTGAACTCCTTAGAGGTTCATCAGGTCTAAATACGGAAGTTTTTACCGAAATGTGGACCTGACAATATTTTCCTACTGAACATCCATGGTGTTAAGCTCTTACTAGCATTTCTTCAGTTTACCTGAGATCTTACAGGATGCTTTGCTTTGTACTTCAATACTTGAATATTTGCCCTTTTTGATATTTGTTAACATTTTTTTCTCAATGGAAGCATAATATCTCATGGAATCCAGTTAAAATGTAGTGATAAATTCAAGCTTAGATGGATTTTCAGAAACATACCTATACAGTAGTTTTCTATGACTTCACCCACGTATTTTGGTTATTTAGATGTGTTACTTGGTTATATTGTGATTTCATGTTGTAAACCGCCCAGAGTAGCCCTAGGGCTAGATGGGCAGTATAAAAGTTGAATAAATAAAAATAAATTTAGCCCTTAGTTATTGCATGTGGTTCTTACTGAAGGAACTGCTGAATTTATTGTTGTTGATTTCTGGTAGAACTCTGCTGCCATTTAGTGGGGGGATAATGAAATACTTGTCTACTTGCTTTTTACATAGTAAGCTATTGCACAAATGGACAGCAAGTAGAACAATGTCTGATAGCTGTTGTGAGTAGAGATGGGCACAAAACACAAAAATGGCATTTCATTTTGTTTTTCATTTTGTTTTTTCGGTTCTGTTTCATTTCGTTCGAAATGATTTTTTTAAAAAAAATTATTTCATTTTTCATTTTGTTTCATTTTTCATTGTTTTGACAACTAGTTGGGACCCTGCCAGCTGATCTTCACTTTTTTTACAAGTGCCAATCAGATGGTGCGCGGGGGACCTGCCCACCAATCAGCACTTTTTTTTTTACAAGTGCTGGTGATCAGCACTTATTTTTATTAGATTATTATTTTTATTAGTGATCAACACTTGTCAAAACAAATCATAAAAAATGAAAAAATGAAAAACAAAATGGAACAAAACAAAACTTTCCATTCGTTTCATTTCAATTTTTAAAAGACACATCATTTTTCGTTTTGTTAGGAAACAAAATGAAAAATGAAATGAAAAAAATTCATTTCGTGCCCATCTCTAGTTGTGAGTGTTTTTGGGTTGTTTGGCCATGTTCTGGAAGTTTTTCTAATCCTGAGATTTTTGCCAAACTCTGTGACTGGCATCTTTAGAGAGCAAGGAGCTCAGGGAACTAGGAGTTCTCTCTGTGCTCCAGGGTATAGGGTGAGTGGCTGGCCACCAAGTCTGGTGAAATGTCAGGAAGTAAAACTCACAACAGCTATCATAGATCAGAGTCTACTTGTAGATTACTGTTTGATTAGCAGTAGCTCAAGAAGGATTTATGATTGTCCCTTGCTTAACAAAGCAACAGGCCATATTACATTGCTCAAAAGAAGAAAAGATAATGGGGGGGGCAGAGAATGGTGGCAAAGCCAGGAGTGGATTAATGTATGGCAGCACAGTGGTTTAGGTACTCAGGAAAAAAAAATCCTGCACTCAGAATCTTTTATTTCTAATTGTATGTCTTTGGTACTAGCACCAAGTAGATCTGCCTACTTCCGAGAAATGGCATTAGCTGAAATCTACTCATAACTAGAGTAGGCCCACTGAAGGGTGGTGGGGTCTCCTTCTTTGGAGGTTTTTAAGCAGAAGCTGGATGACCATATGTTGGGAGTACTGTGATGGGGGTTCCTGCGCAGCAGGGGGTTGGACTAGATGGCCCTTGAGGTCTCTTCCAACTCTATGATTCTGTGAAGCAACAGAATTTGCAAAGAGGTTGATTCACCCGATCCACATTGCTTCAACGCACCTACTCACACTGTGATATATCAGTGGGTTTCAGCCATTGTGACTCATCGACGAATTGCATTAAAGAGTTGCAGTGGTTAATCCCAGTCCAAGATGGATGCTTGGGAGAAGGGGCATTGTGTTTGTGTTACACTCTAGTCCAGGGGTATTAAACCAAATCCAACTTTTCTTGATCACGCTTGCACATCTACAATCATGTTTTGAAGTCCCCTTGAGGAGCCACCACCATCTGAGGTGAGTAGAATAATGCCCAAAGATGGTACAGTATAATGGTTAGGTAGAGGACTTCCTAGGCTGTTTTGATTGATACCTCCCTATTCTGGGTTTTTTTTTCTTTTTCTTTTTGTTAACAGGTGGAGACTCATTAAATATCCCCCTGGTTTCTTAACTCTCCTTTGTATGTGTGCAGTTTTATGCTATTTTCCCAAATGCCATTATTATTTTTTCTCCCTGTTATTGTTTCAGACACTGTGAAATATTGCTTCATGAAATAGATCAGTATTGTTGCAGCGAGGGATTAAAATGAGTTTTCCATCTGCTTTCCAAGCTAAGGCTCAGAAATACACGAAAGGTGATGGGAAGAGAGAGGGTGTTGTGTGCATGCAGGAGGACTTAGAAACAAAATATTTCTGGTCTTTGGGGCATCACTGTAGCCTCTGTCAACTCCAGAGAGAGAAGAAGAAGAAATCTTGACCCTTTTCATCAAAAAATGAATTTTAATCCCAGATGATCTGTTTACTATTGCAGGGTATGAAAACATGTTATGAGAAAGCACTAGGCGGATTAACTAAAGGTTAAAGTAGGACACTGTATAGAAAAGCTCCATGTTCTCCCTCTCTCTTTTGCTCTGGACTAAGCCAGAGTAGCACAATTAGCCGGGGGCAACTGAGACGAGGCCTGAAACCCAGCAGCCCTTGAACAGCCTCAGTGACGCTCCTCTGAAGAGATGGGGGCACATGAGCCGAAGGCTTAACCTGAAGCTGTGCCGTTTAAACCTTAATACTTTCTCCATGTGTCAGCTAATGTTTACGGAGGACCTTCATTGCCCTTGCTTCTCCATTGACCTCTTTGGCCCCACACCCTAAACCAGTGGTGGTAAAATCTTCGGCACTCCAGATGTTTTGGACCACAACTCCCAGAATTCCAAGCCTGCATTGCCATTCACAAAGGACTCTGGGAGTGCTGAAGGTTTGCCACCACTACCCTAAACTATGGCATCCAGCTGCTGCCTCCTTATCTGCTTTGTCTCCTGTTGGCTTGGTTGACAGACTACTTCAGCAGACAAACCTTCCCCCAGCAAAGCAGATGTCACAAAGATATTAGCTGGGCTGCCCTTCCAAATAAAGTCAACCATAGGCAAACTCAAACTCATGGCACAAAGATTCTGGATTGCAAAAATCTGGTTGGGGCATGGACTGTCCCAATACATTTTTCTTAAGGAAAGAAATGTAAGGGTAGTATGGCACCTTTCTTGGATAACCCAGGTGTACTTGGACTGCAATTCTAGGAAAGTCCAGCCAGCACAGTTGCTCATGAAGGCTTCTGGGAAATGAAGTCCAAGAACAGCTGGGTTACTCAAAATCAGCAACCACTCATTTATTGGACCTTATGTGTAAATATAAGGACCACATGGCCATTTCCTAATTATTTAAGGAAAGGAAGGTAATCTGGGGAATAATATAATCAACACAATATTTTCTCCCCTAGCAAATGCAGATAATAATAATGCCTGCAATCATCTTTAGTAGGGATCATGTCAGTGGTGCAGTAACATAAGGCAAGGATGGCTAGAGAGGATGGAGATGATAGCTCCTTAATACAGACTCTGCCCTCTGTCTAAGCAAAAGTAAATTTACAAAAAGCAAAAAGCAAATAAAACATAGCAAATGCATAGCTATAAGGAAAAATAATAATGATCCAAGCCACTGCATCAACAAAAGGAACTCATTTCAGTGTGTAATTCAGCTTTGAACTCTCGTTAAAAAATTATGCCTAGATTATTCAAAAAGTAGCCTCAGCCTCAACAAAAAGTTGGAGAAGGTGCTCCTGAAACGATGTTGCCAAGCCACTACAACTCTTAAGACCATAAATCCATACAAAAATTGGGGGAAATGAATAGCAGCTTTAGACCTGGGAGTGACGAGAACAGTAGCAGCTAAGGGTGTGGTTACACTATGAAAATAAATCAGCTGCTGAAGTGGGGTGGTTTTTATATTGAATTTTTTTCCTTTTTCCGCCCGCCTCGTCTGCTTTTAGGAATATTGATCCCTTTTTTTAATTGGATCATTCTAGTTATTGTCCTGATTTTTGGTTTTCTTTTATTGTGGTCCTGTACTCTGTTAGCCACCCAGAGTTCCTATCTGGAAGATGGGTGGGATATAAATACTATAAATAAATAAATAAATAAATAAATAATATGGTCCAAATCCATTCCTGAATCCAAATTGGGTATTTCCAATGCTCTCTTCACACTTCCAATATATTCTCAAATGCTTCGTGCATTTAAGAATATATTGGAAGTATGAAGAGAGCATTGGAGATACCCAATTTGGATTCAGGAATGGATTTGGAACTCAGGAGGCATTATTTTGTCTTCAAATACTAGTTCAGCAGTGTCTCAATGTCAATGTCGATGTTTTTTGTTGCTTCATTAATTATGAAAAAGCATTCAACTCAGTTAAACATGATAAACTTATTAATATTCTTAAAGAACTGGTCTTGGACAATCATGATATTAGACTGATTGGGAATTTGTATTGGAATCAGCATGCTGGTGTCTGGATAGATGATCAGATGTCAATTACATCAAGGTTGTATTCTCTCACCTCTACTTTGTAATATCTTTTCAGAAAGAATTTTCTGGGATGCTCTTGAAGGAAAGAACCAAGGTGTGAAGGTGAATGGCGTTCTTGTTAATAACATAAGATACGCTGATGACACTGTCCTGCATGCAACGTGTGGCAGAGTTGCAAGGATTATTGGATTCTGTTTCTGCAGAAAGCAGTGCCATGGGATTGAGAATTAACACGAAGAAGACAAAAATGGATGGTTGTCAGTAAAAAACAAAATGGTCCACAGAACTTTCTCAAGATTGGCAGTGATATAATTGAGAGAGTATCATCTTGGGATGCTTTGTCAAAAATAACCATGAGCATCCTCACAAATTTTCAGGTAAGAAATGGAAGCTGCTTTAACATTTTACTAAAAGAGGATCTTCTGCCTTCCATAGACTGGAAGCAGAGCAGGCATGGCCTCAACAGTTTTCCTGAGAGATTAAAGAGTGTATGTCTTTCCATTGTAACTCGCACTTTTGCTTCACCATTTCATTAAGTCCTAGACAGCCCTTCAAAATATTTTGGCCCAGAAGGACAACAAAAACATCCCAGGTGGTCTTAATTCTCCCTTTCAGGTGATTAACTCCTGTGATCCTCTAGCACTGTCTAATTCTACACGAGAGAAGTTGCGATTGGAATCTGTGTGTAGTTTGTGCTTCCTTCCCTTTTTAAAAGCCAGGAAACTCAATTCCTAAATGAACATGCAATTTATGAATATGGTGCATTGTGTTTCTGTATCCACAATTCGAAATGCCAGAAAGTGACAGGATATCACTGTACAATATTGTGCCCACGTTGCCAGCAGAAAAAAGGATACTGAGCTTTACATGCCAAAGGGGAACCTGAATGCTGATGACACTAAGGGCAGCCTGAGACACCAAGTAGGAGGAAATCCCAGAAGTTGACTCCTTTTCCCATCAGTTAATCACTTCTGATCCAAATACAAAGCAATTATGAGGGCTGTTTTCAAACAATCAGGGGATGCGGAAGCAGAGCATCCCACACTCATAAACTGGAGGATTTTCAAGAAGTGAAGAGATCTCTTGATCTATATGCTCAAGAAAGGCCCAGCAATGTTCTAGAAAGACCAAAAAAATTGTTCACAAAATAAAATTCTAACACAGGAGTACAGAAGGCAAACAAAAGGTACTTAATGCTCCTACAAAAATGCAGATGCACTTATTATCAATAACATGGTCTGGTCATCAGGGAAAATGTCAAAACGATCAGAGAGGAACATGGGACAAACACCCAGGACCAATGCCTATCTGACTGAGCCCTGAGTCTGCTCTCTGGGTGCTTAACTTATTGTGGAGAACTTTGAGGGCCAATTTTGTGCCCATCACTGATTTTATCCTTTTATCTGTTAATTCTGTATGCAGAAGATAGCATGCGGAAAGCTGTACTAGACACAGATGAAGGTGGAATGAAAATTGGTGGAAGAAACATGTTTCTGCCACCAAGATATCAAAAGAAGGCTGAGATGGAGAAGGGCAGAAATGAAAGAAGATTATCAAGCGTAAGCATGGGTCATTAGAGACTAAGGGCAAGATCATCCTTCCTACTGTATTCCTGATCACTATGAAGTAGTGGGAAACCTGGACAGTGAAGAAGGGTGATCGGAACCGCCCCTCACCTGCGATTCATTCGAAATATAGTGCTGGAGGAGAGTTTGGCCGATACCCTGGACTGTCAGAAAGATGCACACTGGATCCTAGAGCAAGTCAAGCCTGAAATTATCTGTGGAGGCAAAAATTATGAAACTGAAGTTGTCATACTTTTCTTTTCTTTTCTTTTCTTTTTGATAATAATGTTTTTTCCAATAGATATACAGTGGTACCTTGTTTGAAGGAATTAATTTGTTGCAAATGAAATTCTGTTAAGCAAATTTTCCTTTATACACATTTCCCATAGAAATGCATTGAAAATGGAGTAATCCCTAATCACGACCATTTTTATGTACACTACAGATTCGCCCCATAGGCAATTCTGTTAAGCAAATTTTATGTTATACACACCGTTTGTTATACAAGAGTCCACTGTATCTACTGAAGCACCACTGTGTAAGGTGTAAGGATGAGGTAATTGGAAAGGGGAAAGGAGAATAAGGAGAAAAGTTGGCACAAAATACATCTATTATTATAATAATTAATGAACTATTGTTATATCTTCTA
>JAHTLZ010003542.1:2429446-2444463 GCA_023846285.1 Phrynocephalus versicolor
AAAGAAGTCCAGTTGCCATGACTCAACTTCCAAGTTATCTCACCTGGATGACTGAGAATCTTCACAGACATACCCTGTATAGTCCTTATTGCTTTCCATGAGTACTTAATGTCTTTTACAACTTTAAATATTTCAAGGCTTATCTTGCATCCATTTGTATACTGGTTCCCAAGTTTTATTTGCTCTTTGCACTGTTAAAATGAAAATAAGCATAGGTTTTTCTTGTCACAAATGTTATTAAAATGTAATTTACCTTAAGAATGGTGTGGTTGACACTGTGGATGTTCACTTGGTTTGGACAAATGAACATCCAGTCAGTCCAAGCCAGTGAGTATTTGTTGGATTTTGCTGTGGGGTTGTGTGTGTGGGGAGGGGGGGAGAGAAATGGAGCAAACAGCCACTGCTTACCTTTGCAGTGGAGTGATAACCAATGGATCTTCCCACTCTTTCTATATTTCTGGAATTGGGTCTTCATCTATTTGAAATGAGGAATGGGGCATGGAAACAAAACCTGTTAGTTCACTGATCGCTAAAGGAATAGATCATGCTTGAAAGGTGACCTCCCAAATGAAGCCCAAATACTATTTTGGACAATCCAACTATAGAAGCACGGTGGGAGCCCAGAGATCCTCTGGCATTAATCTACTGCAAAGTATTGGTTGAAATCCTGTTCCATTATGTTAAGCTGCAGAAGGCCAGTGATGTCATTGTCAACAGCAATTTTTCAAAAATAAAACCTCTGTCATATTCCTGTTCTCAACATCCAATGGCATCCGCTTCATTGGCCAGAAAGCCATTGGCAGCTGTGGAATGAAGTGGGAACCCTATAAAGATAGGAAAATATCCCTGCAGATACTGTCACACATCGTTTTAGAGTCTGCAAAATGATATTTCATTTATCAAAAATATTTCACATGTTCTGAAAAAAAAAACAGTATGAGGGAGAGGAGTAATTTTCAAGGCCACTTTTGGGAAGCTAAGGCTGAAAAGAGACCAGATTTTTTTTATACTGGAGGAGATTAGGAACTTAATTTTCCATTTCCACATCCCTGCCTATTCCATCAACTCTCCCAATCAATGAGTCCAGATTTCTTCTCTAGTATCAGAAGGAGACCAGCGAGGCAGGGCTCAAGCCAACTGCTGTACCTTCTAATTCTCCAGATGAAAATGACATAGAAGGACAAGTGGAACCAATGGAACTTATAGAACCCAACAGGACCTTATTCATGATGGATTAAGCCCCCAGCTCTAAACATTTCTAGGGGGCCTACTGCCTTAGCAAAAGGACCTCATGCATTAGGAGAGGGTTCTTGAAACCCCAGGGAAGAGGTGGTCTTAGGAGGGAAAAACCATAGAATGTGGGGGTTGGTGACAAGCAGTTAAGCTGACACTTCCCCAAAGTCACAACCACAGAAAGGGAGTTGGTGCCAAGCAGTGGAGAGGAGCGGAGTCCCAGTTGAACATAATAGATCCTCTTGATTCTTGCCCCCACCCTTTCTTGGGTTTCCCCAATTCAAAGGTCACCTGAAGGGCCCCTCTCGAGAGCCCACCTGATGAATGGACCAGACAGCAGGGCAGTATAGCTGGATCCTCACTGTGGACAACTGCCATTGCTGCTTATTTTCAACCCACTTGCCTGGAGAACCCCAGCAAGCCCTTGCTGCCAGGGAAGTAGATTTCTTGGCCCAGTCAAAGACAAAGCTTCCAGGCTCCTGGAGATCAGGAATTCATAGCCTCACTGTAAGTCAGAAGTGACTAGATGGCATATGGAAAAAAGTTCATCGTTTTAGGACTACAGCTCCCAATTGGGGCCACTGACTGGGCATTCTAGAAGCCCTAGTTCCCCAAAGCAACTTTCCCAAACTCTTATGCAATAATAGTAGTCATGTGCTGTAAATTCAGCTCTAAATTACGGCAACCCATTTCCAGTAGAGAGTGCTCAGAAGTGGCTGATCATTTCTTTCATCTGGAAACAACCTGGGACTCAGTAGCTTGCCCAGAAGTGTACACATCCCATGTACCAGCCTGCATTTTTGTATTCAACCTTGGCTTTTTCTTCAGGTGACCTTGGTGAGATGCCACGAGTCATTCCACTGAATACGTCTTTTCAAGACATATTCAGTCTGAAAAGCGGTGTTGGCCTTGCTCTCACAAAGGACCAGATTTTGCAGGATGTGTCAGTTATTTGCAGCTGACTCATGCCCTCTGTTTTGCTTCTCAGCAAAACCAAATGAACAGCAAAAAAAAAAAAAAAAAGGACAAGCATGCAGAAGAGCCAAGAGAAAGAGAGACGCTGAATATTTACCGGCTCCTGGCAAATCATGATCATGATCATCATCATCTACAACAACAACAACATGTATGAGTCATTCAAGGGGAAAAGAACAGAACTCCATACTATTACTGTACTGTGTGAAGCCCAGAACTTTGCAACAATAAGAAATATTTTAATTTTTTCAGTGGAAGGGAGTGAAACGTTCCTCTAATCCAGCAATAAAAGAATTCACAAAAAAAGGTACCAAGTCAGAGCATACATATTGCCAAGCAAAAAAAAGCCATATGTGGGAAAGGCTCTTCTCCTTCAGCATGCATGTGTTCTAACAGCACAATCCTGTAAATGTATGCTCAAAAGATGAGCCCCTTTCTATTGAGTGCTCCAATCATGAACAGACACCTGCGGACACTGGCAAGATGACCAGTGTAGTCCCACTCCCCTCTGGGAAGGGGCATGGAGGAGGCTTCATGTTTAACATGTCTCACTTTCCCCCTGTTTGTGGCACTTCGTATTCCATTACAGTGAAGTACTCAGATTTCACAGTTCAGGCACAAACAGCTGTGTACAAGGATATTGCTAAAGGACATTTAATCCAAGGATAAGAAGAATATGTGGGCCTTCACATGCCATTGAACAGCAGCTCCCAGCAGTCTGGGACAGCACAGCCAATGATGAAGAATAATGGGAACTGTAGTCCAACAACATCTGGAAAGCTACACATTCTCCATCATTCCTTTAAGTGCTCGGTAAGAAAAGGACCTTCAGCTAAAGCTGACTTCCTTGCTTCCTTGCATGACAGCCTGCATGACGTGCCAAAATTCCCCACAAGACAATAAGAGCTCTGTCTTCTTTTTCCATATACACTTTATTTCATACAGTATGTACAGTATTTTACTTAATGCTAATGCCAACACACTGCTTCTTGGTTTAGGAGGACTTCCCTTCTAGTCTTATGGCCAAACTACATGGTATAGATAACCTACCACTAGAAGTTTTATCCCCTTAATCTTCCTGAGATGTCTTTCAGGCAGACCTTCATGACGTGAGCAATCAGATTTGGAAAAAGATGTGCTCCGATTCAAATCTGGTTTAATCTTGCTCTTATTGCTATTTTACTAAAATACATATTTAATTTTTTAAAATATTTGTATATTGCTCGTTTTTCACTTTTAAATACTGTTTTATGATGTATGCCCTCTTGGGTCCTTTGGAGGAGAAAAGTAGAATACAAATATTTTGAATGAATGAATGAATGAATGAATGAATGAATGAATGAATGAATAGTTGTCAAGCTTTCTCTTGAATACCTCCAGCATTGGAGCACTTACTAGCTCACAAGGCAATTGATTCCACTGTTATACTACACTAATGGTTAGGACGTTTTTTCTTGATATTCAGCCAAAATCTGGCTTCCTGTAACTTGAGCCCATTATTCCAAGTCCTGCACTCTGGGATGACTGAGAACTGATCCTGTTCCTCTTGTGTATGACAACCTTTCTTTCCTGTCTTCTTTTGTCAAGGATAAACATGCCTGCCCATTCCTTCAGTCTTTCCTCACAGGCCTTGGTTTCCAATAACATTCATGTTGCCCTCCTCTGGACTTGTTCCAGTTCATCTCTATCCTTCAAGTGTGATCTACAGAACTGGACAGAGTACTCAAGATGAGGCCAAATCAGAGCCAAATAGAGGGAAACTAATATTTCATGTGATTTGGGATAATACTTTTGCTAATACAGTCTAATAAATTAATGCTGTCAATACATTTGGTGAGGACACAGGATAGGGCCTCCTCTATCACTGTTCCTAGACTTTGGAACTTCTTCCCACGGGAGGTCAGGCTGACTCCATCTTGGCTGTCCTTCCACAAGTAAGCAAAGACCTTTCTCTTCAGGCAAGCTTTCCTCAGTGACAGGCTGCCCTTCTAGCTGCCAATGCTATGTATGTGTAAGTAAAATGGTGTATAAGTAAAATTGTATCACAGCAGCAAATTAGTCCTGATTATTGATATGGTACTCTTTGTATTCCTTGATAAGTATCTTCTTATGTGATCAGTCGTGTACCTGGGAATGTAATAGGTACCTCAGTAATTAGTGGCAATTTGCCACTGTGGTATACACTGTCCCACTCATGCAAGTATAAATTGCCGGTTGGATTCTGGCCAAAATTACTGGCTATTTCAAATAATAATAATAATAATCAAACTTTATTACGGTCAGTGACCAGCAATAGGATACGGTATATAAATAGTAGTAAAATAGATAAGATATAAAATATAGGATATAAAATATATATATAAAATATATAATATAATATAGAAACTGCCCACAAATCCATCCTGACCATCACGAAGCTATACCTTATTAGTATCTGAGGAATTAGTGATGTCAACGAGCCATAGAAGAAGATCAAGATAGATATATACAAAAGACATCAGAGTACATACTGTATATACATACTGTTCCATACACATAAGACATCCCACATTTGTTTGTTAATCAAGAGTTGTTGATACTTAGGAGCTATGTATCATAAGTGGTACTTTTAGTTAATTGATGACGCTGGTCATTGTCCTGCGGATTTTGATCGCTGCGGCGCAGAACCTGGCCACACTATATGTTATAGAAAAATTCATATCTGATAGAAGTAATTGAGTATAATAATGACCAGAGCGTCCTGGATATTTATAGATTATTGGAGATATAAGCTTAGCCCGGGTGTCTTGATAAAAGGAACAGTGAAGAAGTACATGTTCTGTTGACTCAATATCGCCAGAGTCACAGGGACATAGCCTCTCCGAATAGGGAGATCTCCAATATCGTCCCTCAAGAACAGCAGAAGGGAGGGCATGACATCGGGCCAAGGTAAAGGCCCGGTGGGTGGGTATCTCAAGCTTGGCTAAGTATCTCATTGGGAAAGATAGATACCTGCAGGAGTCATTAACAATAAAGGCAGGGGAGCTAGCTAGATCCAGTTGTCGTTCTGAGTCGGTAACCCGCTGCTTAATAACTGCTTTGGCCTGATCATACTTCATGGTAAAAAGGATGTCTTGAGACAGACCTAAGGATAGGATTTTAGATATTATAGCCCCTTCCCATTTGGATTTAAAGTCATCTTTTCTAATAAGGGGGGCTAAACCCTTAGGGAAGAAATGCAGTCTAATCCAATAGGTAAGAATAGCCCCCCAAGCTCTAGCCTCCACTTTCATGAGGCCTAACTCTAATCGGAGAGTAACATTTGGGACACATTTGGGAACTTGTAAGGCCGATCTTACAAATTTAGATTGTACCCATTCCAGTGGAGCGTAATTGGAAAGGGGACCTAATTGGGTCTTCAAAATAGAAGTTGGGAAATTGACTTGGTTTGGAATAATTTAAGTGCTGCAGGAATATATTGGCCGCCAGCTGTCTTGAGATATTTAAGAATGGCTAGAGAACTTCTTTGAGCAATGTTGGCAACATAATCTCCATGGGCTTTTCTGCTACCATTAGCCTGAAGAACTACTCCCAAATATTTGAAGGAGGAAACCTGCTCAATTTTGTGCCCATTGATACTCCAAGAGTGAATCTTGGGTCTTTTAGCAAAGGCCACAATTTTAGTTTACTGATAATTGAGCTTTAATTGCTCTTCCTCACAGAATTGTGATAGTGCATTCAGAGCTCTTCTGAGATCTACAGGTGTTCTAGAGAGGATTGCCGCATCATCAGCATAAAGCAAGACAGAGACATGCCTTCCAGCCAGTTTTGGAGGGTGGAAGGTCCCATGGTCAAGATAGGACACTATGGAGTTGATATAGAAGTTGAAGAGAAGAGGGGCCAGAATACATCCCTGTTTAACACCTTTATCAGTGGCAACAGGATTGGTGAGTTGACCCTGGGGATTACATCATACAGAACTACTAAAGGAAAGCTGAATTTTACCTAGGTCAGGTGCTTACAATGTATGGCACTTGGTAAAACCTATAGCTGCTTCAAAATTTAAGGAGTCCATCCAGGAACACTACTGGAGTGCAATATACAGGGCTAAATATAGTACTAGGTGAAACAACACTCTACACGAAAATATTTTTGAATCCTGTCATAGCATATGACATCAGGTCTATTAGCAGTTCAAAATGGTGCCCAAACTGGTTCTTTTCCACTCCAGTTTTTTACAAAAACTCCTCAGTTTGGGGTGCTACAGAACCACCTGTTTTTCCTCACTGGTTGTCTGCCTTCCCCTTCCCCACCTCCCCTGTTGGCCACACCCTCTTGCTTGTCTCTTAACGGCCTTAATGTCTTTCATTACCCCCCTTTTGTCTCCATGTGCCCATGCAGAGGATTTTTTTTAAAACCAGCATTTAAAACTGCATGAACAACCTTATAAAAATGAAATGAAAGGAAGGTTAGGAGCAGGTGCCAACATTCCTTTTACCTCACGTTGTATCCCGTTCCCAACATACTCATGGAGACTGTTTGCTGACCCACCCACTCAGCAGTATACCAGATTAAACATAGAAAAAAGTACCACAACTTGGCCATGTGTTACAAATCAAATTTAGTTGTACCTGTGTGCAGTTAACACACGGTTGTAAATGCAGTTTCAATACAGTGATACTTTGACTTAATCACTGCAGATGGTGACTGCAGCAATGAAATTAAAAGACGCCTGCTTCTTGGGAGGAAAGCAATGGCAAAACTAAGAAGCATCCCAAAGAGCAGAGACATCACTTTGCCAACTAAAGTCTGGATAATCAAAGCTATGGTTTTTCCAGTAGTGATGTATGGAAGTGAGAGCTGGACTATAAAGAAGGCTGATTGCTGCAGAATCAATGCTTTTGAGCTGTGGTGCTGGAGGAGAGTCTTGAGAGTCCCCTGGACTGCAAAGAGATCAAACCTATCCATCCTGAAAGAAATCAACCCCAAATGTTCACTGGAAGGACAGATTTTGAAGCTGAGGCTCCAGGACTTTGGCCACCTCATGAGGAGAGAGGAGTCCTTGGAAAAGTCCCTGATGCTGGGAAAGATTGAAGGCAAAAGGAAAAGAGGACGACAGAGAATGAGATGGTTGGATGGTGTCATCGATGCAACCAATGTGGATTTGACCAAACTCTGGGGGGCAGTGGAAGATAGGAAGGCCTGGCGGGCTCTGGTCAATGGGGTCACAAAGAGTCGGACACGACTGAACAACAACAACAACAACAACCTTGACTTACAAATTTAATCCATTCCGAATGCATGCTCTTAAATCGAACTACTCTTAAGTCAGAGTACCTACCTAAAAATTTGAAAAAACAAGTTAAAAATGAAAAAATGAAAAAAATTACTTGTAAGTCGAGCAGACCAAATCTAAAATTTGTGAGGTGGCAGTTAAAATGCCAACAGTTTTCCACTCTTTAGTCGAACTGCTCTTAAGTCGAACTGCTCTTAAGTCGGGGTACCACGGTACAGTTTTCCCAGTTTATTGTAATGGCGTTGCTCCAGACACTGTGCTATTGGATGTCCTCTGGTGTAATGGGACTTTGTATTTTGTATTTTTCCTTCTTTAACCCTCATCACCCTCTGCAACCCAGTTCTGGCAGAGCATGGTTTAAGGGCACAGAACAGGAAGCAAGGGGAAATGAATCATCTCCTCAGTGTGCTGAGTGAATGTGTTTAACCAACAGAAAGGCCCTTTTGGATCCATAAAATCTGAAGTGAGGCCACTTGTTTTATTTATTTATTTATTTATTTATTTATTTATTATATTTATTTATTTATTTAAACCAGCTTTTCACCTTAGAAAGGACCCAAGGAGGCTTACAATGATTAAAAGACAGCATTTAAGATTAAGTAATGAGTATAGGATCCTAAAAGCATCAATGAACACAATAAAAAAGCCACACCAAATCACGTTCAAAGCAGTAAAGCACAACAATCAATTTAAAACAACAACAACAATCCACTTGGCAGACATTTACTCAAGTAAAGCCTGCCTGAAGAGAAAGATCTTTGGCTTGACTTGAGTAAATGGCTGCCAAGTGGGTTGTTTTTAATGGACTGTTGTGCTTTACTGCTTTGAATGTGCTTTGGTGTTGCTTTTCTCAACACACTGAGGAGATAATTCATTTCCCCTTGCTTCCTATTCTGTGCCCTTAAAACATGCTCTGGAGGGCAAGGAAATCTGTCAGAACCGGGTTGCAGAGGGTGATGAGGGTTATAGAAGGAAAAATACAAAATACAAAGTCCCATTACACCAGAGGACAGCCAATGGCACAGTGTCTGAAGCAACGCCATTACAATAAACCTAGCCTCCTGTGGAAGGTTGTTCCAGAGTCTGGGAGCAGCAATTTAAAGAAGGCTGTCTCCCTTGTACCCATCAGACATTCTTGCGAAGGCGGCAAGACCAAGAGGAAAGCCTCTCAGGAGGATCTGAACACTCAAGCATTTAGTAGCCATTTGGTAGGCTTGTCGTATTCCACCATTTTCAGCAGTACTGTCCAACACACAGCGAAGTGAGTGGACAAACCCGGTTCGTCTCTCTCATTCATGGGAAAGCTGATGGGTCTGAAGAAGTGGGCTGTTTTATCCATGAAGGCTCAGTGGGTGAGCAAAACCTGGGGAAATCTAACTCATGCAAAGGGCCTTCACAAGTACAGTGGTACCTTGTATAAAGGAATTAATTTGTTCCAAATGAAATTCTGTTAAGAAAATTTTCCTTTATACGAATTTCCCATAGGAATGCATTGAAAATGGAGTAATCCCTAATCGTAACAATTTTTTGTTGTACGGATTCGCCTCATAGGCAATTCTGTTAAGCAAATTTCCCCTATCTCTAGAATTTTTTATGTTTTACAAATTTATGTTATGCAAACCATTTGTTATACGAGGGTCCACTGTACAAGAATTTATCCTCTTGAGGCCCATTTTTGTGTGGGTGGGTGGGCAAAGGGTTAGAGAGCCCCCTCCTCAAATGTTAAGAAAACACCGCTAAGAATGCCCAGATGAAACCACAACATCCATAGCTCCTTAAAAATGTGCCCCCCCCGAGAATGAGAGAGAAAGAGGCAGGTAAGAGGAAAACAGGGAAATGGACTACAAGATAAGGAAAGAACTTATCAGTCCTTCTTTTCTTGACCTTTTGTTTACAACGCCACCAGGTTGATTGGTTGTGTTGAGAGTGAAAGCCGAGTAGGGAAGAGCAGATGCCAACCTCCTGCACATATATTAAAATGATTATTGGGATAACTTTGAACTCTCACCAATTTTTTTTTCCAGTGGGCGAATTCCGCCTGTGTTGATGTCTTTGCCTCTAAGGCCAATAGCAAGAAAATATTTTGTTCTGCCCAGACTAAGTCATGTGTGGCATGCTAAGATTTTTGATCCTGTCAGTTTGTATTTTTTTTTAACTGATAAAAAAGCCAGTGTACTTTCCCTGTGAGGGAGAGTCTTAGCGTATGGTTGATTTCTTATTTTGATATAGGGCTTCATCCCACTGAGAATAAGAAGCACTGTTTTATCACACCCTGGATTTTAAAAAATTGTCTAAAATAAGGTGTCACCGTGACATAAATGGAAGCATGGATTTCTTGGCCAGGGAAGCTTGCTTTCTGGTTGAAAAGTGATACAAAATCCTCTTCTACCAGAGAGCTGTTTAGTTTAGCACGCATATGAAACCCTGATTTATTTCAATCATTTTCACCGGTGTTGCTGCAAATTTCCTCTTTGAATAACTGACAGAGAAGGAAGGGGAGGTTGTGGCAGCAACAAAGAGCCACAGGGAATTGGGGTAGAGAGAAAAACGAGCAGTAGACACAGAGAGCTTGAAGAAAAGGAGAGTACATGGCCAACCCAGTGCAAGGTAGGAGCAGCAAAGAGCTTTTTTTTTTTTTTGCTGAAAAAAAGGGGATAAGACACACAGATCCTCATGGATCCTCACAGGCGGAAAATGATGGGTCTTCAATACCAGGAGTAGCAGCCTACCTGAATGTCTGTACCTCCTTCGCCTCCCACTGTTGTGGAATAGAGATGGGCACGACTAGGGAAAATGACGTTTTCGAGTTGTCGTGTGTCGGAGGCAGCCCGTGTCGGCTCATTTCCGTTTTTCGCGAAACTTCGCAAAAATTAGTCGGTTCGTTTTTTCGTTTTTTCGTTGTCGTTATACTGGTTTTTTTGGGGGGGGGTAGCGGGCTCCTGGAGGCACCTCTGTGGGGTGGGTGCCTCCTCTGGCCCGCTATAAAGGGAAAGTGGGCTCCTGGAGGCACCCGTGGGTGCCTCCTATCCTCACCCACTAGGAAGGGGCAGCAGCAGGCTCCAAGAGACCCCTCAACATGGGGGTCTCCCCTCCTCACCTGCTGCTGCAAAATGGCATGCATAACCATATATGGATATGCATACCATTTGCAGACAGTGAGACCACCTGGTCCACTGGTACAACCCTGCGAGGACTGGGTCGCACCTGCCATGTCCCACAAAGAAGGGAATCGTACTTGCGTGTAGTGCAATGCAAGTAGATCTGGCTATGGGTTAAGGTGGGTTAGTGCAAGGGCTAGGGTTAGGCTACTGACGGGTAAGGTTACGGTGGGCTATTGGGTTGCACCTCTGGGTGCCTCTCTGACCCACTAAGAAGAAAGTCTGTGACGTATGGGTAAGGAGTCAAGGATTAGGGTTAGGGGGTTAGGGGACTAGGGCAGGTTTTAGGGGGCTTTTTGGCACATCCCAGAAGTCTCCATGGCCAAGTGGCCATGCGATTGGTGGGATGGCTCCAAAAATTTGCATGGTCGTCCCCTCCCACATGGCTGGCCAGGCCACTGGGCCAGCCCATCATTGCGCACTGCGCAGGTGTAAATAAAATAAAATAAAATAAATGGAGGACAGAGGAGGAGAGGAGAGACATTTTGTTGCAAGAAAAAACGCACTGCTACTGTGAAAAATCTGGCAGTTTATAAATTTTTGCGTGTTTCTGTTGTGCTTGTGTGTTTTTGGACCACAATTTCAAAAACAATATTGCATTCGCCGCCCCATTTTGGATCCCCCGCCCGCACCGCATGGCATGGCGAGTCCGGCTGCCCAGGACGGGGGGGAGGCGGGACCCCCCTCCAGAAACCACCCCTCCGGTAGGTGCCCTGCGCCTTAGTCAAGCAGGCATTTTTCCTCCTGCTTTTTGGCCCGGGAATGGGTGGGGGGAGAGTTTAAAAGTTTTTTCCTCTGCGCCGTCCGTGCCGCTTGCGTTTGCTGCGGCCGTCGGCGAGACTGGGCTTTTTGCGAGCCCGCGGTGAGTCCCACCACCAGACCAGAGCAGCCCAGGACGGAGGGGGGGAGGCCGGGACCCCCCCCAGAAACAAACCACCCCTCCGGTAGGTGCCCTGAGGCACGGCAGGCATTTTCCGCCTGCTTTTTGGCCCGGGAATGGGTGGGGGGAGAGTTTAAAAGTTTTTTCCTGTGCCGTCCGTGCCGCTTGAGCCGGCGGTGAGACTCGTGCCGTGCGGCTTGCTGCTGCTGCGAGCCTGCGGCGAGTCCCACCAGAGCAGCCCAGGACGGAGGAGGGGGGGAGGCCGGGGACCTCCGGAAACCACCCCTCTGGTAGGTGCCCTGAGGCACGGCAGGCATATTTCCGCCTGCTTTTTGGCCGGGAACCGGGTTTTTTAACTTTTAAAAACTTTTTTTCTGTGCCGCTTGGCATCGCGCGATCGCGCAATGCAAGTAACGAGCACGACAAATCAGACCAAAATTGTTCGTTCGTCGGTTCGAGCTCGAAGTCTGGCGGAGTAATTCCCGTTACCGTTTCCGTAGAGTAACGGAACCGAGTAACGGAAACGGAAACGGAAATACCGCTAAGTCGTGCCCATCTCTATTGTGGAACAGCGCATGAGTTTACAGAGGATTCCTTCCCCCTTACAATGGCCCAAGTCCCGTTGCGTAAATCAGATTAAGTAAATCAATGGGGACTGAGCAAGTCAACCCCTCTGTAAGGGCCATTGAGTCAAAGGAACCAATTCTAACTGTGATTTACTTTGCTGAAGTAAGCTGCAATTAAGAGTTGGCCCACTGGAGTCAATGGAACTCTTGTGCCATCTGCTCCACTAAGCAACAGGATTGTGACCAATGTCTCGGCCTCTCCCCTCAGCCTCTTTCTTCACATGTTCCCTTCGAGGGGTTTTAGTGTCAGTCTGCTATGGAGCACATCCATGCCTTGAAATTTTACAGACTCTATTTCTTAAAGAGGTGCCGATTTCCTAAAAAAAAGCAAGAGAAGGATGGGTTTCAGTATCGGTGCCCTTATGCAGCCCCAACTGGCAAAAAGCAGGGAGGAGCCAACACAGTGCCTGGAAAAGCCTTCGCAGCGCCTGCTTCTACCCAGACCTTGTACTGCCTGAGTGAGGCATCTAAGGCCTCATCTAGATATGAATGATGCCCTCCCTTCTGTGTCCAGAAGAAGACAGTTGACCCTTATGTTTAATACTAAGGAATGAGACAGGGTCCGTGGATACATTTGAGGGTGCTAGAGGGGTCAGGACAGGCCTTGTGGCACAGAAAGTAATGCCCTTCAAGGCGTAGGAAGAACAACGAAGAGCTGCCATTACTGCCTGCCTCTTCACTGTTGCCTCACCCTGCCTCAGGGTAAGCCCAGCCTTTTTTCTTGCCCCTTTCACCTCTGCTGCCATTTCTGGAAGCTTTGCCTGCCTAGAGCCAAATTTCTTCCCTTTGGCTTCTCAGAGTCTCAGTCAAGGTTTCTGTGCCTCCTGACACCTAGTCATTAGAGATGGACCGAAACACTCAAATAGTGTTTCATTTTGTTTTTCATTTCCTTTTGTTTCATTTTATTTCGTTTTGTGTTAAATTAATTTTTAAAAATCCATTTCATTTTTTGTTTTGTTTTGTTTTTCGTTTTTTAACATGTGTATGTGTACTGTGTGTATGGTGCTTGTGCAACTGTGTGTGTGTGTGTGTGCAACTTTATTCCCCCCCGCTGAAGCCCTGCACGCCAGCTGATCAGGCACTGGCTTCGGTGGGAAGTTTTTTTAAAAAGCCCGCCCTTTCCCCTCTCTGGATCAGGTGGGGGGAATCGGTGGGCTTTTAAAACTTTCTTCTCAGCCATAGCCAGCACCAATCAGCTGACGCACGAGTGTGTTTATAAACCTGAGGAACTTTTTAAAAAATTGTTTCTTTCCTGTCATCTGATCTGAGTTTAGAAAAAGTGGCTGATGAATTCCAAATCAGAGAGTCTTCCAGTGAGATTCTCCTCACTTAGCAGGGAGAAAGTGAGAGTGAATGTTGTCCCCAACACCAAAAAGGTACATGTCCCAAGCTGATTGTATTTGAGTGTGGTCTTTTTGTAGTAGCCTTCCCACCCCTCCCAGAGTCATTAAGATCATGGTTAGCCAGCCTGTTAATTTGTTTCTCCTCAAGTGACCTTTCTGGTTCAGCTGAAAACAGCTGATGGCTGCTCTCTCAGCATGACTTCCTTTCTTTCTGTGATTTATTTTGGCAAAACCTTGTTTCTGTTGGGCTTTTTAGCCTGCACTGCATTTATAAGGCTATTACAATGCCATTGATCAAGGAAGTGTGTTTTGACATGTGACTTGGCACCAGTGATTTCACTGTGCCAGCTTGGCTGTAGACTGACAACAGGGGAGACCACCCAAGGTCTGTGCCAGACCTAGACGGTGCGCGAGGTTACGCGGAGTGCTTGCAAGTCTTTTCTCTGGCCCAGAACCACAGAACGACATGTGAGCTTTATGACCTATTGAGCGGCTGCCCAGAACCCATTTGCAAGCATCACGATGCATGACGCTGCTTGTTCCAGGCAGCAGTGGGTGCCCTTTCTAAATCTGACACAGTGTTCCATTTATGGGTTTCATCTGATACGGCCTGTATATTACGACGGGTCATGTACGTTGTTGGCTGCACTGAACATCTACAGAAAAGAGTCCCAGACTGCCTGCTGTTGTTTAAACAAACAAACAAACAAACAAACAAACAAACTCCCCTACTCAAACAAAACAAAACAAACCTCTCATGTATTATATGAAATGTATTACAATGTATTAAATTACAGTACAGTACATGACATTACGCTGTACTAGGTTCAACTATCTTATATTACACTAGCTAGATAGCATATTGAGAGTTTGATTCCCCATGTACCTCTTGGGGAAAAAGCGAGCCTGTGTGGCTCTGGGAAAGCTGCACAGTCCTATAAGTGGCCCCAGAAGTCTACACAGTAGGGATGTGCACAAAAATGAAAAATAAAATGCTGTTTCATCGTGTCATTACAAAACGAAATGAAATGAAATGAGGAAGCAGCATTTTGTTACAGACGAAACAAAATGGTGCTTTTTTGTTGAAACAAACCATTTCGTTCCGTCTGTTAAGTCGCAGGCGGGCTTGGGAAAGGGAAAAACATTTTTTAAAAAGCTCTGGGCTTTTTAAAAAAAAAAACTTTTTCCCCTCCCCCAAGCCCCATCTGCCAGCTTGGGGGAGGGAAAAAAGATTTTTCTAAAAGCCCTTGGCTATTTTTTTAAAAAAAATCTCCCCAAGCCCCGCCTGCCAGCTAATTGGCACTAGGGTGTGGGAAAAGCTCCCCCCACCCCACCCCAGTGCAGATCAGCTGGCAAGCAGGGCTTGGGAAGGGAAAAAGTTTTTTAAAAAGCCTCGGGATTTTTAAACTCCCCCCAAACCCTGTGTGCCAGGAGAGGGCAAGCTCGTTGCCACCACCACTGAAGAGCCTGGGATGGGAGTCACACACACACACACACACACACACACACACACACACACACACACAC
>JAHTLZ010003542.1:2448979-2462942 GCA_023846285.1 Phrynocephalus versicolor
ATTTATTTATTTATTTATTTATTTATTTATTTATTTATTTATTTATTTATTATTTCCACTTCTATTACAATGTGTTTGGAACTGGATGAACTTTAGAACAGGTCAGGGGCCACGTGGTGAGAGATTCGGGGAGCTCTCATCCTTGCTTTTGGGGGGCAAGTTAGAATTCTGTTCATAATTCCCAGAATAAATTTGTCTTTCTTTTTAAAATCAGCCATACAGGGACCCTAATGGATATACAGAAAGCTGGATAAGAAAGGAAGTTGATGGAGAAAATCAACTTTTTTGAAATGGGGTGCTCAGGAAGAGCATTCCAGATACCATTGGCTGGCAGAAAGAGACATAAGCACGTTTCGGATGAAATCAAGCCTGAACTCTCCATATAACATATATCAACTATATTCAACTATCCCCATGGCCAAGTGGTTAAATGCCTGTACTGCAGGTAAAACTGTGCTCATGACCTGGGGATCAATCCCAGGTAGCAGGCTCAACGTTCACTCATCCTTCCATCCTTCCGAGGTCGGTAAAATGAGTACCCAGCTTGCTGGGGGGGGGCAATGTGCAGCCTGCATACTGTAATTAAAACTGTAAACCGCCCAGAGACTACTTGAAGTGGTATGTGGCAATATATAAGCAGAACACTTTTTAATGGGTAAAGAATTCCATCAGTGTCTTGCTTTATTTATTTATTTATTTATTTATTTTCAGATTTACATACCGCTCCTTCTTCCCGAGCGAGAACTCAGGGCGGTTCACATAAAAGTTAAAAAGACTAAAAACAGACACAATCACAAAACCAATCCAAGCAGGCAGCATATGTAAGCCGGGGCAAGAGAGGAAAAAAATTTGTCCCTAGTCAGTATTGAAGGCGTCCCTAAAAAGCAGAGTCTTTAAGCCGTTCCTAAAGGACGCCAGCGACAGAGCCTGCCGTAGGTCGCTCGGTAAGCTGTTCCAGATAGTCGGCCCCACCACCAAGAAGGCCCGTTACCGAGTGCTCGTTTTACGGGCCTCCTTCGGGGGGACAGTCCGGAGCGAAAGCACCAAGGACGAACGGGTGGGTCAGGCCAGATCTAATTGTCGGGAGAGACGCTCTGCCAGATAAACAGGGGGCAAGCCATGGAGGGTTTTGTAAACCAAAACCAATACCTTGAAACTTATTCAGGAGGCAACGGGCAACCAGTGTAGGCGAGCCAGGATGGGGGTGATGCGGTCATAGCGAAGCGCACCAACCACCAGCCTGGCCGCCACATTCTGGACCCGCTGCAGTCGCCGAACAAGGTTCAAGGGAAGCCCCATGTAGAGAGTGTTGCAGTAATCCAACCTTGACATGACCAGCGCCTGTACCATTGTCCTCAGGGAGCTCTCGTCAAGGTACGGGCGAATCTGGGCGATGAGCCTTAGGTGGTAAAAGGCCGGCCTGGTCACGGCTGACACCTGGGACTCCAGGGTCAGATCCGGATCCAGGATGACACCCAGATTCCTCATTCTTTGCGCCAGCTGGAGGGCAGACCCACCCAGACTGGGAAGAGGGCCACAGTACCCATCCGGGGCGCCCCCGAAGAACAAAACCTCGGTCTATCCAGGGTTGAGCCTGAGTCTGTGGGTCCTGGTCCAATCCAAAACTGAAGCCAGGCAGCGATCAAGGGTCCGGACGGCCTCCACTGCACAGGTGGAGAAGGAGAGATAGAGCTGCATGTCATCAGCGTACTGATGACAGCAGACTCCCAATCTCCGGATGATCTCAGCCAGCGGCTTCATGTAGATGTTAAAGAGTATTGGGGAGAGGGACGACCGCTGAGGCAGCCCACAAGAGAGTGTCCAGGGAGCCGACAGTTCACCCCCCAAGCTCACTTGCTGGGTGCAGCCCTCAAGAAAGGAACGGAGCCAGCTGAGAGCCAAACCCCCAATTCCCACCTCCGAGAGCCGCCCCAGCAGGATACCGTGGTCGACGGTATCAAAAGCCGCTGACAGGTCGAGAAGGACTAGCAGGGTAGAGCAACCCCTGTCAGCCCTCCTCAACAGATCATCGTGCAGAGTGACCAGGGCCGTCTCAGTCCCATGATGCGGCCTAAACCCAGATTGGAAAGGATCCAGGACATGGTTCTCCTCAAGGAACGACTGGAGACGCAGGGCGGCGACCCGTTCGACCACCTTGCCCAAAAAGGGAACATTGGCTATGGGACGATAGTTGGACATATCGTCCACAGCCAAGCTGGGTCTTTTAATAATGGGCTTCACCACCGCCTCCTTCAGAAGACTGGGGAAAACCCCGTCTCTGAAGGAAGCTGAGGCAATTAGTGAAGCTCATTTTGGCATGCTCCCTCCTGCGCTCTTAATCAACCAGAAAGGGCAAGGGTCGAACGGAGAAGCCGCAGGCCTGCAGTGTCCCAGGGCCCTGGAGGCATCCCCAGGTGTAACAGGCCCAAACTCAATGAACCGGGCGACCGAGGCGGCCCAGTGCCAGCCACACCGGGGACTGGATCAGAGCAACCGGCATCCAGCTTGGAACGGATGGCCTCTATCTTAGATTTAGAACGGCTGCGAAAGACTCACTAGTGAAATCACTAGGAGGAGGCCCAGGCGGACCAGGATTGGTAAGGTCTCGAACCACCCGGAACAATTCAGCCTGGCGGTTCGAGGCCTCACCAATTCTCAGGGCAGCAAAAGATCTCCTAGCTGCCCTTATCGCTCGAGAGTAGCGACCGGTCGACGCCTTAACCGCAGCCCAGTTCAAAGCCGTCCGGGCATTCAGCCATCTGCTCTCTAGCCTTCTCTGCTCTTGCTTCATTGCCCGCAACTCCTCGGTAAACCAAGGAGTAGAGTGGGCTCGGCACCAGATGAGGCGCTTGGGGGCGATCTGGTCAGCTACCTCGGTCACCTCCTCATACCACCTGTTGACCAGGGAGTCGACCGGATCGTCATCCAGACCATCTGGTACACTCCCAAGGGCTTTCACTTCCGTAGCAAAGCAAAGCAAATCACAAGTCTCCCTTTCATTCACTAGTCTCACTGTTCTTGAAAATGGGGAAACATAAAGGGCCTCGGCCAATGATTGTAGAGAACAAGCAAGTTGGTACAGCCACAGACAACCTGGCCTTAGCAAATGGTCAACTTATAACAGCAAGAAGATAATGAATGTGCTTGGAATTCCTGAAACTTGAATTTAACAAGACGAAGCATGTACCTCTGCACTTGTATTACCTAATTATTATTCAGTGTTTGCCCATCATGGCTGCAGGGTATAACCTTTATGTGCAGACGTCATTCATTAAGTCATTTTGCTTATTCCAGTTAGGATCTGGAACTACTGAAGCTGCATATCTTTTCTTCCACTAAACCACAATTGCTCATTAAAACAAGATTAAAGTGGGATATAACAGAAGTAAAACAAGTAGCCTAAAAAGTTTATTTGAGGGAAAGACGTATGACATTTGAATTTAAGAAAGATGTTGAGAACAGCATGAAATGGTGTGCATTTTGTGAACATGACTCGTGAGCATAATTTGTCACTTCTAAATCTAGTTCAAGTAGATATTTGTGTTACCATTTAAAATCTGAGGAATGGCTGGTCTAAGAGTTTCTGCGGTACCAGGTGTATCCTGCTGTCAAACTAAATTCATAAGTTGCCCAACACTCTTCAACCTGTAGAGAAATTAAGCAGGACATTTAGCAACACTATGAAGCTTAATGTTACTACTGGGGTGGTTTCAATGTTCTTGGTTGGGTTTTATTACTAAAGTCATTAAATGTTAGTTATGCATTGTTCCGTTTTATGTGAGAGATTCTTCAGCAGGGCTTTTTTGTCCTTTAAGCAGCCGAGAAGCAACCTAAGATAAACAAACAAATGAATACAATTCAGATGATGATGTTCATAGCATATCTCTCTATCTGTGTTACAAATGTGCTGGGCTGACACACATTTGTAGCATGCCTTCTTTCGCTGCACAGAGCAAACCTTTTACCTCCACAATGAAATAATTGTGCAGTACTGTGTCAATTATTAAACAGGTCAAACATAACTATTTCTTCTTCTTATAACGTGGTCAATGTCATAAACCATTAGTCAACGCTAGAATTTCTCATGTTTAGGAATAGCTTGGCAGATGAAAATCTTGTTCAAACACTAAGTGACCTTAGACTGCAATGGAACATTGTATGCATGTCATCAGAGGCTAAAAAGATGCAAATTTCCACAAACAGAAAAGATGGCTGTTTTCCAGAATTTCTGTTAATCGTCGATAGGGGTGGTTGCTTTCATCATAAGAGTGGCATTAACATTATTATGTCAACTATTGTGTAAATGTCATTGATTCAAATAATCTAGTCTTGTCTGTTGGATTTAGCCCCAATCTAGAGGCACACTGTTTCTAGTACTGGGCTGAGGGCAGAGTGGCCCAGCCTCTTTTCAATAAAAATAGATAATCAGTTGAAAACTGTGTTCATAGTTCAAGAACTGTGAAATGAAAGTGTTGTGCTTTTTTTCTTTGTTTGTTTGTTTTTTGGGTTTCTCAGGGTGGGATGATGGTATAGTAGTACTTTTTCTTTTCTCTTACCAGCATAAATTGCTTGGTTACACATCACATGATATTTCTGAACTTCAGGATTCTGGATTTGTGATATTATTGTTGAACAGGTGGCAACAACAGGGAGCCACAGTTTTTCTTAAAATATCATGTTTATCGGCATTTTCCATCTACCCATCTTGCAATGGGGTTCTTGCAGTTAGATATTAGGAACCTTTCAGAACAACACTCTGTTAAAATCAGTGCTATCTATTCTACAACTTCTCAATGATCAAAGGTATGGGAACATGTAATACTTTATTTTATCTTCTAAATATCATGGCCCCGTCTCATCCAGATGCCTGCCGTGGTGGTGTTTTTTTGTTTCTGTTTATTGTTATTGAACTGCCATGTTCAAATCAGACAATTAGTTCACCAAATCCACTTCAAACTTCCTCAGGGTCAAAGCACATCCTTTCCAGTTCCTGCTACCTTTGAGAGCCTCATTCCTGAATCCATAAAATTCAGTGAAGACATCCAGGCATAAAAGCCTAGACTTCTCACCTGGAACAAGAGTTCTGTTAATGGCCACAGCACCAGTGTTTTCATTCACTTGTCCATGCGTATTGTAGTGATTGGTATGTACCAAATTGCTTCACATAAACTTTTTTTCAAGTGTGAATCATGCATACTGATCTTTTTTTTAAAATCACATGTTTATTTTAACTTTTCAGCACTCGCCATGTCTTTAGCTTCTTCTGTGGTGGTCAAATTAGGGGATTTGTTTAGCAGGATTTTATAAGAGTTTCCTCCAGTGGTGCCAAACCTCTGTTTGTCATAACATGAGAGTTTCTTCAACTAGGTATCCTGCATTTAGGGTGCTTTATTTTGTGATTGAACATTTGGATGTGAACATGGATTGCATTTGCAAGTGGGGTGGCTAATTTTTAGTAAATAAATAAATAAATAAATAAATTTCTTGGGAGGTGACATGGAGTGTACTTTTACTTTATCAATAAGACTCTTCAACCAGATGTTTTTAAAAAGGGCTTACTTCTTATCAGAATTTGTGGTTCTACCAGAAGCTTCCACATTCTGAGAATATATTTGTTTTGTTTTCACCCAGGTGACTTCAGAGGGAATCTGAAACAGTGCTTAGCATAAATGAACACAGTTGGCTGGTGAAAATGATGTGTGCCTCCACACTATGACATGTTACCATTGGTAGCCCAGTTATAATTAGCAGAACCACTGCCAAGGGCATGAAAGCTCTGATAAGAGAGGGCAGGTAAATTGGCCGAAATGGGCATGAATTTATTTGCTAACCAAATAAAATCTGGTTGGTTCACACTGCGAATAGCATGTAAGTAAATATTTGAGCATGCAAATACAGTACTTAGATATGCCAAGTGCTAGTTTAAAAAATCAAGACATTAAGAAGGCATGACAGTTCCAGTGTCAAAAACAGATTGCAAGATGGAAACATGGCATAACCAACACTATCAAATGGGTATCTGCAGTATTGTCACAAAGGCTCAGATTCAGACCTCACAGTCTTGTTGTGAAGGTAGGTTTCAGGAGGAAGAAAAACTACCTTAAGATCCTAGGACAAAATCTGGGATATTATATATGTGGAGCAGGCCTGGGCCCAACAGACTTTGTTGCCTGATCTCAGGACCAGTGAGAGGACCATGCCCCTTGCCTTTGTGGACAGCAGGCCAGTTTAGCAGGCAAAGAACACGCTGTGTGACATACACAAGCTGTTTCCTCGGTCATGAGAGAGGAACGACCACGAGACTCGGGAGGAAGAAATGGGAGACAGCCATTTGCCAGCTGAGGTAACTCTGCCCTAGGCGTAATGACAGGGCTGGCTATTATGTGTAACCATTGCCCATTGAAAGAAATAGTTACATTATGAGGCACTGAGATAAAGAAATACAGTAGACCCTTGTATAACAAACAGTTTGTATAACATAAAATTTGTACAACATAAAAAATTCTGGAGATAGGGGAAATTTGCTTAACAGAATCGCCTATGGGGTGAATCTGTACAACAGAAAAATCTGATCACTCTGTTCTCAATGCATTCCTATGGGAAATTTGTATAAAGGAAAATTTGCTCAACATAATTTCAATTGGAACAAATTAATTTCTTTATACAAGGTACCACTGTAGTTTGCTCCACTGCTGTAGCTGAAGCAACCACAAATTCTCAAAGCTCATCAGAAAGCTAAGAGGAAGATTCTTAGTCGCAGCTGATTTTCATTTCAACATTGGCAATGGAACGGCATTCGGGAAGCAGTCTGGCTTTTAACACATACATTTCCTTAAAAACACAACTCTGCTCTATACCAGCGAAGAATAGCTAGGACAGGGGTGCCCAAACTTTTTGTAAGGTGGGCCAGATTTGGTGGTTGAGAATGTATCAGGGGCCGGTTGCTCCCCGACCCTGCCAACCCACTGCAAGCCCCACCCACTGACCCATAAGCCCCACCTACTGACCCCTTGCAACCCCACCCGCAGGAAGGAAAGCGGGGACTGAGGGAGGGAGGGAGGGACGGAGGAAGGTGGAAACCAAGAGAGGAAGGAAGGAAGGTGGGGAAGAAGGGAGGGAGGGAGTTGGGGACCAAAGGAAGCACAGGGAGCCGTGGCCACAGGTCGCCCCTTGGAAGAGGCAATCCGTGCGACCTTGCACCCTCCCAAGCTCCCCAGCAGTGGCGACTGCTCGCCCGCCAGCCCACCCCAAAGCTCCTTGGCGGTTGCAGAGGCCCGCTGGGCTGCCCACCCCCACACTTTCCCCTGCAGTGCTGGTGGCGGCAGACCACCCAGCTGCCCAAGCTTCCCAGCGGTGTCAGTGTTGGCTGAAGATTTTTTTAATAAAAACTCGGGTGAAGGAGGGGGAGGGAGGGGCGGGCCAGCCAGCCGCGGGCCACTCAGAATGGCCTGATGGGCCGGATTTGCCCCCCCCCGGGCCGGACTTTGGGCAGGCCTGAGCTAGGATGATGCCTCTGTGCTGTCTGCAGATCAAAAAATAATCTGCTATCTCTGGACAATGCAACACTTTGCCGAATGGTAGGAGGGCCTTATATATAGCTATAGAGATGGGCATGAAATGCGAAAATTTCATTTCATTTCATTTTTTGTTTTTTTTCCATTTTATTCCATTTGAAATGATTTTTTAAAAAGTTTTGTATTTTGTTTTTGCTTTTCATTTTTTATTTATTGTTCTTTTTTTGACAACTAGTTGGGTCCCTGCTGGCCAATTGGTGCTTTTTTTTTTTTTAAGTGCCGATCAGCTGGCGTGCAGGGCCCTGCTAGCTGATTGGTGCTCTTTTTTACAAGTGCAGATCAGATAAAATAATAATAAATAATAAAAATTTTAAAAACAAAAAACAAAATGAAATGGGATTAAAATTTCTATTTTGTTTCATTTTGTTTTTAAGCCACTTTGTTTTTCATTTCTTTAGGAAACAAAACAAAAAATGTAACAGAACAAAACAAAACAAAAAATGTAATGGATTTTTTTTTCGTTTTGTGCCGATCTCTATACAGCTATTTTAATATAAGTTCTCTCCACAGCTCACAAAACAAATGCAAGATTAATGATATACAGTACATGATAGCACAGCCAAATTTCTTATTTGAGATGCACTTCCTGAGGGTGGGCTGGATAGCATTCTGGTTTAGGCATCTGGGTTGGGAGTTTGATTCCTCCTGAGAGAAGAGCCAGCCTATGTGGCCTTGGGCAAGCTGCACAGTCCCAGGACTCTCCCAAAAGAAGGGGTGTGTTCTCAGCTTGGAAAACCCTGAAAAGAGTTGCCATAAGACAGATCTGATGTGATGATGATGATAATGATGATGATGGTGGTGGTGGTGGTGGTGCACTTTCTGACCTCTTACTTCTGTGAGCTAAGGTTCTGTTATTTGACTGTTTCTAAACTGGACTCAGCTAACCAAGTGCAATCATGACGTATATACACACTTCAATTACCCGAGGAGTAAAGTATATCAGTGTAGGTCAAGTTGATAAGATAAATGTCTCAATGTTAAATAAGAACTTTCCAAATAAATGGACAATGTGACTGTCACATGGGTAGATTTGTTGATCCAAAAGTTACACATAACCACTACTTTACATACAGGAAGCAATTTACATTTTTATTGCCCATATCAGTTGCTGATAGGAGTTAATGCTCTTTGGGAAATTTTGTCAAGTTTGTTGCAATGGTGCAGTCACAGTTAAGGTGCCCCTAATAATTCCTTCCTTTTTAGCAAACATAGGATATTGACTGTAGCCCTACCCCATCTACCAGCAGCCAGAGATGATGGGTGCTGCAGTACCAAAAGCACCCAGAGGGCCAAATTTGTATACTGTAATGAAACAAAGACTAATAATAATAGATAGATAGACTCTTTCCAGGGTGTTCACAGTACAGTGTACTCAGAGGTGGTTTACCCTTCCCTTCTTCTAATCTAGGGGCATTCTGGAACTGTGCAGCTTGCCCAAGGTTATATAGACTGCCTCTTCTCCCTTGAAGCACAATGGGGAATCAAACTCTCAAACTCTGGCTCTGCAACCAGATAACTAAACTGCTGAGCGATCGAGCTATCTAATGGAAGAAAAAGGCACGTATTTAATGTCAGACCTGTAGTAGCGCTGGCCCTCCTGCTGGGGTATTTACACCTTAATACTTCTAGCCTGGTAAATGGAGTGATGCTGGAAATGGAGCGATGCTACGTGCGGCTGCCCTTGACTCTTGTCCGGAGACTCCAACGGGTACAGAACGCAGCGGCCAGACTGGTGGTGGGTGCATGTAAATTTAACCGTATCACCCCAGTTCTGGCTCACTTGCACTGGTTGCCCGTTGCTCTCCGGATAAGGTTCAAGGTCCTGGTATTGATTTACAACCACCTCCATGGCTTGGGGCCTGAATACCTGAATACCTGTCGGAGCATATCACCCAAAGATCAAATGAGGCCCGGCCCACTCGAATGTCGCGGGCGCTCTCACTCCGGGTGGCCACGCCCTGGGAGGCGCCTAAATTGATCACTCGCAATCGCGCCTTCTCTGTGGCTGGCCCCTCGTTGTGGAACCACCTTCTGAGTGAGCTGCACCTTGCACAGTCCCTGCCTGCCTTCAAAAGAGCTCTTAAAACCTTGCTCTTTCAGGAGGCATTCGGCGACCATTAATCTTCCCCCCCCCTTCTTCTTGCCCAAGACTCTGTATTCTTTTGCCCTGTTTTTTCCCAATTCTTTATATTTTTATTTTTATTTTTTGTAGTGATTGATGTAATGGGATAATTCTTATCCCTTTTGTTAACCGCCCGGAGTTCTTCCGGGAAGATGGGCGGTATAAAAATAAAATAAAACAAAATAAAATAAAATAAATAAGCAAATTCATAAAATACTTGCTAATATAACCTGCTCGGTTCTGCCTTCCCTGAGTTTGGAGAACTTGGTGTTCAAGATCCCACCAGGAAAAAAAATCTTAATAAACAGAGGCTGCTGATCACTTATTTTTTTTTATTTATTTTAGAGTATTTTTACCCCACCTTTCTCCTTGGAAAAGGACCTAAGGTGGCTTACAGTAATGAGGGATAATATACAATCCAGTACAATTAAGACACGTTCAAGTATTTGAGAACAAGGAATTGAGGGACATCTTACAACATTAATAGACAACATTACATTAAAGCAACACGGTTATAAGAGTCATAGACACAAAGTCTGTGTGAACCCATAGATTCATATAAAATACACATGGTAGTCCATCATTCAGAGAAAGTTTGCCTGAATGTAATGTGTGTGTATGTGTGTGTGTGATGAAAGGGCAGCAAATTGTTTTCTGTACTGCTCTTGTATCTTTGATGCTAAGGAAGAGTGCTTATGAGATCTGCTTTAGATGCTGAAATAGAATGGCTTGCCTTTGATACTATTAGTATGCATCAATGTCTACATACCCCACCCCACCCCCAGCATCTTTTGCACTTCTATCTTAAGGATCAAAGTGTCGCAGGCCAGCCTTTCCAGGCGATGTTCTGTCAGCTGGTGAAGGGTAGCCAGCAGCCTAGGTCTGAGCGGTTACATTTACCCAGCTGATGTTGTGGACAAAGCCAAGTGTGTATTTACATGACAAAGGACTGCTGAGCTTGCAGGCTGGTCAGACTACAGAGTGTCATTTCACCCTCGGAGCCTATTGTTGGAAGTGGAACTAAAATGATTTCCATCACTCATAACTTTTACATGGAATTTTACTCTCTTTTTAACTGCTCGCATTCTCTTGTAGCCTTAATGTAATCTCATTTAATGCTGCAAGATGTCACTCAATACCCTGCTCTCAATACTTGAACATTTCTTAGTTGTACTTGACTGTATATTGTCCCTCATTACTGTAAGCCACCTTGGGTCCTTTTCCAAGGTGAAAGGCAGGGTCAAAATACTCTAAAATAAATAAAATAAACCAATAAATGAACCAGGGGAATGCAAGTCAGAGGACATGTAACCTAAGCCCCATCTACATTTAGATTTGGTTCACATTAAAGTCCATTCTAAGTGGAACCGTTTAGAAATCACGAGATATTCATGTGGTATTGGGTCCAGTGTGTAAGTGCTCTTGGAAAAACTTGTAATACATTTTTAGGATGTGTTGTATCTCGGTTGAGGGGCTTCTCTGGGTTTGCCTGCCCTGTTCTCACTGTGGCCACTTATCCCGGCTGCTGTGGTGAGGGCAGGGAGGAAAAGAGAGAGTCATGCTTGCCCCTTTAGAAAGATTGGCTGCTTCTGTTCCTTTAAGAAGGCTCCCACTGTTCCCGATTCATACCCACAGAATGCGCCACAGAAAGGATGGGATCCTGGGTTTACGGCAGTGCGAAAACATGAAGCAGAAATATTCCTGCAATTAGAATTGACAGTGTGAGTGCTGCCACCCCAACCTAATGCAGTACTGAGTTCATGGGAAAATATATGGAATACTGTATACAGTTTTAGAATATTGAAATCAATGCCTGTAAGGATAAAGGAATGTTTTTGTAAGTTAGTATGGAGATGGTATTTACCCCGGTAAAATTAAAAAAATATATAACAACTAAGAAGGAGCCTTGTGTCTACAGAACTGGCATCCATGGTTTCACTTCTTTGCCATTTGCCTCAACCCCCATGTACAACCCTATGTGCATCATATAAGGGCGCCCCCTTGTGGCCTTTGTCTTCCCCCCCATGTACCTTGTATATAAGGTTCCCTCATATCCATGGCTACAGGAATTCACAGTAGGTCACGGAATTGATCCCATACAGATACAGGAGTCCTACTGTATTCAAAGTTGTGTTAGAAAGGTCGCCAGAGAGTAGGTATTTCCAAATGTGGTGGTGGGAATGTGAGGAAACATTGAAATTTTGGCAATTGGTTTTTATGGAAATAAACAAAATGGTGAAAAAGCAAAAAAAAAAAAAAGTGTTCTGCTTATATACCGCCCCATACCACTTCAAGTAGTCTCTGGCAGTTTACAGTGTTAATTATACAGGCTACACATCCCCCCCACCCACCGCAAGCTGGGTACTCATTTTACCAACCTCGGAAGGATGGAAGGCTGAGTGAACCTTGAGCCTGCTACCTGGGATCAAACCCCAGGTCGTGAGCACAGTTTTAGCTGCTGTACAGGCATTTAACCACTGCACTACGAAGCTATCTTTAAAGTTAAAGACAGAGGTGCAGGCACTGCTCACTTAACAAAGGCAAGCAGAAGCAGACAGGGTGCTTTGGCCCAGGCCCTGGTGGCTGGAAAAACCAGTTCTTCCTGAGGCAGCAATTAGGTGGTAGTGGCAGCTTTGACCACTGCTGCTGGTGGTAAGTTGGAGCGGACATTAAGCAGGTAGGTTGTTAGCTGAGGAAAGGAAACAAAAGGAAACAAAACATAATATTTTCGTTTCGTGCCCATCCCTACTCCGTAGGGGGAAACTAGAAGCCAAAGAGGCTTTCACTTGGTTGTATGTCCTAAAATAATGCTAAAATAAGCCCCATGGTGCAGTGGTTAAATGCCTGTACTGCAGGTAAAATGTGCTCACGGCTTGGGGTTCAATGCCAGGTAGCTGGCTCAAGGTTCATTCAACCTTCCGTCCTTCCGAGGTCGGGTAAAATGAGTATCCAGCTTGCTGGGGGGTGGGCAATGTGTAGCCTGCATACTGTAATTAAAACCGTAAACTGCCCAGAGACTACTTGAAGTGGTAGGGGGTGGTATATAAGCAGAACACTTTGCTTTTATCAGTACTGCTTGATGGGATGTAATGTAATTCAACAACCAAAAAATTAATTTCCAGTTGATTAACATTAGCAAGTTTAATTGTAGCCAGGAAGACAATTATAATGTATGATGTTCCATTAAGTGAATGGTATATAGTGGTGTGGGATATAGATATCAACGACTATATATTAAATGTAATATTCAAGTTAAAAAGAGGTTGATAAATAAGAATGTATTTAGAGATATATGGGGAGAATGTATTTATTTTGTATTGATAAAGGAGAAGGGATGTAAACCTTTGCAAGAGTTAAATTGATTTTTGAAGGCGCTCCATTGAAGGAGAGTGGGTGGCTCCAATTTGCAAATGGCCCCAATGGGGGGATCCCAATTTGTTTTAGTTTGTTGTGGTGGGGGTGTTATTAGATTTTTTATGGCTGCCCATATGCAACTAAAAAGGGGTGGTATTAATGCAGGGAGGGGTGGGGATTAGCAAGGTGAAAACACCCATAAGGAAATGCCACCAAATGACCCATACCTACCCACAAAGTTTGGGGGGGGGGTCACTGTACATCCATGAGGTTTTGGGGTCCTCATGAATTGATCCTGCACTGGAGCAAATTAGAAGAAAATACACTCCTATCTGGGGTGGTATTTAAAAAATTAAAAATCAAGTTATTTTTGTCCTGCTTTAACTATGTAGATAACTAGGTTTAGCCCTGCATTCTATGGGACATGAGGATGCAGGTCTGGTATCATGGGTGCAAGGGAAGCTAAACAAATACCCAATGTGGATGGGGTCTGAAGGTGTAAAAAGAAATAAGGAAGCTACCTTACTTTAAGAGTTATCTGTAACTCAGAAGATGTCCATGCAAGGAGACATGGGAAGGGAAATTAGTCATATAAATATCTGAAGGCAACACATTCCAAAAATAATGTGCTGCCAAAAGAAGCAAAAAAGGACAGAGGCGCAATGAAAGATGAATCATTCGTTGAACTCATGGGATTGGTACTGCCGGAATGCAAAGCTCTGGAAGGCATTTTTATAAAGTTGAATTTGAATAGGAGAAGTAGTGGCAAGCATTTCAAAAATGAGAAGTAAACATGTTAAATGAATGCAAGGGGGGAAAACAATGGAAACAGAAAAGGGCAGAAAAGAACAGAAAGAAATACAGTAGAACCTTGACTTACATGCTGCTTGACTTGCATCATATTTGACTTGAA
>JAHTLZ010003542.1:2497018-2521562 GCA_023846285.1 Phrynocephalus versicolor
ATCTATCTATCTATCTATCTATCTATCTATCTATCTATCTATCTATCTATCTATCTATCTATCTATCTATCTATCTATCTATTTAATGAGCATTTTTCAATGCCTTTCTCCTTGGAAAAGGACCCAGGGTGGCTTACAGTAATGAGGGATAATATCCAGTCCAGTAGAATTAAGACATGTTTAAGTACTTGAGAACAAGGAATTGATGGACAGCTTACAGCATTAAAAGACAACATTGAATTAAAGCAACATGGTTATAAGTAGTTATAAATCTATGTGAACTCATAGATTCATATAAAATACACATGGTAAAATACAATGGCCTAAAGTGCTAAAACCCATAAAGTATGGGTCTTTAGTTATGGCTTTGGTGGTGAAGGCATGAAGTATTTTTGATTTGTCTAGTACTTTTGATTTGTTGTATTCACAGTCTGATAAGTGGCAGATAGACTTGCCTGAGCCCCCCACCTCTGTTGTTGTGGGACCTCTGTTGTTGCCGGCCAGAAGAGACCATCTCGCAAGTCTTTCAGCCCACACATGTGAACGGGCACAGGTGATTTCTTCAGGAAGGGAGCAAATTTGCTGTCAGGATGGTTTCACCTCCGATGGCCACCATGTGGCCTTTTATGGGGGGGGGGATGGAGGGGAGGCAGAGACGCTCAGACTGGTTGGGTTTCTGCCCGCCCTTCCTCCTTTCCCCTGCTATCTTTTTTCTTGATCTGCATTTACCGCCCACCTCCTCCGAAATACTTGTTATCCTAATGGAGGAGGCAGCGGATGCTGTGGGCAATCAGTCTTTGGACTGGTTGCCCAGTTTTGCACAGTGCCAAGGGAGGATCATTAGAAGATAGTTCTGAACATATACTGGGTGCATGTTAATTATAATGTAATTCAGATAAGTCCCTGCTCCTTGAGGATATTTTTCAGTGGGCAACTTGCTTAGAAAGTGTAGGAGTTCTCTATTTATGTTCCAAACAAAATATTTTTTTCATTTTAGAAATTAAAACACTTGCTTTTTATAGATTCATAAGTAGTCCACATAAACATATGTGAACACCATATTTTTACCATAAACGGCAGCATTGTTTCACACTTCTTAGATGCTCTTATAAGGCGATAGTAAACATGATTCTTTCTGGGCTTATCCATAAATCCCATTGAGTTGTGCAGTAATCTTGTTCAAGAGCAGTTATGGAAGTGTAATATCTCTCATGCATTCATGTCATTTGTTAATGGGGTTTGGCTTGATTTTGGTTTCCTGAATTAATGAATACCTACAAAAGTGATTTTATAGATTTATGACAGAAAATATACTTTCCAAATATAATCATATACTAGCCAACATGCTGTACTCCTGTAATCCATTTCCTTCCAGAATTATTATTGCTGTGCTGTGTGAAATGCCCCACTTGCTGCTGTGTCAATCCTTATCTTACTTAGATGAGTCTTCCTGTCTCTTGCCTGATTCCCTTGTCCGATCCCCATTTATATTTGGCATTAGGTACAGCATGAGATAAAACATTTTAGGTGAATTAGTCATTTTAGTTGTTGCTCTCTACTGGCAAAAGAGGCACATTGAAAGTATAGAATATTAGAAATGCCAGAAAAGTTTGTATCTCATTTTTAAGGAAATCATTAACCACTATTTCAAGGAAGAGAGTGTTTTGAATAACAATATTTGTCAAGGTTGTTGGCTTTTTCATACAGTATGTTTTCAGTTGTTCTATGACAGAAAATGTAAACCAATGACAGTGGTAGTGCATACTGTACTGTTCCCAGTCTGACCAATTTTATTAAAGTTGTAGAGCTTTTTGTTTTTGCTAACATGAATAAAATAATTAATTTTAAATTGCAGTTCAACTAGTTCTGAAGTCTCAAATCTTTCTGAGCTTGTGGGCACAACAAATTTTGAAAAAATGGCCTAGGTATCAGTTTATTTTCTTAGTGATATACACTTCAAAATGAATGGAGCAGTTTCCCAGAAGAAAATGCCCACAAATGAAGAAAGGAGAGGGAATGGTGCCTTGAGAAGAAGCCCACAACTGTTCCAAATCCTGTTGTCCTGGTGGGAATGACTATAGTCTATGACTTTTAACTGTCTTTGAGCATGATAACCACCTCCCTTTCAAGGAGATGAAAAGTTTTCCCCCCATCCACCTGCAGAAGATTAAAATACTGTACTTTGTTAACTGGCTTTTTGCATGCTGTTTTTGCAATTCTAAAGTTAGCTGTTCACAATAGAAGTTCACATAGTAGAGGTTGTGTTTAAAATGTAAGCCACAATAGTTTGTAGAAACATATGCAGGAAAAACATTGTCTCCTGGAAATCAACTGGTTGGTGTTACATTTAATGATAGAATTGGCTAGCATGCAGATTAACATGTTAAGGTGTGTGTGTGTGTGTGTGTGTGTGTGTTCTGTGTTCTCTGTTTAAGGAATCCATATTGGTTTCTGGAACACAGGCATAGAATGATTTCTGTTGATTATATACAAAACCAGCTCTTTTATATTTTAAGCATAGAAGTCTAACTGTGGAGTGTGCAGAGCTTCTGTTGGCAGGGCAGAGGTAAGAGAGGAGCAGATTTGTTACTATTTGATCCCCCTTCCCCTTTTTTAGTTTTTTTTTTTACAATTACCCATTCATAAAACTAATGAGGGGGTAGAGTTGTGTGAGCTCCAGGAGTACTACTGATCAGGAGACATTTGGTGGTAGGTCTGGGAGTCAGGAGATTGGTGGATTTTTTGGATCCTGTTCTACCCTGCCCATCACCACCAATTTAGACTTGCATGCACCTTTATCCCTACTTTTGTTAGGAAACAAAAATCCACCTTGGAAATATGCCACCTTGAGCAGGGGAACTGTTCCACTCTTCATTCCAGTCATTTGTGTGTTCATGGTTTTCTCCTTCTTGAAAAAAATAAAGGTTGTAGTTTTTCCTCATAGAAGAATAGCTGGGGAGTGATCTTGAATTTAAAAATTGTAGAGAGGCAAAATATTGAAACCAGTTTGCCCCTCACATCTTCCCATCTGCTCAGACATTTTAGAAATGGGCTTTCTTACTAAAGGCAAGGCATATATTTTATCTAACATTTGTGAAAGAAACAGTTGCAGAAAGCATATAACTGGTATCTGCCCTATGCTTTGAAAGCTGCAGAAAACTACCTGGCACTCTCAGACAGAGAGATAAGTAATGTAAGATGGTAGGTCAGATTCGTTCCATTACAAATCTGTTGTTTATCTGAAATATCTCATGTTGTTTCTTGTCTGTCACACCATGTACTTGGACATGGATCCCGTTAGGACAGTAGTGCAAGTGCTGATGACCTCGAGGATAGACTACTGTAATGCTCTTTACATGGGGCTTCCCTTGACTCTTGTTCGGCGACTGCAGCCGGTGCAGAATGCGGCGGCCAGGCTGGTGGTTGGTGCGGGCAGGTTTGACCGCATCACCCCCATCCTGGTTCGCCTGCATTGGCTACCCATTGCCTCCTGAATAAAGTTCAAGGTATTGGTTTTGGTTTACAAAACTGTCCATGGCTGGGGACCTGACTGTTAGGTGGAGCCAATCTCCCAGAGGTCAGCTTTGTCCCGACCGACCAGAACTTCGCTAGCCTTCTCCCTCCGGGTGGCCACTCTTAGGGAGGCCCAAAGGGTCTCTACATGTAATAGGGCCTTCTCAGTGGCCGACCCAGCACTCTGGAACGAACTGCCGACAGAGATTAGGCTGGCGGATTCTCTGCCGGCCTTTAGGAGGTCCTTAGTGACCTGGCTGTTTATGGAATGTTTTGGCAATCGCTGAGTGTACAGTTGTGTGTTGGTTGTATTGTTTTGTCCCAGCCCTCTTCTTGCAGGATTTTATGTTGTGGTGTTATTCTTGTTTATTGTTTTTACATTTTATTTTTATTTTTGTTTGTTTATTATGGGGTTGTGTTTGGGCAAATTGTTTTGTATAAGGGCTAAGTAAGCCATAACATCTGAATTTCTCTTGTTTGTTAAATTATTACTGTTTTCAAGATAGACATTACCATATTTTTCTGTCTATAAAACACCACCTTTTATTAGACCCCCCACTTTTTAGATTCTGAAATAAATAAAATTAATAAATTTCCCTTGAGTTCTCCTCCACCCCCACCACCCCCACTGTTACCTTTAATTTCCCTGTTCTAAACATTCCTCTTGGCTTGGGGGGGGTTGTTTTTTGCAGAATCAGGCTTCATCAGGATTGAGCAGCCCATTAAGAAATGCCTTTCCACACTAAAAAAGGTGTGGCTTTTTTTCTTTTTCTTTCCGGAGTGCATTTCTTAATGGGATGCTCAAGCCTGAAGGAGCCTGATCCTGCAAAAAACAAACTTGCCAAAGCTGAGAGGAATGTTTAGAACAGGAAATGAAATAAAATAGCCGGGGTGGAGAACTCAAGAAAAGACGATCATGCAAAAAATAAACCACGGAGGGAAAAAGCAAGGTGAGTTTAGGTTCTCCTCCACCCACCCTTCCTGAAAGGAAATACTGCCATGGAAGTCTCTCTCTCTCTCTCTCTCTCTCTCTCTCTCTCTCTCTCTGTGTGTGTGTGTGTGTGTGTGTGTGTGTGTGTTGGAAGCTTTTCTTGCATTAAGACTTGCAATGCTTTTCTTCCACTTGTAACACATGTTCCCCTGTAACATTGACCTACATACAGTACTTTGGTGGATACAATTTTTTTCTTTTAGAAACTTTCACTGTCAGATGTGTGCAGGACACAGAATTAAAAATGGCAGTAGTGAAGATGGATAAAATGAGGGCTCATCTGAGTATGCCTTTTGTTATGTACTTGCCCTGCCTTATTCATATAATTATTGAGGTGTTCCTATTCTTATATTAATCTTGTTCAAAACAAGCTATCATTTCTTAAATGGTGGCTATCATTGTTGCATTAATACTGCAGATTTCTAATAAATGGATCCTAATGGCAGATAAATGAATTTGTGGGGATATTAGCTATACTCTATGATGGCTGAGGAATTATGGGAGTTGTAGTCTAAATCATTTTTTTACATTTATCTTAAAGCAGACTCATCTTAAATTTTACCAGCACCAGCTGATGATGGTGTCTGCTTCTGTCAGCATAAATTTATGCAATAGGGTTTTCCCCAGTGACTGACACAGAGTCACCAAGTGACATTTTAAGCTAAGCATTAGATCTACACATTTATTGTCAAACACTAAACCAGCCTTCCACTGGTTTAGGTAGGTGCATACTTAATACATACCTCTAACTTGTAACATACACACCTAATGCTGTTTTTAAAATGAGGCAGTCATATTTATTGCTGAAATACACACTTAACCCCCCCCTCTTCTATAACTCCTCCATTTTGCTCAGGAAGTTATATACCGTGAAGTATGCTGGTGGATGCAAGGATGACATCAAATTGCATACTGGACCTCCAAGGGAATATATTTAGCCTACACAACCAGCTGGGTGGACATCCCCTCTGATATGGTTTCCATTTGTCTATGTGGTGTGTGTTTGTGTGTGTGTGTGTGTTTGTGTGTGTGTGTGTGTGTATTTTCCCCACCCAAACTCACCAGATTTTGTTAGATATTGTCTGAAAGCCAGTATCTCCTATTATTAGAAATATGTTAATATCTCGAAGTATCAACTCTCTTGTTAAAAGTTGAGAATTCATATCCTGAAAGGTGGCTTTGGCGTTTTGCTGGCTTTCAGCTACCTTCTTTTGAAGAGCTTTGCTTGCCAGCTGAATGAACCCTGTCATCTGCAGATAATATTGTTTGGCAACTATCCTGACCACATCTGCAAACCTCCCCTGATAATGAGGTTGCCCAGTACTAGGCATTGCTCCACTTAAGGAGTTAATCCTTTGAGAGGAGAAAATGGAATACTGTAATCCTTCTCCAAAAAATAAAAAAATAAAAAATAAAATTAAAAAATGCTTCAAAAATCCTAGTAGGGTTGCAGTATGTTAGAAGAAGCAGTTTGAAAGCACACAATGTACAGTGTTAACGGTAAGAACAAAAATGTTGTAATCTTTATTTTTATCCTTGGGATAGCAGTATGGGAAGTTACGTGAGGTGGAAAAACAGGCTATTTTCCCCTCTTGTATATTTCAGCAGATAACTTGAGAGTTGAGAGTTTCATGCATTTAATTAGTAAGTTAACAAATATAGTGCAATCAAATGGAGCAGATGGAAAAGATACCGTATTGATGAAATAACTTCTCGGATGTTTATCAGGCATGCTAAAATTGAGATGTTATTCCTCACTTGTTTTCTCTTTTTAAAATTGTAATTTTGTAAGAAAGTGTATGCTTTTTAGTTTTCATTATGTATTTACAAACATTCTATTAAATATTTTCCAAGTGAATCTTTGAATATACTTTGGTATGACATTTAAAGTAGATGAAATGTGTTTTTAAAAAAGGATGAATGACGCTTTGTAGAATAGAAGTTAATTTACATCTTATATAGTACATATATAATATAGCAATTGCTATTAACTATCAATTTAAGAACAATTCTAATGCTAAAACATCAAATCCAATAAAAACACTTAAATTTAATAAATTAATACTGCATCTAGTAATCTAGTATGGTCTTTTAATGAAATAATAAGGGTGGGAGTCAGTCTAGGTTTCTTTAGCTGCCTATGTTGATTTGACCTAATGTACTACAGTTCATACAACACTTTGGCCCATCTACTAGATGATTTAGTTGCTCCCACTAGTGGACCTTCATATGTGGGTCTGAAAGTGCAGATACATTCATACAAGTGAAGGTAGCAATACAGATGCCTGTACCATAGATCTTTTAAGATTTTCAAAAGCTGATGTGAACACTTGAAATTGAACTCAGAAATCCTCATTACCAGAGTTGACCTCTAAACATTGTTGAATCACAAGCTTCCAGGGGACATACCACACTATCAGATTTGGTCCTCCACCTTTAAAAGAATTTAAGTAGCTTGAAGGTCAGATTTAATTGTTAGTCTGTGTGTGGAACATTGGTTTCCCTACCTATCAGTCAGTGGCAGAATTCCTGTTCGTGTAAATTTACTCTGGATATACTGGATGATATCATTTAGCTATAAGAATCTTTAATTTAATGAAATTTAAGACTTCCTATCCACCACCAACCACCTGCTCGCTGGATCCTTAAATTCTGTCCAAAACCTTTTATGAGGGGATGCCTGCCAGCATAAGTGGAATGATGTGCGTTATGCTGGTAAATAGCCACTATTAATGTGTTGCTGCTTATATATCTGGTCACAAACACTGCTATTCTACTAGATACATGAGTAGAAGTGCCAGTACCTGCTACAATTTCCTACTATTTAGGCTGTTATATTTATGTCAGTGTAAATTTGCAGCAAAGTTGTTCCCCTAAATTACAACAAGCTCATATTCAAAAGAGGAAGCCTGCATAGCAAATGATTACCTGTAATCTGCTGCATGATTGTGCATGGTAGTCAACAGATATTTTGGAAGTGCAGTCCTCCCTGCTTCTTGGATGTTTGCCTTGCCAGTACTGTACAGTTATTGCTAGTTGGATACAGATCTTGGTGGGTCAACATGAAGTTCTTTAGTTTTGTGAAATAGTTAAACGCTTTTATGTAGAGTAGTCCCCCGCCACAACATGCCCCAAATATTGCGGCCCCGCTATATCACAAGATCTGCCCCCCTCCACTTTGGTGATGGTGGCCCTCATGGAGGCCTCCTGACCCAGCCATGGCCACAGCGGAAGCCTCTGGACCTCACAGAAGCCTCTGGATCCAGTGGAGGTCCTGGCCCTCACAGAGGCCTCTGGCCCCAGCCGCTGTTGCAGCAGAGGCCTCCAGTTGCAGCAGAGGCCTCCGGTTGCAGTGGCAGCCCCAGCAGAGGCTTCTGGACTCAGGCATGGAAGCCTCCGCTGCAGCCATGGCTAGGGCTAGAGGGGTCCGGGTCCAGGTCCAGAGGCCTTCGTTGCAGCTGGGGCCGGAGGCCTCTGCAGCTGAGGTCTCCACCAGGTTTGGAGGCCTCCACTGTGGCTGGGCCAGGAGGCCTCCACTATGGCTGGGACCTCCATCAGAGCCAGAAGCCTCCATGAGGGCGAGAGGCTTTCGTGCCTTGGTCCAGTGGCCTCTGTTGCAGCCACAGCTGGGGCTAGAGGCTTCCACAGCTGTGGCTGGAGGCCTCCATGGCTGGGAGCTCCATTTGGTCTAGAGGCCTCCATTGGGTCCAGAGGCCTCCGTGAGAGCCGGAGGCTTTCCTGCCTGGGTACGGAGTCCGTTCCCAGCCACGCCACCACTGCCTACATTTCCCTTCACATGCCTGCTTGCTTGCCAGCATGGTGGTGTGACTGGGAACAGACCCCTTTCTCTCAGCCAGCAGAGGCAAAAGAAGGAAGGTTGTAGGAAGGAGAGTCTCTGGACCCAGCTGCGGCCACAGTGGAGGTCTCCAGACCTGGCCCAATATGTGGGAAACATCACCACAACAGCATCTGCATATCGCAAATTTTCATTTATTGTGGGTGTTTAGGAAAACTTTTTTTTATTTTTTATAACATAAAATAACATAGAATAACAATAATAAACAATTATAAAAAAGTAATAGACAATAATAAACACTACAAAGTACCCCCCACCCCCAGGAAACCCACAGAAAAGGAATATTCATCACGCAGTGAAATGGGGGTTTGGAGAAAAATTTCTAAGTGTAATAGACCAACTCTGTTCTCATAGCACCTCATCAGTTATAGTCAACGATGGGATGACAGAACAGATCACCCTAGGCCGAGGAACGAGACAGGGATGTCCTTTATCGCCAGTTCTGTTTTGCATAGTGATAGAGTTACTAGCTAACGCAATAAGGGATGATCAACTAATCAAAGGTATGGGTAAGGAGGGTAAGATAAAAATTAGTTTATTTGCGGATGACTCTTTGTTAACAATAAAAAATCCATTAGAAAACATACTAAGAATAAAAGCACATTTAAAGGAATTCGGTGAAACAACCGGACTATGTGTCAACTGGCAGAAATCAGAAATTATGCTCTTCAATCAGGATAACCGAGACACGGAGGAGATGTCCAATTACGGATTGAAAGTTTGTAAATGTATGAAATACTTAGGGATACTTTTAGATAAAGACATTAGCAAAACGAAAGAACGAAATTACACAAAAATAAAAGAAGAGATTAGAAATAAATTACAAAATTACTCCAAATTAAACTTATCATGGTTTGGCAGAATAGCAATGGTAAAAATGTGTTTAGGAAACCTAACTCCTGCAATAAATGGGGGACTACTGTTCTTAAAATAATTCTGAGAGATTGTCGTACTTTTTACAGTGCATATTGCTGTTATGTGTTGTCAAGCTGCTTTTGACTAAAGGTGATCCTACTGTCTAGATGCCCTGAGCACATCCGATCTCGCCTGATCTCGGAAGTTAAGCAGGGTCGGGCCTGGTCAGTACTTGGATGGGCGACCACCAGGGAATACCAGGTGCTGTAGGCACCTGGAGTAGGAACTGGCAAGCCACTCCAGTATTCCTTCCAAGAAAACTGCATGGACATGGGGTCACAAAGAGTTGGTCACGACTGTGAGCCTTTTCACATGACCCCTAAGATCCACTGGCCCCTTAAATTCGGACCAGAGATCTTGGGGGTTCGTTGCTGTTCCTCCGTCCCCACCCCTCTCCGCACTTCCTTGCTCCTGTCTGTGAGGGGAGGGAGGAAAAAAAGGGACAAAAGAATAAAGCCTTACCCCCCGCTGCCGGGGAGCCCCGTCACTTCCTGATTCCTTCTCTTAAAGGGGCGGGAGGCAAAAAACAACAACAAAAAGAAGCGAGGAGAGCCCGGCACATCCACATCATGGAATTTTCACCTCACAAGAGCAGGTACAAGAAAAGTGCGCTGGGTCATGCTTAGGTGGGTGGGGTCGCACTTAATTTCCTCTAAACTCCAGAGCTGGTGGGGAAACATTTTTAAGCTCCGGAGCTGGGAGCCATTTGCCCCGGAGTTTAGGGGTTGTGTATAAACGCCCTGTAACGACGCAATAACAAGAATGTATGAAGGATCTTCTAAATATTCTGTCCTCTACAGTCCTGCTCAGCTCTTGTAAACTGAAGCCTAGAGCTTCTTTATGGGAGTCCATCCTGTATTTGGTCGTCTCCTTTTCCTGTTACCCTTAACTTTTCTCAGCATCTGCAGATAGAAGCAACTTGACAGTGTGTAACTACAGCAGTTGTCTCATCTAGAAAATCTTGTTGTGATGAACATATCACGCAATTTGAATGCCTACTAGGTTGCCATAAGCTGGAAGTAACTTGGTGACATGTAGTAATGAATGCATGTTTCAAAGTGTGTGACCTTGTGAGTGAATCCTGTGTTTGTTATACCCGAATGATTTTTATATTCTGCCACCAGAAGAGCTTGTCTATGCATTTTTGAGATAAAAATGTGTAGGATAAATGTTCATTTCAATGCAGAAAAGATAATTATGATAATACCATGTCAGTTCCATATCTTAAGCTCTTTTTGGCATATGCTGAATATGTGTTTGTCTAGGTGTTTAATGATGCCAAAACGCTCCTCTTAGGCTGAATAAACATTACATAATAGTATTGACCTGTGAAGTAGGGGAGAAAAAGCTTATCCTGCAGTTTAAACTGATAAGCTTTATCGAAGAATAGTCCATTTAAGGTGTTTTCTGTATGTAAATTGAATGTTGCCATGTTTGCTTTGTCAACTGGTTCAATATCATGGTCAAATATTGAATTAGTTTGCTTCATCTGACTGCAAAAGATGTGAATGGTCTATATATATATCTCCTAAAAAATATCTGTTTCACAGAATTGACCTGAAGATTGACATTTATAATTAGTAGCAACATAAATTATTTTATAATGATGCCACATATTTATTTTCTGGACTTTCATGTGTTTTTTGTAACATAAAGTTTTCAGTAAGACAGATTAATATTCCTTCAGCAAGAAAATACTTCTCTCCATTAGAATCCAACTTATTAGAATTGTCTTATCAGTGATTGGTTTTTAAAAATCAATTTTCAGGGAAGCTTTGCAGAAAATAATATAATAGAATTGCTTACAAAGATGTGTGATGAATATTCCTTTTCTGTGGGAAAAATTAAATTATTAAATTATTTTTAAAGCTTTTTATAGAACTGAATCAGAGTGTTAAGAACAATACTTTTCACAAGTTGACAACTATTTTATCTAATAAAGATATATTATTATGAAACTGAAGTGTGGAGATTGCCTTATTTAATTCCATTTTAAAGTAAAAAGGTATGGTGATACTTCAAAATTACTGGCTGCACTTAGTTCAGAATTAAGTACAGTATTAAAATGGAAATGAACTTTGCAGTAAAATTTTATTTTGATAACTTAAGTTTATGATGATATATTAGTAATGTTGCCAGTTTAAAAGTTTGAAGGAGAACAAGTAACATTAGTATTGACTAAACATGGTTGGATAGCCAATGTGGTATTTTGGGCATGATGCTTGACTAGGAATCAAAACAGCTAGGTTCAAATACCAGTCCAGAATGGAATTGTAGTAGGGTTGATGGTAAATGACTGCTTGCACATCTCACACACCGTGAATATCTCCTAGAGTTGCCATAAGTTGAAAGCAACTTGGTGACAAGTAGGAATGAGACTTGCATCCATGCTCGATGGGTCTAAATTCTGGATAGACATGAAATGCAGTCTTTTCTCATGTACAGTGGTACCTTGTATAACAGACAGCTTGTATAACAGAAAATTTGTACAACATAAAAAATTCCAGAGATAGGGGAAATTTGCTTAACATAATTTCCTATGGGGAAAATCCGTACAACATAAAATGGGATTACTCTGCTTTCAATGCATTCCTATGGGAATTTGTATAAAGGAAAATTTGCTTAACATAATTTCATTTGGAACGAATTAATTCCTTTATACAAGGTACCACTGTATAAGAATATATTTTTGTCTAAAGTTGTTAGACTAAAAATTGAGGGTTGTTTTATACTTGGAAGTAAGCTGAGGAGAGATACGTGTGATTGCAAAACTTTAATTTTTGGGTTGGATTGGGGGGCATCTTATACATGGGGGTGTCTTGTAGACAGAAAAAGATCAGGGTAGTGAAGCTTTGGAATTCCATATATTTTGTATAACAACTCTCATAGTCCTTTGTCATTAGCAATGCAGGCTGGGAATACTGAGTATTGTAGCCCAAAATACATGGAATGCCAAAGATCCACCATCCGTGGAATAGATTGTACTGTATGGCGAAAAGTGTGGATGACCTAGCACTTGACTTTTCCCCATGTTTTGTTTTTCCATAGTAAGATAAAGCAAGGTCTCTTGCCTAGCTTGGAGGATTTGCTCTTCTATACTATTGCAGAAGGACAAGAGAAAATACCAGTTCATAAGTTCATTACAGTAAGTGTTTTGTTTTATTTTGAAAGAACAATGTATAAAATAGTTTAGACCAGTATTGGCGAACCTATGGCACAGGTGCCAAAGGTGGCACTCGGAGCCCTTTCTGTGGGCACCCAACATTGCCCCTTCACAGCTGCCTTTATTCAGGTTAAATTGCTGTATTGGCACTTTGTGAAAAATTAGTGGGTTTTGAATCGCAGTTTGGGCACTCAGTCTCTAAAAGGTTTGCCATCACTGGTTTAGACTCTTCTATTTTTTCTATTTTCTAAATAGCCTCTTTGATAAACCTGAAAGCCAATGTGGCATGTCTGTTAATTATGATCTGATTGATGGGAAGATGATTAAAGTTGAGGATTCTAGGTGTTTTAGGGTTGTAAAGATGCTATCCTTGATATAATTTTCCGCCTCATAAATCGAAGTTACATTAGTATATATCTTCTAAATATGGTTATTTCAAGACACTGGGAATCAGAGCTGTTTTGGAAATGTATCAGCTGCCCACTGAACTATCGTGGAAAATAAGACCAGGTGATGCGCAGACCTGCAATTGTATGTTTCCTGAAAATGTTCAGAACAAAAAAGGTTTGTGATGGTTCTTTTCTCATAGGCTCTAAAATCTACTGGTTTACGAACATCTGATCCAAGACTGAAAGAATGTATGGATATGCTAAGACTGACACTTCAGACAACATCAGACGGTGTCATGCTAGATAAAGATATCTTCAAAAAGTAAGTACCCCTGTTGAAATGAATTCATCCTAAAATAATTGGCCCTAAAATGTATCACATTTGGTGCATCAGCTTCGAATAACAGTGATGTTTGGGGGAGGGCATATAGCAAGCTAGTGATGCTCCAGAAAGATTCCTGATTTGTTTGTTTTTCAATTTCTCCTTCATTTTGAAGACAGCATAGTCGATGATAGGGAGGGGATTTTCAGAATTCTAGGTCTTCCAGATGTTGCCTACAGTCCATCAGAGGGGATGGAAAAGAATGTGGCAAAAGAGAGGTCATTCTACTGCCCTTGTCTACTTCATGTCACATGCATCTGCTAGGAAGAAGATGGGTGGTAGACCTCTCAGTCCTACTGCTTCCTGGCAGTTATCTCAGTGAACCAATGGGAAGATAATCTTCGGCTTGGAGAGAGAGGCAGGGTATCTCTCAATGCCATTTGCAGGGAATCATAAGCAGATGAAGACATCTGCTTGGGAATACCCTGAAGCAAATGGGGAGCCACTGCTGTGTGAGACAGAATGCTGGACTGGGTGGGCTGTGGCCTGTTCCAGCAAGGCTGTTCTTAAATTCATATGTTATGTTCTTATGTTCACAAATCATTAAATCTCACTGAAGTAGCATTCCCATGGCATACTGGGGCAATTCCCAGCAACCATATATTACAACAGTTGTAATACTGGCTCTTTGAAGTTAATGTATTTGAGTTCATGGAATTTAAATAGTCATTGCAGGAGTGGGATTGGGAAATGATCAGCAATGTGGAGAATTGTTTTAAACCCACTTTTGCAAGTACAGTACATGGCAATCCCCGTGAATATTGTTTTTTTGGAAAGTAATCTTTAAAAACTAAAAGAGAGTTTGGTCATCTTGTCTGTTATATAGAGCATGTTTCTATGTGTAAGAAACTGTAGGGAACAGATCTTGTATCAAATAGCTTCTTTTCAGATTCTTGGAGCTTCTGAAGCCAGAAAGTCTTGTCACAGGCCTATTTCAATGCATTTATGATATAGCAATCTGCTGTTTATCAATTTATACTAATGAGATAGTAATTTCTTGATTGCGCTTAATTTGTTGCTCCTTTTTAAAAATTGTCTCTAACTATAGGTAAACATACATATTTTGATCTCATTGTGAAGTTGTGATTTGGTCCCCAGCAAGTATAATATAGTCTTGACACTCCTGCCAACATTTTAATCGGTCGTTTGGATAAGAGAAAAAGCCAGAATTCCGTGTAATGCAGGTAGCAGGACTCAAACCAACCGTTCATTTCTTAAAGTGATCAAATTAGTACTTAATATATACATTCTAGAAATCTCATTTTATCTTTCTAGAATGAGAGGCAATTTATTCAGTGATAATATGGATATTTAGCATTTTGACATGTAACATATTTTGATATTTCACAGATGTGTTCAAAGCAATATCGTCTTACTTACTCAGGCTTTCAGACGAAAGTTTGTAATTCCAGATTTTGTGTCATTTACCTCTCACATTGATGACCTTTATGAAAATGCTAAAACACAATCTGGAGGAAAGGTGAGTGGTGTCATAAAATAAGTGCCATATATATCAGGCCTGCCCAACAGGTAGCCCGCGGGCTACTGGTAGCCCGCTGGCCATCAATAAAAAAAGTGAGGGGATAAGTTCTCCCTCCCCTCCCATCCCAAGGATCACCACTGCCCCAGCAAAATTCTGGGTCTGCCAGGCCACTGCCTCAGCCAGGCAGGGCAGTTCAAGGGCCATGGTGCATTGAAATCTGTTCCCTCCACAACAGATTAATTGGTTTTCAATGCATTTCTATGGGAAACCGCTGCTATACTTACAAAAGTTTTTACTTATGAGCATGTGTTCAGAACAGATAAAATTTGTAAGTAGAGGTTTTAGTGTAGTAGCCCTCAGGCACTTTGGGCTGGAAAAAGTAGACCTTGGTCTGTTCAAAGTTGAACAGCCCTGATATATATTAACAGTCACAATGTGCCATCAAGTCAGTTCTGACTTATGTTGACCCTTTCCAGGTTTTTCCAGGTAGAGGACACTCAGAAGTGGTTTACCACTCCCTTCTTCGGTCTCTCTCTCTCTCTCTCTCTGTCTCTCTCTGTCTCTCTCTCTGTGTGTGTGTGTGTGTGTGTGTGTGTGCGCGCACGCGCACATCCTGGCATTGTGTAGTCCCAAGGACAAACAGGATGCCTCTGGTTGCAGGAGGCACAGTAGGGAATCGAACTCCCAACCTCTGGCTCTGCACTCACAGACCTAAACCACTGAGTTATCCAGGCAGCATCCTATTTATTGGTGTAGCATAAAAGAGGCACAGCTTAAAAGAGCCAGTTCTTAGTTGAGTTCTTGTTTCAGAAGATATCTATATAAGTCTCAGGAAAATATCTATTATGATGATGACTTTCACATCATCATCATCAACAACAAAAAATGATGTGAAGATTACAGTTAAGATGATTTTTTTTACATTTTCTCATTAAATACCACCCCCTTTGTTTTCTTTTCTCCATCTTTGCATTGCACTGCGGGGGGGGGGGGGTTGTTGGTGTGTGTTCCAGCACTGCACGCCTTTAAAGTGCACTTTATAAAGAGGTCTGAACCCCTCCCCCCAGCTTTCCCCTCTTTTTTCAGACCTCTGGAACAGATTAGTTGGTTTCCTATTCATTTCAATGGGAAACTGCTGTTCAGATAACAAATGTTTCGGATAATGAGTTGCCTCGGAGAACAAATTAAATTCCTTATCAGAGGTACCAATGTATGTTCATTTTTAGTAGCTATATTTGTAGTAGTATGTAAATACTCAATATAGTAATTTCTGTTGTTGGTCTTTTTTTGAACAGGTTGCTGACTATATTCCACAGCTGGCTAAATTCAGTCCAGACTTGTGGGGTGTGTCTCTTTGCACAGTTGACGGACAGAGGTACTTTATACAATCTAAAATATTTGAATTACCCAAGTAATGTTGTGGAAGAAACAGAAACCTATTCAATGTCAACTTAAAAAAGTCTGCTTCATGGGACTAGTTGGGGGGATCTAAATTTTTGTTAAAGTTCTGTTCATTGCAGTCCTACATTGTTAGACAACTCAAGTGACATTTCTTTAAAATACAGTATGCTAATAGAGCCAGCTGCTGAAAACAAGAAGTATAGTAACAATGAAAGTGAAATCAAACCTACCAAAATTTCAGTTTGTATAGAATGTACACAGTACTTTTATTCTCTCCATATTCTTTAAGGTGGCACTTCAGTTTGAAACCAGCCACTGGGATTGCTGATTGAAAGGTTGGTGGTTTGAATCCACGCAACCGGATGATCTCACATTGCTTGCCCTTCCTCCTGCCAACTTAGCAATTCAAAAACACATACAAATGCAAGTAGATAGATAGGTGCCACATGACCACGGAAATATGTCTACAGAAGAATGCCATCTCTTCAGTTTACAAAAGGACATGAGCACCAGGTCCTAGAGTTGGAAATGACTGGACTTAATTGTCAGGGGAACGTTGACTTATTTCCGAAAGAAGTGACTATTATACTTCAAATATATCAAGAACCTAATATTCTGATATACTTAGTAATGTTATTCACATGCAACCACAGTGGTAAATTACAAACTTTGGAAACTTTGATTCCGAGGTAGTCTTCAAGGACGAAGTTTCCTTACATGATGGGCCAAAGTTTGATTGTCTTCCTGGACATACCCTCTGCCTATGCAAGTGGCAACCCCCTTAATCCTTACGGTTAAGTACAGTAATACCTCGGATAGTGAATGCCCCCTGATAACATTTTTTTCGGATGACAAATGGAAATTTCCAGGTATAGGGCTGCCTCAGATAGCTAATGATCCCTATGGGCTGCCTCGGATAACAAATGTTTTGCTTTGCAAGAAAAAAGTGTACCCAGGATGCATTGCACTCCATGTAGTCTGTGGAGGGATGGGAGGAGTTAGAGCATTCTTTCCATGGTGTTTTGGAGCCATTTGGGACCTTTTTTTGCTGAGGGATTTGGACCTTTTAAACTTGGAAAGGTAGGGAGTTAAGGTTTTCTTGCATTTTCCTGTCCATTTCCATTGCTTTCCATTTTAAAATGGAGGGCGAGCTGAGTTGTGGTTTGCAAAGAATCCTTGTGGCTTTTCCCCCCTTCGCATTGCTTTCCATTTTAAACGGAGGGCGAGCTGAGTTTGGGTTTGCAAAGAATCCTCTTCTCATTGCTTTCATTTTAAAACGGAGGGTGAGCTGAGTTTGGGTTTGCAAGGTGTTTTTTGGGGGGGATGGGAGCTTGGTTTTACTGATTTTTGAACTGCTTTCCATTGCATTTTTGGCAGGAAAAGCCTGGTGTACTCTTGCTGGTTTCTTTTGTCCATGATTGCATTGCATTGAAGGTGTGTGTTGGGGGGTGTTCCAGCACTGGAAGCCTTTAAAGTGCACGTTGTAAAGAGGTCTGGAAACACCACCAAGCTTTTTTGCCTTTTTTCAGACCTCTGGAAAGGTTTGATCGGTTTCCCATTCATTTCAATGGGAGACTGTGTTTCCAATAACAATTTTTTTCCGATAACACATTGCCTCTGGGAACCAATTAAATTCGTTATCAGAGGTACCACTGAATTTCATCTGCATACCTAACCACAACTGATTGGCTGTGAATGAGAATGTGAAGATATAGGCCAGTGGTGGCGAACCTTTAAGAGACTGAGTGTCCCAACTGTGATTCAAAACCCACTATATTTTTCACAAAGTGCCAATGCAGCAATGTAATCTGAATACAGGTGGCTGTGAGGGGGCGATGTTAGGTGCCCACAGAAAGGGCTCCGAGTGCCACCTTTAGCACCCGCACTATAGGTTCACCGACACTGATATAAGCTGTCTTGAATGTAACAGTCTGCCAAGCTTAAGGTCTCTAGTCCATGCTGTCTCACTGAGCCTTCATATTCCATTTCACTCAAGTTTCTTTTTGATCACCTTTGCCCAGTTAACCACAGATATGGTGTTACATCTGAATGTGCTGTGTTTTGTTGTCTAAGCCTGGGTGGAAAACAAGGAAGAAAAACTTAAACTGTGGCTTATTTTTGCAAGTAGGTCAGACAGATAAATGAAATGTCCAAGGTTGAAAGATAATTAATGAGCCTGAGGTTTGTCAGAGCATGATCTAGTGTTGTTATGAACAAACCATGTTTCCATTGGATTTTGAATCATGGCTTACAGTTACGGAAATAAGTATTTTATGCCCTGCTGATTTTGACCGTTTGCCCTCTGACAAAGGAATGACCTGGCTGTAACTTTAATGGTAGGTTTATTGTAACGGTGAGAGGCAGCATGACAACAACAAAAAACCCTCAAAAACCCAGTGCCCAAAAGTCAGATACGGATTTGCATTGTAGTGAGGGAAATAGTTATTCAAGCCCCTATCAGCAGAAGTTGTCTAAGTACTTGGTTGCAAAACCCTTGTTGGCAATCACAGAGGTCAGACGTTTCCTGTTGCTGGCCACCAGGTTTGCACACATCTCAGGAGGGATGTTGTCCCACTCCTCTTTACAGATCTTCTCCAAGTCAGGAAGGTTTTGAGGCTGATGTTTGGCAACTCGAACCTTCAGCTCCCTCCAGATATTTTCTATGGGATTAAGGTCTGGAGGCTGGCTGGGCCACTCCAGGACCTTCATGTGCTTCTTGAGCCACTCCTTTGTTGCCTTGGCTGTGTGTTTTGGGTCATTGTCATGCTGGAATACGCATCCACCACCCATTCTCAATGAGAGATATGTTGGCTGAGGGAAGGAGGTGCTCACCCAAGATCTGATGGTACATGGCCCCATCCGTTGTTCCTTTGATGTGGTGAAGGTGTCCTGTCCCCTTAACAGAAAAACAACCCCAAAGCATAATGTGTCCACCTCCATTTTTGACGGTGGGGATGGGGATGGCGTTCTTGGGCTCATAGGCAGCATTCTTCTTCCTCCGCACATGGCGAATTGAGTTTTAATGCCAAAGAGCTCAATTTTCATCTCATCTGACCAAAACACTTTCACTGAAATCTCCTCTGGATCATTCAGATGTGCATTGGCAAACTGCAGATGGGCCTTTACATGTGCTGTCTTGAGCATTGGGAGCTTGCGGGCACTGCAAGATTTCAGTCCTTCATGGCGTAGTGTGTTCCCCATTGTTTTTTTGGTGACTATGGTTCCAGCTGTCCCGAGATCATTTACAAGCCCCCCCCCCCCCCCGTGTACAGAGGCATAGCTAGAGTTTGGAGCACCTGGAGACAAAGTCAGTTTTTGCGCCCTCTCCTCCCCACAACCATGTATCTATCGCCCAGCCAGCAAGGAGGGCCAGGGGACGCAGCCATAGCCTGTAGGTCGGCAAGCTGGCTGGCTGGGGCTTTCCTTCGTAGGGCGGGAGGGCAGTGCCTCCCTTGCCCTTCTTTGCCAACCTCAAGTATGGGGCTTGGGGTGAGGAGAAGAGGAGGAGAAGTTGCCCAGGCTGGCGCTGAGCAGCTGAAGAAGAGCTCGAAGGTGGCCGGCTCGCAGTGCCGGCTGCTCTGCCAGTAGCTGTAGGCCATGGAGAACTGGTAGAGGTTGGTGAGGACCGCCAGCAGCAGGGCCCAATCTGGGCTTCCCATGTCCCCTCCATTCTCGCTCGGTCACTTGCTTGCTCTCTAGGGGCCGAGGGCATGCACTGGGCTACCTGGCCAGCAGGACGGGTGCTGCCTTTGCACTCCCCACAGCAGGAGAAAGGTGCCGGGTGTGCGGGTGGATGGTTGAAGGAGGAGTGGCCCAGCTGCACACCCAGGGAGGATCCAGGCACCCACAGGCAGCTATCGCCACACCTCTCTCCACCGAAATCAGGCACCAGGTCCCAGTCTGACGGCGTGTGCTGCTGCTAGCCCCAAGAAGCCCCAGACCCACGCCTGCCTGCCGGCCGTCCCCTCAACAACCCCCGGCCAAGGGGCGTCTTCCCACTGGATAGTGCCAAGCAGGCAATGTTTTTTTCTTAAGGGGCACCTCCGTCGCACGCTTCCCCCTCCTTTCTCAGAGGTGCTGCTTTGGGAAAAAAAATACATTGCCTGCTCCCCCCCCCCGACTAAGGATCACCACAACTTAGCTGGGGAAAGGAGAACTGCTGGTGGGAGGGCGCATGGCTTCCTCCTCATCCTCCCCCTCCAGGTACCCCCCGATTGCTGCATGCCCAGGGCAATGCACCCTTACCCTGTCCCCCCAGATACGCACCTGCCTGTGTAGTTCTGGGCTGCTTTGTCACCATTCACATGATATTGCAACTCCACGAGGTGAGATCTTGCATGGAGCCCCAGACTGAGGCTGATTGACAGTTATTTTGTGTTTCTTCCATTTGCGAATTATCATGCCCACTGTTGACACCTTCTCATCAAGCTGCTTGGCAGTTGTCTTGTAGCCAAGTCCAACCTTGTGCAGGTCCACACTCTTGCCCCTGACATCCTTTGACAGCTCTTTGGTCTTGGGCATGGTTGTGAGTTGAAAGTCTGTTTGCTTCTATGGGCAGGTGTCTTTTTTAAGAGTCCTGTGGCACAATGGTTAAATGCCTGTACTGCAGGTAAAATTGCGCACGACCTGGGCTTCAATCCCAGGTAGCAGGCTCAAGGTTCACTCAGCCTTCCATCCTTCCAAGGTCAGTAAAACAAGTACACATTGCCCCTTGCTTGCGGGGGGGATGTGTAGCCTGCATACTGTAATTAAAAACTGTAAACCGCCCAGAGACAGCTTGAAGTGGTATGGGGCTGTATATAAGCAGAACACTTTGCTTTTTATACAGGTACTGTAACAAGCTGGGATTAGGAGCACTCCTGTGCAGAGGGTGTTCCTCATCTCAGCTCGTTTCCTACATATAGTGAAAAGACACCTGGGACCTAGAACTCTTGCTGATTGATAGGGGCTTGAATAATTATTTTCCTCATTACAATGCAAATCCATATCTGACTTCTGGGCACTAGGTTTTTGAGGGTTTTTTGTTGTTGTTACACTGTCTCTCACAGTAACAATGAACCTACCATTAACATTATAGCCTGGTCATTCCTTTGTCAGAGGGCAAACGGTCAAAATCAGTAGGGGATAATATACTTATTTCCATAACTCTACACTATTACAAACCTACTGACCATCTAATGGTTAAAACAGTGGTCATATTTATTTTATTTTATTTTATTTTATTTTAACACTTTTATACCGCCCATCTTCTGGAGGAACTATATATGAGCCTTACCAGCTGACTTTTGGGAAATGTGTTACAGACATCATTGTGGGGAATTATTCTTTAGGAAGGGCCCTCTATAGAGCTGGATTGGGAGCAAAATGATCTTCTTTGAAGCCTTTTTGAGTCTCATGAGACACTGAGGCAGTTTCCTTATTTTTGAATGGAAGATCATGACAATAGAGGTGAGAAGAGCTAGTTGTGATTTTTAATTTTCATTTCATTTCATTTTTGCTGCATCTCCCAGAATTTTGCCTGTGAAAATTCATGACGAATTCTGGGAGTTTGAGTCCAAAACCCCCACAAGTTTCATGCCTGCTGGTGCTTTTTTTAAATAAAATGTTTTGTTAACTTTCCCTATTATTATTATTTTGCCTGTCCTAATAATATTTTTAGTAATAGGGTGTTGCAAATTGAAAATTTTGAAAGGTTGTAGCAGTTGAATAATATTAACAGGAACTTCTTTCAAAGTTACTGCCCCAAAACATGTGAAAGTGCCCAATAACTGATTTATTGTTTCTTTCACAGGCATTCTGTTGGAGATACCAAAGTACCATTTTGTCTTCAGTCCTGTGTGAAACCTTTGAAGTATGCTATCGCTGTTAATGATCTTGGCACCGAATATGTACACAGATATGTTGGTAAAGAACCCAGCGGACTAAGATTCAACAAATTGTTCCTCAATGAAGATGGTAAGTTAGCTGCGCATGTGCCAGTGAAAAAGAACAGAGTGAAAGAAGTTAAGGTTTGAAGTGGAACACCTGCCAGCCAAGTGAACAGCCTCATGAATATGTATTTTAGTTTGGTACTGGTGCCAATCTGATGCTGTTATTTGTAGTTGTGTGGAATTGCAGTGGAGTATTTCAGGGTAATGCAGGTAATGGAAAATAATTAGAAATTCATATATACTTTTTGACTGTGGCTGCATCCTAAGGTTGACATGCTATTGTTATGGGTCGTTGTGGAATTAGCAAGAAGAGGGTTGATTTATTCCCCCTAGTCTGTGTGGAGAGGTGCTTGCAACTGAAATTGGTTGGAAGGTAGGAGGGAAGGGACCTCCCAATTAGAGGAGCTGGCCGTAACTCTTGAAATTTTTGTCTACAACCTTGAATGCAACCTTGAAGGAATGTTATCAGAATGATCTCTTCTTGGTAGCTTATGGTACCAAAATTAGTGCCACCTGGCCTGTCTGATGAGCTCCTCTTGCAGAAGGATTGAAACATCCAGAGATGGTATATAAGGGAAGCATAAGATTGGATCACTCAAGCAGCTTAAATTTATGCCCAGTTTGTTTAGCCTCATCTTTCAACAGAATGCAATCTATGCTTGTCAGCTCTGCTCAGTTCTGTGTATATACTGCAACAATGCTACATCTTTGTTACTTTGTAAGTATAAATCTAGATAGCCAGTTCTGTTATCTTCTGTGGGTCTTATTCTCAGCTGCCTAAGGTGGTTACTTCACGTCCTTCCTCGAGCCGAGGTGAACTTGCCTCCGTGTTGAAATTGGTTTTCAACACGGATCGAGAAGTGGATTGAAAAGATTCCCGAGCTCCAGGACGGGAATATCTCACACCGCTTGGAGCGCAGTTCAGGGGGCATGGTCGGGGTGAACTCGGATTGACCCCACAAGGACATGAGGTTCTGATCCTTTGAACTTGGATTGACCCCACAAGGACGTGAGGTTATGTTCCTTCGAACTCGGATTGACCCCACAAGGACGTGAGGTTACGTTCCTTCGAACCGGTCTCCAGTGGGGCCGTGAACTGCAGCGAGAGGGACGTGAGGTATCAGCCTAAGTTTCTGAATGGGTTTTGTTTTACTTTTTATTATGGAACTGCTTCACATCACTTTGATTCCTGGCAGATGTCCACACCTGGACTAGCAAGGGTGGCCGGGTACATGGTTTACTAAGTAACACCCAATATGGTGCTACCTCTGTGTGTGTGATCATCTAGCATATATGTTCTTTCATATACAGTGGTCCCCCGCTCTTTCACGGTTCATATACTGCAGTCCCGCTATATCACGGTACCACAGTACAGTTTTTCTCCCGCACCCCAGTGTCCATGAGCTGCAGCCCAGGGTTTGGGGAAGGGGGGGAGGTTTAAAAATCCCAGGCTCTTAAAATCTCTCCTCCCTTCCCCAAGCCCCGGGCTCCAGATGATTAGCACTGGGGTGGGGCAATGGAGGCACAGCGTGCCACGCCCCCATGCCCCGGGGAGTCAGGAGAAGGGGGGCGGACAATGTTTAAAATGTCTTTAAACATTGCGTGTGCCCCCGCCCGGCCCAACCTGCATCCGCATATCATGGATTTTCAATGATCACAGTTGGGTCAGGTCCCTAGCCCCTGTGATAGACGGGGTTACTGTACGGTATCATGATATGGAGTATTTCAGGGTAATGCAGGTAATGGAAAATAATTAGAAATTCATATATACTTTTTGACTGTGGCTGCATCCTAAGGTTGACATGCTATTGTTATGGGTCGTTGTGGAATTAGCAAGAAGAGGGTTGATTTATTCCCCCTAGTCTGTGTTTGGTGTATGTATTTAACAAGATTCTTGTTCTAACACACCATCTATCAGTTGTCAAAATGGTTGGTTTAAATCAGCAGTGGCCAAACTTCACCCCTCCAGATGTTTTGGACCACAACTCCCACAGTCCTTTGTCATTGGCAGTACAGGCTTAGAATTTTGGGAGCTCTGGTCCAAAACATCTGGAGGGCCAAAGTTTGGACATGCCTGGTTTAAATCTTTATTTGTTGACTTGGTAAATGCAATGGATTTCTGTTCTGTGAACAATTACATTGATACTTGGATACATTTTCACATGTATAGATAAAATGTACAAACTGGGCCAGAGGGGCAGTCCTGATTCTTTAGATGCTTTTGGATTACTGCACCCATTGTTCTCTCCATTAGTTACCCTGGCTAGCTGGGCAGGAAAAAACTTGTAGGTCCATAGTTATGTAAAGATACGGTAAAGGTTCCCCCCGCACATGCGTGCTAGTCACGTCCGACTCTAGCGGCGGTGCTCATCTCTGTACTCAAGCTGAAGAGCCAGTGTTGTGCAAGTCCATGGCCATGTGGCCAGCATGGCTGCAAGGATAGGTAGATAGATAGATAGATAGATAGATAGATAGATAGATAGATAGATAGATAGATAGATAGATAGATAGATAGATAGAT
>JAHTLZ010003542.1:2521572-2593120 GCA_023846285.1 Phrynocephalus versicolor
GATAGATAGATAGATAGATAGATAGATAGATAGATAGATAGATAGATCTTTATTATCATTGTACATTGTACAATGAAATTAATCCCAAGTACTGTACAAATATAACTAAAAAAGAATTTAAACACACACACACACCACCATGACTGCCTCGGATTACACTCCAGTTTTAGCAGCATTCAAGGTGATTACAGCTCTTAGATAAAAACTATTTTTAATATGTTTGTTCTTGTTTTAATTGCCCATGTGTCTTTCCCGAAGGCAGCAATGCAAACAGACCATAAGATGATGAATTGTGGCAGTTTCCAGGATTGTTGTAACAAGAAGTCTGATGCTGTCCATGTTTGACCAGTTAATTACAAGGCCATGATTATTTCTACAAACATACTGAAGCACATACGTATCATTTTTTTGTGAGGAGAAGGAATTCAGTGAATGGGCAAGAGTTTAAAGAAATGTTGCCATTTGCTCCCCTAAGAGTTGGATCAGTGAGTGCAGCTCTGCTCATGTAAGGCTCCTGACCAGAACAATCCCTCTAAAAGGCTGAATTTGAGGGCCAGACACAATGTGGAATAGATAGGACATGGCGAGGGAGAAACTGAGCAGGGATGACTTTCACTAAGGGAGTTTGCTTTCACTGCTGGATGCAAGCCAGAAATCCTTACATTAACTGTGGCTGGAAAACAGCATTACAAAATGAAAGCATGAGATAAATTGAGATAAAGCATGAGATAAAATGAGATCAATAAGAATGTTGGAGGCAGCAGCAACTGTCTCTTCATTGTTGTTCTCCTGAGTTCAGCTTGTATTTCAAAATAGTTTATTCTTTTCTAAATTAAGTTAAACCGTGAACATTCCTCCTAGAATTCCTTCATGTGGCTTGCATTTTGTTGAAAGGAATTATTTTGTTGATGAGGAGAGATGAATTACTTCTTGATGACTCACCTTTTGGATGAAGAAGTGGGTTTGTTGCTGGAAATATGCACACTCTTCACTGCTGTTGCTCAGAAAGAAAAGAAAAGAAAAACAGTTTGCTGTTGCTATGATACTGAATGAATTTTTAATAGGATGAGAACTAAGAGGTGGCATTTGAAGGCCACGTGATCAGTCCGTGGAGGAATAGATTTCCTGTGTGTCTACGTGACGAGAAATATTGGTGACTTTAAAAAACAAATCTTTTGCATTAAAATTCTAGTTTTCAGCAGAGATTTATACACATAATAAAACTATACCTGATGACTTATATTTTAAATTAGCTTTGTTGCCATGGTTGCTGTGAGACTCTGGATAAGTACTTTTCTCTATGTCCCTTCTGTGTCTATATAGGGGAGCCTATACATATTTCGAATACAGAGTGCAACAGTGCACTGATTTAAAGCAAAGCATAGCAAATGTTAAGATAAATTCCTTTTGCTGTGAAGTCCATGATAGTCTAAAATGTAACTAGCACTATCTTTTACTGAAACACCAAAGATCAGCTTGAGAGAGTGGCCTGCGGGGTCCTGCCCCCCCTCTTCTTGCTCTTTTAGAAGCCACTGGAACTGGTAGCCTTTAAATATAAGTAAATTTCCTCACTTGATGTATTTAACTTTTAAATTCCATGCCATTAATTTCCTGATGATGATTACAAAGTTTTTAATACTTAAAAGTTAGGGATAGTTTTTGGTAGAGTTCTATGTGTGCATGTGTCATCTGCTCCAAAGGCACAGTGCATCAACTGTTGTGTCTGAAATGTACTGCTAATGTGCAGCTCAATCATTCATCAGGAGTGTAGTGCATGCATAATATTTTTATTGATTATTCTAAACAAAGTACCCTCTGTTTTTCAGCCCCACTAGGCAGGGCTCTGCTTCTCATGCATGCTTAATTCCCCCCCCTCCACTTGCATATGCCTGCTTCTCTCTTACACGGGTCCGTTGCAACTAGAACCCAAATGATCACCATGGGTGCTCAGGGGAGGAGGAGACCTGTACAGAGGGGGTCAGAGGCACACATAGGGATCTTAGGAACCTTGATCCTAAAAATAGCTTTGTGGCTGCTGAATTATTTTTTAATTTTTTTTCTCTGCCAATCATGGATAACTGAATGTGTTTAATGAAACAGAGGATATGGGGGTCCTACTGCATAGGGTCTTGCATATTCAATATTTTCCAATTCTATTCTTCTGATTTGGAATTTTTTATACTTGTGTAATAGCAAAACCTGTCTAGAGTAGCCATTCTCACAAAAAAAGGTTGAGAATGGCTGCTGTAGAGTGTTCTGTGCAAAGATCTCTAGTCATAATTTTCCCCACTCCTTGCAGCCACCCCCTTGAATAACTGAATCTGCGGTTGGTGAATCCGCGGATGTGGGGGTCATACTGTATTGTGAGGCTGGATGCACAATAAATAAATGACTGGCATAAGTGAAAGGGGGGTACCTAGGCTGGAAAGTCCAACTTGGAGATGGGGGGTTACTCTATGTTCTGGCATTATACTAATTAGATGGCAAGTAGCACCTATTTGATAATGACAGATATGAGAAATATAGTGTTGAGGAGAAGATGGATGATGTCTGTTGTTACTTGAGTTTCTTAATTTAAATTCCTAAGAAAGTTAATTTATGTTATTGAAATAAGTTTTTTTTATTTTGCAGACAAACCTCACAATCCCATGGTGAATGCTGGAGCAATTGTTATCACTTCTTTGATCAAGGTAAAATGTCTACATTGAATAATATTCCTAAGAATTGCACTAAAATAGTTTTGTGGAAAGTGATGAAGTTCCACAATAATCTAAACAGGTTAGGTTGTGGACTGCAACTTCAGTCCACCAAATAATTATGTGGTCAACATATTGAGCTTGTGAAACAGTTTGAATCCATAGGTGCATGTGTACCTTGAAGTAGCTTTCATGATTGGATTTTCAGAAGCTGTCTGTCACTGTTCCAGTTCCGAAAGGAGTTTGGGGATATGATGGGAAGAGAATTTTAGAGACAAACATGTATTGTGTTTCAGTAGCTCTCTTTTCTCCCCAGCTATTTCAGTTTACTTTTTCAAAAGTACATGCACCGAATCCCAAATCTCTTTTTGAAACTGGATGAGTTAGAAAGGGTGAATAAGCATGTGTCTCTTTTTTTCTGCAGTGAGAATGTTAGATAACATGCCATATTCTACTCAGGGTTGTATGTGTTCTGTGAAGCATAATATCCCTTTTGAAGTTCTATTTAAGAACCTGCACATCTGTTTTGATGTGCAGTTTTAAAGCATTTTCTGAGCCTTATTCTAAATATTTGTTGCAGTCAAATTTCTGTAGGGGCCTTAAAATGAAAACAGTTGTGTTGTAGATCACTGAACAGTTTTGTAGTTTGTTTTATGAGATATAGTGTCAAATCCCGTAGCCTTTTTTGTATTAAACATTCTCATTGTTTGTCAATGGAAAAACAACTTCCTTCTCATATAAATGATTTTGAAAAAGAATTGTGTTCATAATATAGGGCTTTTAGTCGTGTTTCTGCATACATTCAAATTTACATATTGAATGGCAGGATTGTTCTTAATATTTGCAATTATTTGACACACTTATGGATTTCTGCATCACTAATATGCTTCACTTTTCCATTTGATGTAATGAATCTTTTAATGTGGTTATTAAAATCTAACCTTGCAGACTTTAATCTCAGTGTGTCTCCTAATAGACATTTCACCCCTTCATACTTTAGAAGTAGAAGATTTCTAAATGGTCCAATTGTGCTTTTGATTATTTCTTAACATTCATTTGTAGTTCAGGAACTGACTTGTGAAAGGGCTGTTTTAGTCATGGTTCATGATTTTCTGCTTTTCTTTGCATTGAAGAAAGTATAAAAACATCCTGCTTTAAATATTTATTTTTAATAGCTATAGGTGAAGGAAAATGGCCTTAAGTATGACAGGTAAATTCATATATGTTTAACTTTTTTTCCTGTAGGTTTACATAACTTAGAGATTCATTTTGACAATGAGTTTCAAAACAGACCATTGAAAACATGAATGTAATATTTTGGCAGGGTACCCATTTACATAATGTAACAACTTAACAAGACTGTATCCAGAATTCGTACTTTCTTTGGAATTATGTTGAAGTTAATGGAATTCCAAGTAGACTTTCTTTAAAAGTAACATGAAAATATAATAGTGTCAGTGTAGGTTTCTGGTGATTATAATGTACTCAATTTTAGCTTTTACTGCATGCAATTGAGATTATTCCAGAAAATAATATAGCACCTTTTCTAAGCCAGTATTGAATTGCTCTGAAAGTTTGCATGTAGTATCTGCATGCCCAGCAGACACAAATCAATGTATTATATCATTATTTGTTTCAAATGATTGCAAGACATGTCATGTGTTACATATCTAATGGAAAATTGTTTTCATCAAAAGTAGGTGTGCAATTATGAAAGTTTTAGTACCAGTGGAGTTTTTTATTTAAATGAAATCTAGATTAATTAGATTGTCCTAGTGAATTTCAATTCACACTAGCACTGACTTTAAGTGTAGCCTGATAATATGTTTGTTTGTAAGTAAGACTCACTTTTGGCACTGGGACATACTTTAAAATTATTATGTATAATAATATAGCAACCCTGCGAATAAGTTCATGTATTGATTTGTAATTACACTGATAGAAAACTTTTGTAATATAAGAAGTTCTTATACATTTATGCTCCTGTAAATAATGGCGAAGTTCAGGAGAAATAAGAGCAATGTTCAGCCTAGCTTTTTATTTAATATTCCAGTTCATAATGATTTTCTAAATTTATTCACATTTGAAGTTGATATTATATAGAACAGTATCTGTGTGAGGTCAGCCAAGACAATACTGAGTTGCGTCAGAGTGCTAGGTTTTACAAGCCCCTTATGCTTTGAGTGTTTAAATTGGGTCCATCATTGAGCAAGTAATTCATAAATGTGCAGCAGATAAGGCACTAGACACTGAACCTATGATGTAAAAGACTGTAGAATAAAATTAAGCAAGCATGAGATAAATGACACAGACTTACAGCAGTGGAGTCCACAGGTTCACCATCTTTTTGTTCATGAAGTTTCCCTAGACCACTTTGTAATCAGGGCCAAACTAACTCAGCTTCACAGACATGATTAGCAGGCACATTTGGGTTTGTAGATTTTCCTAATTGGGGCGGCAGTATGCAGAAAGGGAAGGCTTAACTCTTTTCTTCCCAGCCACAGTTTTGATAGAAATGCCCCTCCCCACTTTGCAGTCATTTTGAAGGAGGAAGAGTCTCATTATTATATCAGTGGGATTTTTGTTTCTGATGCCAGTTGATTGGGGGAATTATAGGGGGTTTACCTCATTTCCCTACAGATGGTGCTTCTAGTGAAAATTGTGGGGGGACATGGCAGACATCAAGTGTTCAAGTAAAAATTTACCCAGATACAGTTGCTAACCATGCAGCTAGAGTGGCACCTAGGTGTTGGCTATGTAGAATAAAGTTATTATTTAGTTTAATCAAGAAGGCTTTTTCTTTGAGCTGGGCTTAAGATTCTTTCTCTTCTTTATACTCTGTCAATTGCTTCTTGATCAATGTGGTGTTATACAGGATTGGGTTTCACATTGTGGCAATCATGTCTATATTTTTATTAGTTCTTCATCGTGTCCTCCGTGAATCCACACCATTGGGTTCTCGGTCGCGACGCGAGCGATGGCACCGGAAACACTTGGAAGCAAGGAAGCAGAATCATTAGTCTCCGCCCCGCTACCCATGCTCCCTTGCGTTCCCGCCCAAACCGCCTCAGTTCCCTCTAACCGCCGCGTTGGATGGTTCGGAAACACCTTATCTCCTCGGATTGCTTATTTTTGGATCTTCTTCACCTTTTATGGCCCAGCGCTCTTTGTTTAAAAATTGTGTCCGGTGCGGCGGAAAAATCCCTTTCTCTGACGGGCATTCCCGGTGCCTGTATTGCCTGGGGGAAGCCCACTCTCCGGACGTCTGCATTCATTGTAAGAGCCTAAGTTCGCAGGCCCTTCGAAACCGCCGACACCGTTTGAACACTTACCTTCTCGAGAAGTCCTTGAGACCGACGATGGAGTCATCTGCCTCCCAGGCGGCTGCGGATCCTGCCTCTCAAGCTTCAGCGGATCCTGTCGAGAAATCTGCAAAAAAAGTTAAGTCTAAGAAAGCTGCTACCGAGGCCTCGGTACCGAAGAAACCCCGCCGGGAGAAGTCTCCCTCCCGCCGGGAGAGGTCCCCCTCTCGTCGGACTTCGCCATCTCTCTCCCCCAACCGAAGGAGTGTCTCGCCGGTACCACTGGATTCTTCGGACGAAGAATCGGTAGCGCTCTCGATACCTGAGAGGAGGCACAGCAAGTCGGAGTTGGTGAGCCTTTTTTCTAATGCTCCGATACCACCCTCCCTCGGCCAAGCTTCTACGGCCTTTCAGCTCCCTCCTTCGCTGTACCAAAGTTTTCCGGGACCGGCATGGCAGGGCACGGTGCCGCCCTTGCCACCGGCGCAGTCCGTCGGTACCCAGCCGCAATGGCAGGGCACGGTACCGCCCTTGCCTCCGGCACAGACGGCCGATACCCATCCGCAGTCTCCTGCTCGGAAGCAGTCGACAAAGCGTAAGTCGGCAGTGTCATCGCCTCCGCCTCCGAAGAAGTCGGCTAGAGGTACCGAAGCTGTTCCCACCGGTACCGTGCCTCCTTCTCGCCCTGCCGCTTCGGTACCGTCTCCATCCCAGCCTTGGGGATGGCCACAGATGCCACCGACATGGCCTCCGGTACCATCAATGCCATCGATACCGCAAATCTCTTCTACTTGGCCTGCTGGTCCCTCATCGTCTATGGTACCATTCCCCTTCTCGGGTTACCCATTCTTTCCTGGGTTCCCGCCGGTACCGTATAATGCTGGACCGTTCTGGAACCGCCCTGGACCGTGGTTTGAGCCTGAGGGCCCTTCGGAACCTAGATCCCCAAGCTCCATGGCCATTGAACCACCTGTGTCTCGACACCACAAGAGGGCCAAGCGCTCTCCGTCTCGACACCACTCTGGTACCAACCTGCAGTCCCCTTCGGACTCTGACTCTTCTTCTTCTCGAGACTCTGACTCTGAGGGACCTGATGGTTCCGACCAAGAAAGAGCGGCTACACCAGACTCGAATGTAGCCGGTGAGAGTCCCCCTTCCTCGGCTGACTCCATTGGAAACTACTCCGAATTTATTTCTAAAATGGCGTCAACGTTGAACATCCCAGTGCACCACTCGACTCCACAGTACTCTGATCATGTCTTTGATCAGATTTCTTCTGACACCAACTCACCCATTCACTTGGGCATCCTGCCGTCAATTCTGGACATGGCCAAGGACTCTTTTAAGAAGATCCCCTCCTCTTCCAAGTCTTGGAAGCTGGAGGGGTTCTACAGGGTCTATGATGAGGGCGCTCCTTTCCTGGTCAAACACCCTGTGCCCAACTCGGTGGTAGTCTCTGCATCCCAGCTCCAGTCTAAATCCTCTCAAGTACCTATTCCACCGACCAAGGAGGGTCGCAAAGTGGACACTATGGCAAGGCAGCTCTACTCCACTGCGGCCCTGTCCTTTAAGATTGCCAACTATCAGGCAGTTATGGGAGCTTACCAGAGGTCACTCCTTAATAAGGCCAAAGCGGCCCTCGATGCCTCCTCTGATGCTTCCTTCCAAAGGTGTGGCGGGTCCAGCCCTTGACGAGGCCCTCTCAATTGCCGCTCAGCAGATGAGGTCTGGCCGACATGCTTCGGATGCTGCCACCAAGGCTATGGGGTCTGCCATTGCCTTTCGCCGTCATGCCTGGCTACGATCCACAGGCCTGTCTGAAGATTCAAAAAACAAAATCTGTAGCTTACCCTTCGAAGGTGAGGGCCTTTTTCATGACAAAACTGATGAGATTATGAATGAACATCAGAAGAGCCAAAACACCGCCAAAAGACTCAATCTCATCCCTGCTAAACAACATCGCTCCTTTCGTCCTTCTTGGAAAAGATCTTACGGACACACAGTCAGACAGCAGCAGCGTGAGCAGTCCTTCCCCTCGTCCACCAACACCTTTTCTGGAAAGGATAGGCCTCAAAAACCCAAGTTCCGACCCTCTACCAGGCACCAGGACAAACGTGGGCGTAAGGATTTCTGACTCCCCCAGGCTGCAACCGTTCCTGTCGGCCTGGGCCGCCATCACCACCGACAGATGGGTCCTCTCCATCATTTCCCAGGGATACAGAATAGAATTCAATACCCTCCCTCCTACTGGCCACCTTGTCCACACTTCCCCGTCTTCAACCCTTTGGGAAGAAATCTCCTCTCTCCTGCAAAAGGATGCTATATCCCCAGTGCCTCCTTGGGATGTTCCTTCGGGTCATTACTCACCCTATTTCACGGTCCCAAAAAAAGATGGAGGTCTTCGGCCCATCCTGGACCTCAGAACGGTGAATTGGTTCATTCCTCCAAAAAAGTTCAAGATGGTAACCCTGGAAACCATTCTGCCCCTTCTACAGCGGGACTGCTGGTTCACGGTCATCGACCTTCGAGACGCTTATTTTCATATTTCTATCCACCCTTCCTTCCGCAAGTTTCTCCGGTTCATGGTGGAGGGCCAAGCCTTCGAGTACAAGTCCCTTCCATTTGGACTAGCCACGGCCCCCAGGGTCTTTACGAAGTGTATGGCTCCGGTCGTCGCCCATCTTCGATCTCAGGGCATAGTCGTCTTTCCTTATATAGACGACTGGCTGCTGGTCGCGTCCTCTCGCGACCAAGCGCTTCAACACCTCGACTTCACCCTTCAACTTCTTCGCAGTCTGGGACTCGAGGTCAACTTCGAGAAATCCAATCTCACACCGTCTCGAAGAATCGAGTACATCGGAGCCATCTTGGACTCTCACCGTCAAAAGGCCTTTCCTCCGGCCTCCAGGCTGTCAGACATCGCCGCCATAGTTCGCCTTCTGCATCCAGATGCCTCTTTACCGGCCTCGCTAGTGCAACGCCTCCTGGGCTTAATGGCCTCTACCACATCAGTGATTCCTTTCGCCCGCCTTCACATGCGGTACCTTCAATGGTCCCTTCTCTCCCAATTCGACCCGGAGCACGACTCCCAGAACAAGCCGATCCAAATCTCCACTCCGGTTTGGGAGCGCACACGCTGGTGGCTCAATTCTTCCAATCTCCTAGTGGGTCGACGTTTCCAGCCTCCCTCCCCGACCGCCCAGATTACCTCGGATGCCAGTCTCTCGGGCTGGGGAGCCTTCTGCAACACTCATCAAATTCATGGTCTCTGGTCCCCTATGGAGAAGACTCGACACATCAACGAGCTCGAGTTGCTGGCTATTTTCAGGGCAATGAAAGCTTTTCTCCCTCTCATCCAGAATCAGGTAGTCTTAGTGGCCACGGACAACACTACAGCCATGTATTACCTGAACAAACAGGGAGGAACTCATTCTGCTGCTCTTCTGCAACTTTCTGTCGCTATTTGGGACTGGTGCATCATCCACCATATTTTCCCGATGGCCATCCATCTCTCGGGAGACGACAACGACTTGGCGGACAGTCTCAGTCGCAGGAGCTTCGCTTCCCACGAATGGGAACTCCACCCATCGGTGTTCCGTCTCCTCATCAGACGCTGGGGCCGTCCCTCCATAGATCTCTTTGCATCGGCTACCAATACCAAATGCGACCGCTTCTGTTCCAGAGCTGGAGTGGGCGACCATTCTCTGGGGGATGCGTTCATGTTCCGTTGGTCTCGTCACCTACTCTATGCCTTTCCCCCAATCCCCCTCCTCCACAGAGCTCTGGTCAAGATACGACACGACAAGTCCAATGTCATCCTTATTACTCCCTGGTGGCCTCGCCAGCCTTGGTTCGCCACTCTTCTTCAAATGGCGCAGGACCACTTTGCTCTGCCCCTCTTTGCATCTCTCCTGTCACGGGACGACGGTCGGGTACTCCATCCGGATCTCCCGCTTCAAGGCCTTTACGGCCGAACACTCTCTCCCTCACCTCAATCCTCCGCTAGTAGTGGTGTTACGGTTTCTCCTGAGACTGAAGCAGGCTGGCTTGTCCCTGGCGTCGCTTCGGGTCTATCTCTCGGCCATTGTAGCTCACCAGCCCCAGGATTCTCCTGCTGCCGCATTCTTCAGACACCCGCGCCTCAAGCTCTTTCTAAAGGGTCTCAAAAATACTTACCCAGAGAGACGTCCATTGCCATCCCAGTGGTCTCTACGACTTGTCCTGCGAGCCTTGGCCAGACCCCCTTTCGAGCCGTTGGCTACTACATCTCTACATCATCTGACTCTTAAGGTTGCCTTCCTAGTGGCCATCACCTCAGCCAGACGGGCCAGTGAGCTGTGTGCCCTACGCCATGACCCACCGTTTTTACAATTTTTTCAGGATAAGGTTGTCGCCTATCCCGATATTTCCTTCCTGCCCAAGGTGGTTTCCAAGTTCCACTTATCACAGCCTATTATCCTTCCTGTCTTTTTTCCTTCCCCGTCCTCTGCTATTGAGAGAGAGCTTCACTCCCTTGACGTTCGGAGGGCTCTCGCCTTTTATGTGTCCCGGACTGCGTCCTTTCGAAGGACCACTCGTTTGTTTGTTGCTTATGCCCCTCAGGTTCAAGGTTTACCCATATCCACTCAACGTTTTTCCAAGTGGGTTGTTTCTACTATTAAACTGTGTTACCAGTTGTCTAATCAAACTCTCCCTCCGGGCGTTCGGGCCCATTCTACGAGAGCTGTTGCTTCGTCGACTGCATTTCTTCAGGGAGTGCCTATGGAGGAAGTCTGTCGGGCAGCGACCTGGTCTCAAGCCTCCACCTTTGTTCGCCACTACAGTCTCGACACCAGGGCTAGATCTAATGCCTCATTTGGCAGGGCTGTCCTCTCCAGTGTGCTGCCGTGACTACCCTCCTCCTTCTCAGGTAGCTTGGTACTCACCCAATGGTGTGGATTCACGGAGGACACGATGAAGAAGAACCGGTTGCTTACCTGTAATGGTGGTTCTTCGAGTGTCCTCCGTGAATCCACACCAACCCGCCCGCCTCCCCTCTAGTCACGTTGTCCGGGGACTGTTTCCTCACGGCGGCGTGCAGAGGGAACTGAGGCGGTTTGGGCGGGAACGCAAGGGAGCATGGGTAGCGGGGCGGAGACTAATGATTCTGCTTCCTTGCTTCCAAGTGTTTCCGGTGCCATCGCTCGCGTCGCGACCGAGAACCCAATGGTGTGGATTCACGGAGGACACTCGAAGAACCACCATTACAGGTAAGCAACCGGTTCTTATATGGAGAGTTGGTTTCTAGTGTTTTGATACCACCACACACACACGTCCAGACCCGACTGCAGTATATATGTGTGAATATTTTTTCCACACATACATACCTCTAAGAACTAGGTGCGTCTTATGGTCCAGTGCATTTTATGGAGCAAAAAATATGGTAAGCTATAGGCATTGAACTATTCTGTTGCACTATTTATCTTTTTATTTATATATTTAAAATATTTTAGCCGACTTTTCTCCTTAAAAAGAACTCAAGGTAGCTTACATAATTAAGAAAGACAGTATTTAAAAACTTAAAACAATAAATTATAAACATATTTTTAAAAGAATTACATAAACATATTTAAAATGTCACATAAAAACAAACTAAAACGTTTAAAAATGACAAAAAATACAAGCAACTGTATTTTTTAAAAAATCCTCCTAGACAGTTACTAAGGGAAAGTATTTGAAGAGAAAGCTCTTTTCCTGCTCGCAGAAGGACAGCAAAGATGGGGCTCGGGTGGCCCTCTGTGGAAGGGAGTCCCAGGGTCTGGGTGTAGCAGTAGAGAAGTCCCTCTCCCATGTACCCTTCAAACTCATGTACAAAGCTGGTGGGACCGAGAAAAAGCCCTCCCTCGATGATCGTAACATTGAAACAGGCTCATAAAGGGATATGTGGTCTTTGAGATATCTTGGACCTAAATTGTTTAAGTCAGAAATAGATCGACAGCCAGTAGATTTGCAAGCTAGCCCTGGTTTACAACCTGGCTGCAGCAGTTTGGTTTCCAAACACTTTCCAAAGGCAGCCCCACGTAGAGCGTGTTACAGTAATCCAGCATTATGGCCTTTAGTAGCATCGCTCTTTGTCATAGGAATGACAAAGAGAAAAAGCATTCTGCTAATATCCAAACTGATGAGAGGGGTCACATTACCCATACTTGTACCCCAAGCTGTGCCCCAGGTTGCATTATGTTTGATGCTGTGAAAGCAATTGGGAACGCTAATAATTTCTCCTATCTCTTTTTGGGTAGTTTTTTTAGTCATAGAGCCATATATGTGTGGTTGAACAATGCTGCTCTTCATCTTCTAAAATCACGCTATATAAATATATATTCTCTGGTTCTGTATTTGAGATGATTGTTTAATAATTCTGTGGATGGGTGCGATATGTGTACAGAAGGTACACCAGCTTGATTTCTTTATACTCCTTCTTTCTCTGTTCCTCCCCTACGTTCACACCAGATAATCACATTTAATGATTCTTGGAATTATGATTTTGCTCTGAAAAAAATATTAATTTATTGACATAGCTAAGTGCATGATCTCATGTTCAAACATTGGGCTAAGTGGTTCATTCTAGCCCTGAACATAACTTTCTCCTCAGTAGTTCTGTTTGGAACATCTCCCATGCGTACGTAGGTTGATGATCTTGTTTGTGACTCATTCCTTCATACTGAAATGATGGGACATTTCCTATCCTTATGCAATTCCACAGAACTCCAGTATCGTATACATACAGGATTTGGGCCCAAGAGAGAACATTAAAATATTAGTGCAGTAAGAAGTGTCCTCTTTGATTTTATTATAACTGAGCCATTAAACAATGGCATGACTTTCCACAAATTTGTGGTTGGCACCAAGTATGTAAGCAGAACTAAAGCATAAAAATAAGCCCACTGTCATGTTTTATTTGCATACCTAATAATCTACCCTCGGGGGGGGGGGATTTTTGAGATCCCTACTGGATGCTGATGAACTGTTAGTGTCGATATAATGATATCCTATCCATTTAATTAATAATAACATGTATATATCTTTAAGAAGTGTGCATGAGTGACATGTCTTTCATTAGGTTGTCTTAGTCTTAAAATACTTGTGTTCATAGACATGCATTTGTATACATACAATAGTGTGCTTATACACATAAATATACATGCAAGCATGCACACTATTAAGTGTATATATGTATATATTATGTTTGTGGAGTTACATATTGCATGGTTCATTTGTAAACAGAAGAAGAGTTGCTTGTAAATTTTCATGAGTAAAATGTGAAAAATCTTAGAAACTGGAAAGCTGATTCCAGACTGTTCTCCCACAATATCCAAACTGTGTAGAACAAGGGCTGCTCTTTATTCTGCTTTTTAACGAGGGAAATGTCTTACGTCTTGGCACAGGAAAAAAAAATAACCACTGCAACATGTATTGTCTTGCTTCTGCTTGTTGCACTAACATTATAAGGAGGTCCAAGGTATAGGCAGTTTTTTTGTAGTGGCAGTAGCCCTGACTAAATTGCCTGAAAAGATGATGTGTCAGTATTCAAAATATGCATTAATATTCCCATTGGAAAGGAGCCAGTTCTATAAGCTAAGTAAAAATCCAGGGCTCCTTTGTACAGATTCGTCAGTACCTTTATCAGTGCATGAAAACTGGTATCTTCTGAGGTGCTGGAGAAAAAGGTTGTGCCATTTGTGTGTCACAATTCTTCTGGACCTTAAAAGTCAAGAGAATTTTGATTTTGAAAAAAACACTGAAATAAGTTTGCTTTGATTGCTTGCTCAGTCTCTTTTTTTTGTTAAAGTGGTGGACGCTTATTTGCAGTTAAGGGGCGGAGTGGGGAGAGAACCAAACTTTGCTATGCACTCTTGCATTAAGCATCTTTTTCATTCTCCCTTAAATAAAGGGGAGAACAGCAAAACTTGTTTCAGTTTAACTGTCTTAACCATACGACAATGATCAGTTTAGCATCCCATAACTAATGCTGACCCACTTTCCCAAAGCAACATTCACTGTACATGTAAAAGGTTTTTGTGGTTTAAATATTGTTACATATTTTACAGCATTAGGATCTATGGAATATTTTGACAACTGCAACAGTTCAATGAAGTTGGTAATTTCTTCTTTTAATTATTTTTCATTGAACAGATTTGGAGTTACACTTCTTAAAAAGCTTGTTTTTCTAATGCCTTACAACATAATGCTTAACCTTTTTAGCATATTTCTTAAATAATTGACTTTTTGGATAGCAGAATTTTGACTTTTACTGGTGCATCACTTTGACACAATAGTCTGGTATTATTTCAGCCGGTGATCATACGTATATGATTGCACATCACTACATGAGCTGGTGCGTGTGGCTTCACAGATTATCTGCAATGCCCTAATCTTCTATTAGAATGGGAAATGAGGCTGGCTTTAAGCATTTCCTTGAGTGCAGTGCTGGTCCATAGAGGCTTCAGGTTGTCTTTTCCTTCCCATTTAGATAAATATAGTGCAAATAATGTCTTTCTGGAATATTTCAAGGCAGTTGCCTAGATGACAGCTAAGTAAAACGTTAACCAGATGTGTCTGTGGCATTAACAGAAGCCTAATAAGTTGAGATTATTTGTTTTTAAATGGCAACAAATAACTCTGTGAAAATGTCTGGCAGTTTAGTTTTTTGGGCAGCAATAAAGTTATTAAATTGTCTCTATTATAAATAAGAATGTTTTTATATTGTGCCACTGTAATCACATAAAAGAGTATATCTTCTTATTCAGAGAAACACATTCCCACAGCATCCTTATACTGAGCTTCCTACAGAATCAAATATTTTTGAAATTTTGATCTAACAACCATATGTATGGACAGAGACAGTACATGTCAGTTTAAGGTTTGGGTGTAGACTAAAGGAAAGATCCCTTTTGAAATCCCAGGTATCCAAATATTTATAACAGAATTTTGATTCTGTGGCCATAAAGTTGCATTAGGAGAGATCTGGCTGGGAAGTGAATCTTCCCTTTTTTCGCACAGTACGTTCTCCTGTCTAGCTTATGCCGAGTATCAACTTGACTGAGTGTTCTTACACACCCACATAATCTTAAGACATCAGCTAAAGTACCTATTTTTATATAAGCCCTTTACAGTGTAATGTTGGCCTTCCAGCTCTATCAGAGCCGGAATTGTAAGAATAAGAATTGTGCCTATCTCTTCATATACCACTGTTACCAAACTGGACAGTATAAATGTTTGTCAGTTTGAAAAAAAATTACATTTAAGAAAATCTGTTGAATTGCAATGTGGACAGTATTTTGGAACTCCAGTTTTTGTTACACTGGAGGGCCTCAACCTCAGGGCTATAAGATGCTTTTGGGTGTACACAAGGAACCCCCCCCCCCGTGTGCATCAGGTTTTCAGTGATACTTGTCCCAGTTGCTATGTAGAAACCATATTCTGAGTTTTAAGGGTAGCTTTTCAAGTGGCAGAAAAAGTGCATGTGAAATTTTCCATTTCCCCCACACTTATTTATTTATTTATTTATTTTTCACACTTGTATACCGCCCTATTTAGAGCAGTACTACCACTATTCCATCCAATTCTTTATATGCTATCCCCACAAAGCAATAAGCAACGACACTGAATAACTTATATCCAGAAAAACGTAAATTACAGACTTGGACTACATAATCAAAACTTGATGTATTCACTGATTACAGTAAATGGCAAGTGAATTTCCCAGGCACTAAAGTGTGTTTGACTAGATACTGTAGCAATGAAAATAAAGCTAGCCTTGCTCAACTCTTCTCCCCACACATTGGTAACTTTTTAAAATGAAAATTTCTGTAGTATGCTTTTGAAGTTTTGTTGTAAGCATTTTAGTAGCCTAACTTTAGTTATTTAGACTAATATGCAAAAACAGTCTAATATTAAACAGTAATATTCAAGTAGTTGTAGACTAAAAGTAGAATTAAAATTTCTCTTGTATTAACAAGCTTTGTAAATATGTCTTCTTTTCCTTGCAGCAAGGAGTGAATAATGCTGAGAAATTTGACTATGTGAGTAAATAAAGCAACTTTAAATTTTTTTCCTTCTTTTGCCAGTGGAAGATTTTGTTGTCACTTTGCTTTATTTACCTACCATACTTTCCCTTTATATCTGATTGTGGACCAGCATCCAAGATCTGTTGGCATTGGATGGGAATCCTTCAGCACTATGAACCTGATACAGTACAGCTTAATGCTTTTGTTCACATGTAGGACTAAGGCAAAACTGAGCAGTGGATTAGAAGCATCTGCTTCATTCTTTAAACCAGGGCTGTCCAACTTTGAACAACCCGTGGCCTACCTGATGGTCCCCAATGTTTTCGCACCCCTCCCCCTCCCTCCCTCCTCTCTTTCTCTCTCTGTCTCTCTCTCTCTCTCTCATACACACACACACACACACACACACACACACACACACACACACACACACCTCTCTAACTCTAGCTCTCACGGGCGTGGACTCAGTGCCTTCTGCTCCCTCCTGAGAATGGAGCTGAGCAGATGTGAGGCCAGCAGGAAGTCCACACTCTGGGGCCACCACATCTCCTTCCTGGCCTGGCCACTCTGCAGCTATGGCAGGGCGGAGGGGCGCAAGCGGAGCCTGATCCCCAGCCGCCCCTCCAGGCTGCTCTGCCACCTCATCTGGGAGCCAATTGTGGGCCGTCGGGTGCAGCGGCACCAGTACCACGGCTGCTCCTATTTCAGGCTCCGGCTCTAGCACTGGCACTGGCACTGTGGCACAGCAGTGGTGAGGGCGGGCCGCTTTCCTCCCTCCAAGTAGGTGGGTGGGGGGCTAAGTCATGCGGTGGATGGCCCGGAGTGGGTCGCTCTGGCTGGCGCTGCCCAGGCCAAGCCTCTGGGGACTGGGGCATTCCTGCCAGCCGCAGTGCATGAAGCACAGTGCCCAAATGCCACCTCTCCATCCCGGCGCCCCTCCCCAGACAGACTCCTTTGGAGCTCCGGCGCGCCCCCTCCCTCCACCAACTCACAAGATTGCAGGCGAAACCTGCGGAGGCTGAGCGTGGCACTGGTGCTCTAAGATGCTTCCCTCTCCTCCTCCCCTGCCCCCATGGTGATCTCCCCCCCTTACCAGCCGCCCTCCAGTTCAGCAGGCAGCTCCTCGAGTCCGCCGCCGGAGAGGCCGAGGGTGCAGAGGGCGGCCAGGAGAGCCTGGTGGGGCCCAGTCTGAAGCCCTGCCAGGCATCCCAGCACTGGCCCGCTGGTGAATGAGCAGGGAAGAATACTCCCCCCCCCAACATGCCGCCACAGGTGGCGCGGGCGACCTCTGACGGCACCGGCACCACGAGTGACTGGTCTCCCACAGGTGACATGTTGCGCAGGCCTACTTTAAACTAACTGCAGCCTGTCATTGCATCAAAATCGTACTAGACGGGTGCATTTAAACTCCAGTGTGCTAAAGAGAGACAAGATCAGATGTATATTTGATCCTGGATTTTTACCCCTATGGAATAGTTTAATGTAAGTACAATTTCTGGTTTGGATGTACATATTTGTGGTGTATCTTACATCAGAGAAAGACAGGTGTTTTTTTTTGTAGTGGCAGTAGCCCTAACTAAATTGCCTGAAAAGATGATGTGTCAGTATTCAAAATATGCATTAATGTTCCCATTTGAAAGAGGAGTCAGTTCTATAAGCTAAATAAAAATCCAGGGCTCCTTTGTACAGATTCATCAGTACCTTTATCAGTGCATGAAAACTGGTATCTTCTGAGGTGCTGGAGGAAAAAGTTGTGTCATTTGTGTGTCACAATTCTGGAGCTTAAAAGAGAATTTCGAATTGGAAAAAACACTGAAATAAGTTTGCTTTGATTGCTTGCTCAGTCTCTTTTTTGTTAAAGTGGTGGACGCTTATTTGCAGTTAAGGCATGGAGTGTGGAAAGAACCAAATTTTGCTGTATACTCTTAGTATTAGATCTGAATTTGTGTTGAATACTGGAGTAGTGGGGTCCTTTGCTGTATGTTTGCTGCTGCGCTTCAATAGAACACTTATGGAATATTTGTTTGTTTGCTTGTTTGTATGTTTGACTTACACTATTATGTTTGAACATTCTTTAATAGGTAATGCAATTCATGAATAAGATGGCTGGAAATGAATATGTTGGGTTCAGTAATGCTACGTAAGTCCATTTCACAGTATAAGTTTGTCGCTATCTCAGGATTAATGGGTATAAACAAGTAAAATTTGCTTTATTAGCCAACCCTGTTATTTAAGATTGCCACCATCCAGATCCTCTCCTTTGACTCATGTTGTTTATGCAGAGTCATTAAAGAAGGCCAGGCTCTTGATCTTCGTGTTGAGTTTCAATAGAAGTTGGAAGACCCTCCTGTTGCTGTCTCAAGAAGTAGGGAGAGAGATTGTCCATCCTTTGCTCTACGTTGGATGTGGAGAGCAGAGAAAGGAAGAGGAATTTAATCCAAATAAAGTGTGTTGCTGATTTTGCCTGTAACCGAGCTCCTCTGACAAGGGAAATGGAGTGATTCCATTCTGTCTTTTGTAAGATTTTGCCAGAAACAGCAGCAGGGCACTGTTTGCTGCAAATCCCAAAAACTACATCCCTGCTCTCTTGTTTTCCCTCTTTAACATGAAGAAAAAGAGAGATTGTTTTCTCCTGCAAGGAGCTGGACTTCTTAATGTACCAGTGCCACCTTGGTACTAGGGAATGACCCTGGCCGTTCTTTCTTGTCAGGAACAATTTATTTTCAACGGGTGTTGCAGGGATTTATTGGGATTGTCCTCCATAGCTATACTTGCAGAGGAAGGGCAGTTGCCAGCAGCAAGGAAGCAAGGACATTTACAGAACTTTAGTTAAAACATGAACAAAGTATTCATTAAAATGTGGCATTCAGGATTCCATTGCTTTGTTGCCTGGGTTGAGTCCAAGAAAGGTTGACCCAAATAAGATCTTTTTACAGTATTTTGACAGACATTTTGGCATCAAAGCATCCATGTGCAAGGAGTTTTATGGCTGTGCCGATGTCATTGAGAGAATGCTTCCCTGTGCCTTTTGCAGTCTAAACATGGCTTATAGGATTGTTTCTTTTGGCCCAGGGAACAGGTGCTTTGTTGTTGTAGTGTTCCAAAGGCAGTGTGATGTTATCAACTCCAGAACACTACTGTAATTTTGTTTTCTTGGATACCTTGCTAGGATGTGTCCTCAGCCAGCTAAAACCTGAGGTTTGCGTTTGTTTGATTGATCTATTTATGATCTGTCTTCAATCCCAGAATGCTGATTTGTCTTTTATTTAGAGTAGTTTTCATAAATTCATATTTTCTTGTGTTTAATAACAGCCAAATGCTTTATCTAATGTTCTTTTTAAAAAGTCCCCCTCTTAAAACAGGGACTAGATTTATCACTGTTAACATCAGATGTATGCAGATGTTTGCTTGTAGCATGTGTATGGCAAAAGTAGGGAAGTTATATGGGCCTGTTCCTAAGCCCTACACATCAATATTCCCATCCACCCAGCTGCTATTTAGATTGTGAAAATATAGACAGTTCAGTAAGTGCCTCCAGCTAATGTTTTAATAGAGCTCCTACACACCTTTGTAGTTCCTTCCTTAGATTAACCCTGACTGCTGGAGTTCTCTTAAGTTCACTCAAATCAGCCTTCTTATGGGATACTTTGTGGGTCATTAGGTAAAACGTGTGAAGATCCAGAAAGCAGCTGGTGGGGTTTACTTGCTAAACAGATGAAAATATAGACCACAGTATTATCTGATTAGGAATATTGCAGGAGCAGAACAGGGCTAACATGTGCACCTGTATTCCGTCTGCATGCGTCCTACTTATGGACAGACAAATCCCTGCACAGGAATACAAAGTCTTCAGCACGCACATGTTTGATGATTTCTTTTCCCCTGTCTTAAGTATATATTTACCATATAAATTATACAGATCATAAAATTGTTTTATTTGATCTAAAGGCTTCTCACATGTCAGAATCTTTCAGTGCTGTTAGTAAACATCCAGTTCTTGATATGCTTTTTTGCACTTTGTTCCTCTAGTTTCCAGTCTGAAAGAGAGAGTGGAGATCGAAACTTTGCTATAGGCTATTATCTGAAAGAGAAAAAGGTATTTTGGATTATATTGCCTCTTTTTAAAACTTACTGTCTGTTAAATGAACTTAACAAGGCACCTGTTTCTTTCTTCTTTAAGTGAGGATGAACATCTGTTTACTGTAAGTTAACTGAAAGGATGCATACAAATATACATAAACTGGAAGTTTCTGCTCTCTCGAAATGCCTTTCATTTGCTGTTTGCTTTTGCTTGATTTTTAATTGTAGTCTTACACGCATTTGTGCTCAAAGCAAATCACAATATATCAGATGAACAGCAAGAAATGCAACTGTTCAGTGCTACTTGTTACATTCTGGTCAGATGTTCATAGACTATGTCAGGAATAAACACAGTGGAAACCTGCACTACTGTGTTGTAGCAATGACCTCAGTACAAAGTGATGCTCTCATGCGGCCTCCTCCTCCTCCTCCTCTTCCTCCTCAATATCCGCAGAGCAAATTTAAAGCTTTTTTTAATAAAATGTGTAAGATGACAGATAAATGCTAGATAGAAGTATGAACAGAAGTATATAAAGAGTTTCAAAAAGTTGTATTAAGTTCATTAAAAGGTGGGAGGTGGCAATCAGCTCATCTGAAACATGGTGAATGTCGAACTTGTGAAATCAAACAGATGGGGAGGGGAATGCAATGGGTAGTTTTTCATAGAAGTGAGGGCATTGCCTTAAATACCTTCCTTGGGGGCTGATTAGAGATTCTAGTCTGCTTGGAAGATCCAAGTACAAATGAACCAGTTAGCTGGTTGCAGAATACCACTGGAGCAGAACCACAACAGCAAACAGCAGTGGAACAAAAAGCTTCTGTACCACCCACCCCACCCCCAAGCATTTATAGCCTTTTCTTAACAACTCAGAGATGTACTTGAGTTGTGCATTTGGAATAGAAATAGTTTTAAGATGTTTCGCTTCAGGCTTTCACATAAGTGCGTGACAGACAGGTCACTTCTAAAGAGTGACTTATCCTGTTTTGTGTGGTTTTGTTACTGTGTTTTGGGGTTTTTCCTTGAGCACTACCAAGGGTACAAGCATTGTTTCCATAGAGCATATAAAGAGCTTGAGTTGGTTGGATATACTGTATCTTAGTGTGCCTTAATAATGTGTTGCTGTTATTTTCCAGTGTTTTCCAGAAGGCACAGATATGGTTGCCATATTGGACTTCTACTTCCAGGTATTGAATTGGGCTTCATCTTTCATCCTATCTATAATCTTTAATGGGAAAATGGGGAAAGTTAAATAGCAAAGATATAAGAAAGAAAATGAAGAAAGTTAATGTTAATCAAAACTAGAATCAGCAATTAATAACACTACTAGTTTGCCTTATATACACATGCATATTTCGCAAATGCAATAATGATATAGTGTGATGAATTGTTACGTGTTTGAGATCTATCGCGTGCTAATGTAATCTAATACTAAACTCATTTTGTATTCTCCTAATTAAGTTTATCTTAGCCTTTCATTCTTCAGAGGTTTTGGACATGAAGTCCCAGAAAACCTGGCCTAAACAGTCAACAGCCAGGTGTTATGAGAGTTGATGCTCAAAATATTAAAAACTGCTGAGCTAAATGCGTTTTAAACCTGTACCTTCAAGTCAAACTGTGTATTTGAAGTACACTTATAAACAAGAACAGCTTGTTTTGTTTGAGACCTTCCCTGAATTCTCCACTGCTATGTGTTAGTCTTATTTTGTCTTCTTGAGGCTGCATATATAACCCCCATATGTAATGTAATGCTAGTGTAGTTTTGTAGTATTTCTCTGTGGCAGCAGAATTATTAAATAGACTGTTACCAGCATATATTCTGATCTCCATCAAGGAGCAGGTTGCAATTTGAAATTTTTTTAAAAAAAATGATTAGTGCAAATTTTAGCAAGTTATGCTGATTGTCATGTTTCTGGAAAAAAGCTATTCTGAATGGTATTGGAAAAATAATAATCCTTAGATTAGAAGAATTTGCTGTACTACAGTATCTGAAACACAAGTCTAGAAAATTATATATTGACTGCCAAATTATATATTGGATGGTTGAGCTGTCATAAAAATGTCAGCTCAATAAGGCTTTCTTAATCAATAGAAAGCTAATTTCATATACAGTGGACCCTTGTATAACAAACAGTTTGTATAACATAAAATTTGTACAGCATAAAAAATTCCGGAGATAGGGGAAATTTGCTTAACAGAATCTCCTATGGGGCAAATCCGTACAACATAAAAATGGGATTACTCCATTTTCAATGCATTCCTATGGGAAATTTGTATAAAGTAAAATTTGCTTAACATAATTTCATTTGGAATGAATTAATTCCTTTATACAAGGTACCACTGTAGTTGGTTGTAGGAGTTGATACGGTGGTTTATAGCTGTACATAATGCAGTCATTTCATCTGTTTAAAGCAAAGTGTTCTGCTTATATACTGCCCCATACTACTACAATTATTATATAGAAGTACTACTATAGAGTACTTGTATATAATAATTTGTAAATGTTCTCTTTGTCTTTCTCTTTCTTAAGTTGTGTTCTATAGAAGTGACTTGTGAATCAGCTAGTGTGATGGCAGCAACTTTGGCTAATGGAGGGTTTTGTCCAATCACTGGTGAGAGAGTCCTGAGTCCTGAAGCTGTTCGGAACACTCTAAGTTTAATGCATTCCTGTGGCATGTATGACTTCTCGGGACAGTTTGCGTTCCATGTAAGTGCTTTTCCTGGGCTAACACTTGATAAAGAGACCTATGCAGTGAAATATTTGGTTTGAATGATGACATTTATTGCAGCTGGCAAGCAGTTATAGTTAATAAAAGCTACTAAGGGTGCAACCAGATAAGGAAATTGAATTGAGCTGGATTGGACAGAGTCACTCAATGACACATAAGGGTGCAGGATGCCATTTGAGATCCATATGTGAAGGTCGAGTGCTTTGGGGGGGTAGGAAAACACACTGTACCTCGAGTGACCCTATCTAATGTGTTCCTTTCTTTAAAGGGAAAGGAGGAAAGAGGAGAAAACAATCACATTAATATAGACCAGGCCTGCAAAATACGTCGGAAGTAGCCCACCAGGTCTCTGCCGGCCTCCTGATCCGCCACCAGCAGTTGCATCTTCGGAGCAGGCCTAGGCCGGCCTGCTGCATGCGCTCGGCCCTCTCCGGCCTGGCTTTGTGGCTGTGCAGCAGCCATGGTGATGGAGGAGGCGGGGCACTATGTGCGCTTGGCCCTCTCTGGCCTCGCCGAGTGGCCTCGTGGCCACAACAGCAACCATGGTGATGGAGGAGGAGGGCCAGGCTGGGCACTGGGCACACTTGGCCCTCTCCGGCCTGGCTGATTGGTTGCGTGGCTGCGGCAGCAGCCGTGGCGACACAGGGAGGGTGGCTAGGCTGGGCGTCAGGCATGCTTAGCCCTATCCAGCCTGGCTAGGTGGCTATGCACACGCTCCTGTAAGTAGACCACAGGGGCCCTTGGGGAGATCAAAGTAGACCACAGGTCTGTTTAGGAGAAAAAAGTAGACAGTGATTGTATAAGACTGGTGGGTCAGGATTGCTACCTTATCGTTATCTCATTGACCATATGGCACTTTCTGTTGTCAGATGATTAGCGAAGAACCAATTATATTGTCAGTAGTTTAGACATTATTTTATTTCTATTTAATACAGGTTGGTCTTCCTGCAAAATCAGGAGTTGCTGGTGGTATTATCTTGGTTGTTCCTAATGTTATGGGTATGATGTGCTGGTCACCTCCTTTGGACAAGATGGGAAACAGTGTTAAAGGAATACACTTTTGTCATGTAAGTAAGGCCTCTGGCCTGATTTTTTAAAAAATTCACATTTCCCCCAAAACTCATAGTCAAGGAAGCTTACAACTTAAGTAATCATAAAAAGTTACATTATGCAAGCACAATTAAGTTAAACGCAATTCGGAAGCATAGCAGGGAAAAGAATGGCAGTCGCCCATAGGAAGCACCTTGGCAGGAGTCATCTGATAAAATGAAAAGGACTTATACTGTTATTAGGCAACATAGGGTCAGGAGGCAGCCTCCAAGATACTGAAGAATGTCACGGTTGTAATGCATAATTAAATTTTCAAGCATTGGTAAAATGTGGGAAAACATTTGCTTACTCGTACATAAATTATAGTCCACAGGGGAATATGGCAAAGGGAGATATTCAGAGCTTGAATAAAATTCCTGAAAACTTACCTGTAATATTTTCACTCCTTGTACTTGCTAAAGCGTCGATGCCAATTTCCAAATAACTTGAAACAAGTTGCTAGTGTGGTTTGCTTGCTCAGTTTATTTTTATGCTACTTTTCCCCTGGTAAAGGGACTCAGGATGGCTCATAGATAGTTAAAAACAAAATGGAATTAAAAACAAACTACAGGTGAAACTTGAAAAATTAGAATATTATGCAAATAGTAATTTATTTCAATAAGTCAACTCAAAAGGTGAAACTAATACGGGTGAAACTTGAAAAATTAGAATATCATGTAAATGTTCATTTATTTCAATAAGTCAACTCAAAAGGTGAAACTAATATATGAAATAGACTCATTACATGCTAAGCGAGATATGTCCAGTCTTACTTTGGTATAATTGTGATCATTATAGCGCAGAACTTCCACATAACTTTCTATTGATGGGCTTTGATACAGCACTTTGGGAACATCCAACTTCTTTTTCAATCTGTACCTCTTGGGGCTTTCCCTCCTTATGGAGGGTGTCAATGATGGTTTTATGCACAATTGTCAGGTGAGCAGTCTTTCCCATGGTTGTGATTCCTACTGTAACAGCCTGAGAGACCATTTGAAGGCTCAAGAACCCCTTGCAGGTGTTATGGATTCATTAGCTGATTAGAGTGGGGACACTTTGAGCCTAGAATATTGAGCCTTTTCACACTATTCTAATTTTCTGAGATTGTGAATGTGGGGTTTTCATACTGATCACAGTTATACCAAGGAAAGGCTTGACATATCTCGCTTTGCATGTAATGAATTTATCTCATATATTTCACCTTTTGAGTTAACTTACTGAAATAAATGAACATTTGCACAATATTCTAAATTTTCGAGTTTCATTGGTAAATTACTGTATATACTCGAGTATAAGCCTAGTTTTTCAGCCCTAATTTTGGGCTGAAAAAAGGGGTCCTCGGCTTATATGCGGGTCAGTACTTTTAGCCACTGAGGCAAGTTTGGGTCAGTGGCTAAAAGTTATTTTAAACATTGTGTGCCACTTCTCCTGACCCCCCCCCCCATGTTTAAAATGACTTTTTAAAAGGTCATTTTAAAACAATGTTTAAAATGACTTTTAGCCACCAACTCAAGCACTTGCCTCGGTGGCTAAAAGTCATTTTAAACATCACACACACACCCAGCTCACAAAGGAGGAGTTGCCAGGCCCTGCTGCATTTCCCACCCTAGACTTATACTTGGGTCAATAAATTTTCCCACTTTTTGGGGGGTTTAAATTAGGGGCCCTGGCTTATACTCGGGTCGACTTATACTTGAGTATACGGGTAAGCATTTACAGCTCAGTTATGCATAGTTTTATTGATTCCTGGCAAAAATCAAAACAAAACAAAATAAAAGACAAAAACATGTGGCACCTTAAAGACTATTATATTTTAATGTAAGCTTTCGTGGACACGTCCGCTTCTTCAGACATATAGTAGCAGAATGGGGTGTACAATTAATATACAGTACAAAGGCCAACTTGGCCAGTTCAGCCAAGGATACTGTTGAGCAGCACAGTATCCCTGCTCTGACCTCTCAAGTCAACACACTGAAACCCAGAAAATTGTCAGAAGGGGCACCTGCCAAGGAGAATGGAATCATGCTAGACCACTGACACTCCCTACCCTGCCCCCAGGTCTAAATTGCTGCTACACAGAAAAGCCAGGTGGGATGAGCTAGGAGAGGTTGAGTCTCCTAAGCTCAGCCACCCAAGTTTCTGCAAAGCATGCCAGACCATCATGCTTCTCCACAATCAGGTCCTGGATAAGTGCTTTTTCCTTTCATTTGCCTGGCAGCATCACTTTCACCTCTGGGGTGGGGTGGAAGGGTCTGTTGCCAAGGCTATTCAGGTTGTCTAAGTTAGGAGATGGGAGGCAATCAGCATTCTGGTTCTTCCCTTCCCATGATAACATTGTTATATCATGATCTCCCTCATCACTATTCATGAGATACAAGATCAGGTACATGTAGATGAGCAGGCTGCAGGAGAGAAGCTCCTTGTACTAGGGGATTCTATAATTAGAAATACAGAGGGATGGATTTGTGAGGAGCATGATAACCGTATGGTCACTTGCCTGCCAGGTGCAAAGGTTGCAGACATCACGAGAAATCTAGATAGCTTGTTAGAGAGAACTGGGAAGGAGCCAGTGGTCATGGTACACGTTGGTACCAATGATGTCGGGAAAGCCAAGGTAGAAGATTGAAGTCCCGGGCTTCCAAGGTAGCATTTTCAGAAGTGCTACCTGTTCCTCGTCCAGGACCCGCCAGGCAGGCAGAACTCAGAAGCCTCAATGTGTGGATGAGGCGATGGTGTCGAAAGTAGGGCTTTAGATTTGTCAGGAACTGGAGAACATTTTGGGACAAGCCAAACCTGTTCAGGAGGGACGGGTTGCACTTGAATCATGATGGGACCAGATTGCTGGCACTCAACCTCAAAAGGGCAGCAGAGCAGCTTTTAAACTGATAACTGGGGGAAAGCCGACAGGAGCTGAGTGGCATCCGGCTCGGAACACCTCATCCTCAGGGAACGAGGTTGGAGAGGGTAGAGAATCACATAGAGATGATGTAGCAGGTATTAGCACTGGGAGAATAATGGAATGTGACAGTTTGTCTACTGAAAATAAAAGCTGTGAGGGGAAAAGAACAAGACAGCAGCTGTTGTTGCGGGACCCACTGTACAGGTGCTTCTACGCCAATGCTCGAAGCCTCCGAGCAAAGATGGGGGAACTTTGCTCAGCTAGGGATAACATAGATATAATAGCCATAACAGAAACCTGGTGGAATGTGGAGAACCAGTGGGATACAGCAATCCCAGGCTATAAACTCTATAGAAGGGATGGAGAGGGGCGGGTTGGAGGGGGAGTGGCCATCTATGTCAAAGAAGGGGTAAAATCCAGCAGAATGGAGATTGACAGAGGGTCTGACTCCACCATAGAATCACTGTGGGTTAAACTACCAGGTCCAAGGAGTGATGTGAGAGTTGGAGTATTCTATCGTCCACCAGATCAAAAACTTGAGGGGGACCTTGAAATGAGGAGAGAAATCATGGAGGTGGCTAAGAGGGATAGGATAGTAATCATGGGGGACTTCAATTATCCCCACATTGACTGGACCAATGCGAGCTCCGGGCAAGAAAGAGAAACTGGGTTTCTTGACTTGCTGAATGACTGTGCCTTAGAGCAACTTGTCATGGAGCCCACCCGAGAACAGGCAACTCTGGATCTAATGCTGTGTGATACTCAGGACCTGGTCAGGGATGTGAATGTCACTGAGCCTCTGAGGAACAGTGACAATGCTGCAATTTCCTTTGCCATGCATGTCGGAGGAAGAGTGTCAAGCAAATCAGACATAAAAACCCTTGATTTTTGAAGGGCAAACTTCCCTCAGATGAGGAAACTAGTTAGAGAGAAATTGAATTAGAAGAATTAATCTCTTCAGAGTGCATGGAGCCTGTTTAAAACAACAATAATAGAGGCCCAGCAAAAGTGTATACCACAAAGAAAGAAGAGCTCATTTAAGTCCAAGAGGACACCGGCATGGTTAACGAGTGGAGTTAGAGAGGCTCTAAAGCACAAGGAGAGGTCTTTCTGTAAATGTAAATCCTCCCCAAATGAGGAAAATATAAAGGAACACAAACTCTGGCAAAAGAAACGTAAGAAGATGATAAGGGAGGCAAAGAAAGATTTTGAGGAACGCATGGCTAGCAATATAAAGGGTAATAATAAAAGCTTCTTTAAATATGTTAGAAGTAGAAAACCTGCCAGAGAACCAGTTGGCCCTCTGGATGGTGAGGGAGGAAAAGGGGAGGTTAAGGAGGACTTGGACATTGCAGAGAAATTGAATGAGTTCTTTGCGTCTGTCTTCACGACAGAGGACCTTGAGCGGATTCCGCTGCCTGAGCCGTCCCTCTTGACTAAAGAATTAAATCAAATACAGGTTAAAAGAGAGGAGGTTTTAGGACTAATTGACAAATTGAGGATTAACAAGTCACCGGGCCCAGATGGCATCCACCCAAGGGTCATTAGGGAACTTAGAAATGAAATTGCAGATCTCTTAACGGTTATATGCAACTTGTCTCTTAAAATGGCCACAGTGCCGGAGGACTGGAGGATGGCAGATGTCACAACTAATTTTAAAAAAAGGAAGGAGGGGGGACCCAGGAAACTACAGGCCAGTTAGCCTTACATCTGTCCCAGGGAAGATGGTGGAAAGCCTCATCCAAGAGAAAATCTTAAAACACATAGAAGAACAAACCTTGCTGAGAGAAAATCAGCATGGCTTCTGTAAGAGAAAATCTTGTCTGACAAATCTTTTAGAATTTTTTGAAAAGGTCAACAGGCACGTGGATTTGGGTGAACTGGTGGATATAGTCTATCTGGATTTTCAAAAGGCTTTTGACACAGTCCCTCACCAAAGGCTGCTGAGAAAATTGCACAGTCAGGGGATAAGAGGACAGGTCCTCTTATGGATTGAGAACTGGTTGAGATCCCGGAAACAAAGAGTAGGTGTCAACGGGAAATTTTCAGAATGGAGAGAAGTGAAAAGCGGTGAGCCCCAGGGCTCTGTCCTGGGACCGGTGCTTTTCATTCTGTTCATAAATGACCTGGAGACAGGGATAAACAGTGAGGTGGCCAAGTTTGCAGATGACACAAAACTTTTCCGTGTGGTAAAAACCAGAGAAGATTGTGAAGAGCTCCAGAAGGATCTCTCCAAACTGGGGGAATGGGCTGAGAAATGGCAAATGTGTTTTAATGTAACCAAATGTAAAGTAATGCATATTGGGGCAAAAAATCCAAACTTCATCTATCAACTCATGGGCTCTGAGTTATCCGCGACGGATCAGGAAAGAGATCTTGGTGTGTTGGTGGACAGCTCCATGAAGGTGTCTCCCCAATGTGTGGCAGAAGTGAAGAAGGCCAATTCCATGCTAGGGATTATCAAAAAGGGGATTGAAAATAAAACAGCCAACATTATAATGCCATTATACAAAACAATAATAAGGCCCCACCTGGAGTATTGTGTACAATTCTGGTCACCGCATCTCAAGAAAGACATAGTGGAACTGGAAAAGGTGCAGAAGAGAGCGACTAAAATGATTACTGGTCTGGGGCACCTCCCTTATGAAGAAAGGCTAAAACATTTGGGCCTCTTTAGTCTGGAAAAAAGGCGCTTGAGGGGGGAGGTGATTGAGACATACAAAATAATGCAGGGTATGAGTAAAGTGGATAGAGGGAAGCTCTTCTCTCTCTCCCAAAATACCAGAACTCGGGGACATACAGTCAAATTGAGGGCTGGGAGAGTAAGAACTGACAAAAGAAATTTTTTTTTCACCCAGCGTGTTGTAAGTCTGTGGAACTCCCTGCCACAGGATGTGGTGATGGCATCTGGCCTGGATGCCTTCAAAAGGGGATTGGACAGATTCCTGGAGGAAAAGTCCATCAGAGGTTACAAACCATGATGGAGAAACCAGGGTACTTCAAGGGCCAGATGCAGTGGAGTGATATCAGGAGACAGATATCTAGTCTCATGCACTCCCAAACGCATCTGGTGGGGCCGCTGTGAGATACAGGAAGCTGGACTAGATGGGCCTTTGGCCTGATCCAGCATGGCTCTTCTTATGTTCTTATGTTCTTATGATGTCACGGCTACTAAAACATATGAAGACTGTTAAACAAAAATGGTGCTGATGGCACAGTCAATCAGCATTGCAGAGAGGTGGGAAAGATGCAGATAGGTATTTTAACCTCAGCCCTCAAGTTAGTTTATATTTTGTACCATATAAATTTGTATGTATCATACAGATCAGCTATTGTTCAAACTGGGTTTAGAATGTAATAATTCAAATTAACAAATTAATAGGGCTTTTGCTACCTGTGTATACCAGGCCTACTGTAGTGGAGCGAAGCACAATAATTGTATTGAAATTGTATTGGCATGCATGTGAACGAACAATGAGTTTTTCTCTCTGTTGCAGGACCTGGTTGCTTTGTGCAATTTCCATAATTATGATAACTTAAGGCACTTTGCAAAGAAGCTTGATCCTCGCAGGGAAGGCGGTGACCAACGGGTAAGTAAATGGTTATATAATGGTATTTCTGTATAAAGCGTATGCTGTGACTATTCAGTGACAGGTAGTATGTCAATAATTCTAAACTGGAGTGTAGATATTGTGGTTGGTACAAAATCTTTCATGTCTAGAACTCAGTGCGGGATGCCAGGTCTGCAGTGTTTCAGTCATTGACATTGTTGTTCTATTTTCCTACTGATTTGGTATCTGGCAGCACACCAGTTGTGGCTTTTTCAAAGCATGCCTGAGTGTGGTATATTTGGACTACCCTTTAGCAAGACAAGGATCACAGTGTTCATCACCTTCAGATCAGCCTGAAATCATATTGGGCCAATTGTGAATAAAAATCAGCCTGCACAACAAATGTGTATCCTGCCATCTTTGTAGCATTTAGTGTATCATTTGGTGTAGCATTTAGTGTTCATTTCACAGCTTTTATTAGGTAGCAAGAGAATTTGGAATTTAAAAAATATCCTATCTTATAGAAATACAATACAAAATACAACTTTTTTTTAGTGGCGGTTTTGATCCAGAAACTGCTGAAGGAAGTGCCCCAATGTTATTTTTGCTGACCTATATAGAAACCTTGAAGTATCTTCACTGGGTTTCTCCCCTTTCAGGATTACTAGGAAAGAATAATGAAAAGGAGAAAGACTTTTCCGTTAGCTTTACCTCTACCATGTGTGAAGTGTTGTTCCCTGTGCACTCAGCTCAGGCACTTTCTATTCTGATCCTCTTAAGATCTTAGTGGGTGCTGAGCAGTCATTATTTGAGTCAGTGGCAGGACAGGATATCTTGTCACTGGCCTTAGTAAAGAGGTCAAAAATTGTGTTCGCCAGGATCCTTTTGCCAGTGATCTTGTGTTGTCCATCTGTGTGAGGGAAGGGCCTGTGCCCACCTTTCTTCCCCACATCTAAGTTAGGATTTGGGATGGAGGACTAAGGTGTGCTTGCTTGTTCTTGAAGGGTATGAGATGCCCAGTGCTTCCGCAGCGAAGAGGCCAAACACACACCCACACGCACACACACTTTCCTCTTAGTCTTAAAGCTGGTAAGGAGGCAGGAATTGCTGTGTAATTGTGGGAACAGCCCCGTGCCACTTGGAGCAGAGTTATGTAGAAGGCTCTGGTCTGTCACAATTGACATGATTAATTCAAATGTAAAGGTGTAGGCTGAAGTGATAGTAACAAAAGAAGAGTTTTCCCTCACCCTAGTAGAATGTAAAACCTCTTGTGTTACTGTCAGAATTCTGCCGCCTTATTTTGCTATGAATTAACTTGTTTGGGGGAGTGGTTATCATTTGTGAATCTAGATTTCTCAACTCCCCCACTCTTCCTCCTTCGTTCTCAGAATTGGAAATGGTTACATACCAGTGTCAGTAGAGACTGGAGGATGGTAATTGAAAGCTAGAATATGCTAATTGCTAAACATCATATTATTAGCTAATTACTAATTGTCTAAATGCTAGAATGTTTCACTGGTAATCTAATAAATAATGTATGTTGCTTGAACAAATAGCATTCCTTTGGACCATTGGACTATGAGACTCTTCAGCACGAACTTGCATTAAAAGAGACTGTATGGAAAAAAGTATCACCTGAGTCAAATGAGGACATCTCCACTACTGTAGTGTATAGAATGGAAGGTCAGGGAGAGAAAAACTGAAGGAGTAGGCTCTAGTTTCAGAGACCTTTTCATTTTTAAACATGCTCCAGTTTCTTTAGATCACACAGTTTCAGATATTTACATTTTGTTCATTTGTTTTCAGTATTTTGTAAATATGGCTTGAGATAACAAAATTACTGTAGATTGCTTCAGTTGCTTCTTCGGAAAGCAGATTGAAACAAAACCTGGAAATGTGTGTTGTTGTTCACATGCATCATGTTTAAGAAAGTGATTCAAAAGGATATTTCCAAGAGTGTTGGGGGGGAAAACACAGCAGTGTTTCAGTGCTGCAAAACACAAATGGCATAATTATTAATGAAGAAAATTGAGAACAATAGATGCAGGAAAAATGTACTCCCAAACAATATATTTTATAAGTTGGTATCTTAACTGTTGTTAGGACGTCAGAATTTTAGGAAATAATAATCCCTTTTTAAGATTCCCCCCATGACCACGTTCCTTCCTTAAGCCTGTACATTAGTTGTTCTACTTGTGCAGCATAGACATGTCCATTGCTTATGTCAATAATTCTATACTAACAGTATGTAGTACCCACTTAAATTGTATAAAATAGTAATGATTCTACAGCACAAAGAACATTCAGAATGAATATAAGCCCAAATAAACTTTCTGTTAGCCCAGATATTAGAAAAGTGCACTTGTGTTATGCAGATAGGCCTTTTCAATCCTAGTTGAAAGCTTCCTGTTTGTAAGTTTAACCTGTTTGGTTGCTTTCCTGTTACGTACACCTGATGGATTGGTGGCTGTTCAGGGCTCTGGGTTTAGAGTAGCATGCCAAAGATTCACTTAGTGCTTCTGCAGAGAACAGTAATTGGCCAGATTCCATCAAGCATTTATGCCAGCATAAGTCTAATGGTGCTAATTCTAGCAACAAATTGCCTCTCGTTGAGCAACTAGCTCATTCCATAGCCTAGGAGCCACATAGGAGAAGTCCTGCTCCCACATATTTCTGTGGCAGCTTCTGAAACTGTTCAAAGATGCCCTTACAGCCTTCAGGTCCCGACAGGTTCATAAGGAGACGGGCAGCCCTTCAAATAGCCAGACTCCAAGCTGTGCAGGGTTTTAAAGATGAAAACCAACGTCTTGAATTAGGTCCAGTAAGCCATTGGCAACCAGTGCAGGCCTTTCAGCAACGGGGTCATGTGATCATCTTGCTGTGCACCAGATAGTGGCCTTTCTGCTGCTTGTTGCACCGACAGAAGATCACAGACCCTTTTCAATTGTAGTCCCATGTAGAGCACATTGCAGTAGTCAAGGCACAATGTAAATACATATGGATAAATGTTGCTGAGTCAGGTTGACTTGTATTTCTTGTTGGGACCAGGCTCACATGACTTGTGTGTGACAAATATAAATTGCTGACTTTGCTAGTAGCAAATTGCTGCTGAGATTTTGGACTTAAGCCAGAGAATGCAAATAATAAGATCCTGGCCTTTTGCTTCCAGTTTCTTGTGAGCAGCAGCGCTGCTTATTAATGACTGATTGATTGATTACCCACAAGCTTTGCCCACTAGGTCTGTTTCATGTAAGAATCCGAGGAATGAAAATGGTCAGAACCATTCATTGGGTAAACACTGACTTTTTAATCGATGGTGGTAGATGTCTTTCTAGGTTGAGACAAATAAACATCAGCAAAAGGAAAAAATTAGAGGATGCCAGCTTTTAAAACCTTCAGATCCAAGCCGTGTGCAAAAATGCAGTCTGGGAGCTATGTAACAAACAAATGTAGGGAAAGAGGACAGTTGAAATCTGGGCAGTCGTTCAGTTGAATGGGCAGGATTCAGGGTGCAAGCGGTGGCCATTCAAACTGGTAAGCCTGCTTTTGAAGGCAATTTGGAAAATAACGTTTAAAGACGGCTGGGTGTAAAATTAAACAACTGGATGGAATATGCGTGATGGCTAACTAGTTAAATCACACCTCACTAATTTTGCCTCAGTGGCACAGGTTATAGGTTTGTTTCTTGGGTCTTTTTTCCAATCCTAGTAAAGGATTTTTAAAGCAAGGCTGGAGAACACGGAGCAGCCACCTGCTGAACGACTGCAACTCCTGTCAGTCTCAGCCCGTGTAGCCAATGTTGCATTATGACAAGAGTTGCAACCAAATAACTTCTAGGGAAATGTGTGTTCTGTAGCCCTGTTTTAAATCATTAAAAGAGTGGGGATTGGATTGTTTGGTAGATGGATGACAGTGATCTCTGAGACTGATCATGTTTGTGTCTCTCATATACACCCTTGCTTGGGGGGGGGGCTTTGCACAAAAATGCCCAGTTATGTCACTTGAAGCCTCCGAGAAATCACAATAGAATATTCCTGTATATCCATTTAGCCTGTTTTAAATAATTACAAGCCTGAAACAAACCCCCATCCCCAACATTTGAATGGCCAGTCATGCCACCAGGAGAATCATTGGCTGTTTTTATGCCTTTTTTTCCTTGCTGGTGTGTGTGTGTGTGTGTGTGTGTGTGTGTGTGTGTGTGTGTGTGTGTGTGTGTGTGTGTGTGTGTGTGTGTGTGTATAGAGGAAGTGAGAAGTAGGCAGGGATCTCACTAAGAGTGAAAATGGCCCCAGGATCTATTGAACGTGACAAACCCTGACGTATAAATATTCCCAAACCAAAAGATCAGCATTTGAATCCCGTCCTTCTGGATCACCACTCTTGTCGGCCAGAAGGGTAGAGGTAGCTGGTGCTTTTCAGTTGTGGGCCTGTAATAACAAAATTGCCTTTCTTGGAAGTTTCACTTGGGCCCTGCTTCTGGGACTTTAAGGAAGCCCTAAGATCCCTTTATTACATTATGCATTTTATTGTTTTTGTTGTTTCTCTTTCCTTCTGTGATGTTATCTGATGGTGTTTTACTGTGATTGTTGAATTGCTTTCTTTTTGAATAGTTTGCTTGGAGTTTATCCCTAAAAGATGAGAATAGAAATTAATGATTAAAAAAGAAAGAAACCGGTCTCCTGATTTTGATGGAAGCAGATTCTTCCTGGAGGGAGATCAAAAGTGGACCTTGGCCCTGAGCATGTTCCCCCCATTCTGCATATCTGTCCTCTCAGGTTTCTGTAGGGACCTCTGCCACACGCTTTGAGAAGGCTGAACCTCCACAAGTCTTACATGAAGGATGGCTTACGGAAGACCATGACACAATTAGTCTGTGTGACGTGGAAACGGATGCTGAAAGGATAAGTTTCAGTTAGATTGAAAATAGGCTGGATTGAGGCAGTGCCCTCATCCTGGACAAGTGGCTTCAGTTGTTAACTATAAAGCATATATTTCTGAAACATTTGACATGTGCTGTTTGATGTTTTTTTGTAAGACTACATTTAGTAGGTCTACCGTGACTTGCTAATATATAGTGAATTGCACATGTTTCTTGGCCAAGATGGTCCCTTGACCACAATGGAAAATTATGGATTAAGAGTTTCAAATGTAAGCCATAAAAGATGGGTTAGTAGACATCTTGCACTATTTATGTGAGCATCTCTTTGTCCAGAAGAAGAATGTTTGTACTGTGAAAGAGCAATGTGGTCAACATAGGTTTGTATAGATCAGGCATTCCCAAACTTCGGCCCTCCAGATGTTTTGGACCGCAACTCCCATAGTCCTTTGCCATTTGCAATCTAAGCTTAGAATTCTGGGAGTTGTGGTCCAAAACATCAGGAGGGCCAAAGTTTGGACATGCCTGGTATAGATGCTGAAACCCGTTTATTTGGGAGACCTTTTAAATTTATTTTGTGAAGAAGTCCTATATGACCCTTGGAAATACAATGCAGGCTTCAGTGTCACAGACATGATTATAGAGTTCAGTGGCTCCATTTTAGTGAAAATATGTCATATGACTACAGATGTGCTATAAAAAGTTAACAAAATATTACTGTCAAATGCTTCTTATCTGAATATCCCCAGTAATATGCTTAATATAAATTTGTGTTCACAGCAATACAAGTTCTTGATATTCAAGTGTTTTATTTGTCATGTTTCCTTTTTTTCTTGTTGGCATCATTAATGCTTCATTAGAAATGTACGCGTGTTAAAACTTTGTTTTGGCTTATGTTAATTTTTGTGTTAGTTTACATGGCTTGTTGTGTTTCGTTTTTCATTTGCATTGTATGTTATTTATGTACCTTCAGCACATTCCCTTTTGTATTATAATAAATTGCATTTTAAGCTGATGATTTTGCATTCTTGTTCTTTTCATTTTTCACTCAAACCATTGTTTGAAGTTAGGAATGGAATATACACCCCATAATATCATTTATTTAAATTGAAATACCATTTTGTATAAATAAGTGGTTTCAGCATAAACACAATCATTAATTTTTGTTACATTTTAGATTACATTTTTACCCTTCTGTGTGAGCTACCCCCCAATTGTTTTCTACTCTGAGCAGTTCTCTAATTTTTCTATGCAGCCGTATCAGACTTGGTATGGTGTTCTGGGAACACTTTGGCTATGTGCAGTCAGAAGAACTGCACCTTGACACACCCCGCCCCCCGTGTATACTTTGGCCGTGGCCAAGTCTTAAGGAAGAGGAGGTACAATTGACGTGTAAGGAGGACTGATTGATTGCTCTGGCTCTGCTCACCTCCAGACTGATGGGGAGGAGCAAATATCTGGAAAGGAAACCGCCCTGAGTTCCTTAGGGAAATAGGTTGAGGTATATAAGTCTGAAAATAAATAAATACATACATACATAAACTTCCTCTGCTTGCGAAGGGTCTCCATGCCATGCTACGTGAAAGCTTAGCATTCTGGTCCACAGGGAAATCTCCCACAAACAGAGAAGGGTTTCCTCCTTACAAAGTCACTCCTGTGAGAAGATTTGTTGTAGGGTTTGGAATTTCTTTCCCATTTTTGCTTCGTTGCCTCACTTTACTGCAACTCTCTTGTGCAACTGGGAAATACTTTCCAGAGGATTTTAGGAATCTATTATAAGGTACACATTGGGAGGCGGGTACAAGGGAGGCTAATTGACAGAAAGGATGACTATACCTACTCTCACTTATCCTAGAGTAAAAATGCTTGACATGTACTAGTGGACACATTAAATCCAAGTTTACCTGTTAATTCTACTGTCATTTAGTTCTGATCCTTCACTAGTGTTGATTTAGAAAAGCAAAAACAACACCTCCGACCCAATACCCCCCCCCCCCCACACACACACTGCTTTATGAAGGTATATGTATTTTAGGCAAGAGTTGATCACATCAATGATAACATATACTAATAATATATTGATAATATATATTAATGAAATATATTAAGTGTATTTTAATTTAAACAATGCCCAACAGACTCTCTCACCATTGAAGGTTCCAATGCAAAATAGTTCTTAAAATCTTGTTTAGAGTTGGTCACGAACCACCAGTTCATGCCAGTTCGCTTATCGGCCAGACAGGTGTTTGACACTTCAAATCTCTGCCTCCTCTTCCGAGTGCCTACTCATAGGCAGTACCTGGAGGAGGTGGGGCAGAGAAGCTAAGCTTTGGAATGTTTGGAAAAAATAGTGGAAAGTAAACAACATACACCATTTCTTGCTAAATATATATCCATTTGTGCATGTTCCATGTTGCACTGAGAATCCAAAGTTAGGTGAGGGCAGTACTTTTAAATATTAATTTCGTTTTGTTTTCTAGATGACTTTTAAGATTTTTCAGTATTGGAAAATTCAGATGTTGTCCGAAGGATCCCTATACAGTGGACCCTTGTATAACAAACAGCTAGTATAACATAAAATTTGTACAACATAAAAAATTCTGGAGATAGGGGAAATTTGCTTAACATAATTTACCTATGGGGAGTATCTGTACAAAAAAATGGGATGACTCCATTTTCAATGCATTCCTATGGGAATTTGTATAAAGGAAAATTTGCTTAACATAATTTCATTTGGAACGAATTAATTGCTTTATACAAGGTACCACTGTATCTTATGTATATCTTATCTCTATGGTAAGATGTGATGTAGTAGAGAGAGCATCAGACTAGAACACGGTGTACAGATCCCCATTTGGCTATGGCAACCCAAGCACTTGAACATCTCCTGTAATCTTGAAAATCCTTTCCGGATTGAAATAGGTCAGAAGCAACCCCATAATACCTAATACTCACAGATTATGTGAGCAAAGCTGAAACCATTCTCACATTGAGTAAACAAACTTGAATCTAACTGTGCTGTTAAAGGATTAAAAAGAAGCTAGGTATGATAAGGCACCACCAGTCTGGATCTCTACAAATGAGATAATCACAAATGCCTGCCCAATGCAGAGGCTTGACTTTTTTTTTTTACTTAAATAGAAAGTGCAAGTCTGCCATGTAGAATATATTCTTTAATCTGGCTACAAATATGATTCAGACTATAATAATAATACATGTTTATTGTCTTTCACCTTCTACTCTCTACAGTTTCTATTGCTGCTGCTTTAAAAAAACACACCCAGTAAGTCACTTCCATTATTTCATGTTAGTTAGGGCTGTTATAGTAGTATCTAAGACACACGCAGGAAAATGTAGTCTAAAGCTGTCTTAAATCATCTCAAATCTAAGCATGTTGTCTTAATTGGATGAAGATTTATGACACACTAAACTAGATAATCTTCTGCTTGGCCATGCAACATCTATTTTCATTTTTTATCTAAAACTGTGGAGGCATGCTTTTGGAACTGCAAAAAAAAAGTTTGCTAATAGTTGTAAAAGTTATTATTTCTTCAGAATGTATTTGATCATATTGCCCTTCTGAAAGCCACGAAGCTATTTTTACTCCCAGAAGACCTGGGAAGCACAGATAATGGTGAAGGACTCTGGGAGTTGCAGTTCAAGAACACCTGGGTTACCAAAAGTTGGGAACCACTGCTGTAAATGGCACGCATGAAACAAGGAACGCTTTCACTGCACAACTTCATTCTATGATCTTTACACCAAATTCTTGAATGTGTCTTGAATGTATATTATTTTATATATATTCATTACCAATTTAAAAGCCCAATGAGGTGCCGGTACATTATTACGGTATCTTTTATAATATTATCTCATCTTTTTCTTTGAACTTACTTTCTGAAGGGAAACAAAAACTAATTCCATAATGCTTCTTTCACTTCCCAGAATGAATGACAGATTGCAAATCCAATACTATGTAGAGAGATGTTTAGGTCTCAGCTCACAGTTAAAAAATGAAGCACCTTCTGCAATCATAGTCATTGCATGATTTCCATTGTACTTTTAAAAAACTGAACAAGCTTGTTTTATAGATATTCATTCTTGAATAATGAACAAATAGAGACACCTTGTTTCATTCTTACTACATTCAGACTACAATTTTACTGAATTGTTTAAAGATCGCCTTTTGGGTAAAATGCATGCTCTCCCAGCCTAGAAAAAGTTGTTACCCCCCCCCCCCAAAAAAAAACCCGGGGGGGGGGGGAGTAGGATTTTTTTACGGGGTTGGGTAGGGTAAGTATATTATCATTCCACTGAAATTTCATACCCAGAGGACGTTTTTAAAAAAAGCACGCACACACACAAAACTACAGCCAGTAAACGTAGTTTGTTTCTTCTGGTCACATCTTCAACACTTAAGTGTTCCAACAATTGAGTTTTTCAGGCCATGAAACGTCAAATAGCACTGAGATTGAATTTTATGCTGGTTAACCTTGTTAGTCTCAGTTTTGAAAAAATTAAATTGAACCAGCTTCATACTTTTAAAAAATCTTAACTCCTTTTCTTCTATTTATTTGGACCAAATAGGATGGTCAAATAACTTTCCATCATTTATCTTACCTTCATCTTAACAAATAATATACAGTAATATATTCTCAACTTAACACCAGCTGCCACTTCTCGGTGATTTGGATAGAGCTTGGTAAGTTATCCAGAGCAACCTATAGCTGTTCCAGTTAACTATGGCTTGAGGATGTCATTATATTCATTTTTCATAAGCATAATTTCTCTGGCTTTTATTTCAGAGTAGGAAAAAGTCGGCTTTCACTTTTTCAGTTTTATCAGCTACTTGATATGACATCCTTTCTTTCATTATTCAGTGGACCCTCGTATAACAAACGGTTTGTATAGCATAAAACCTGTACAACAAAAAATTCCAGAGATAGGGGAAATTTGCTTAACAGAATCGCCTATGGGGCAAATCCGTACAACATAAAATGATCGTGATTAGGGATTCATCTGTTTTCAATGCATGCCTATGGGAAATTTGTATAAAGGAAAATTTGCTTAACAGAATTTCATTTGGAACAAATTAATTCCTTTATGTATGGTACCATTGTAATTATATTGCAATTCTTACAATGTGTGATGTAATATGGGAAACCTTGCCTTAACATTTAACCTTTATTTTTTTTAAAAAAGAAAAACATGAAAGTTAATAAATAACATCTTCATGTTCAATTTTTAAAGTTTTCCTTGATATACAGTTAATTAGCTGTGTTGTCAAATTAAACCAAACTTTATTGCAATCAAAAATTATTTTTAATTGCCTGTTTATGCCCACCAGTTCTCATTCATCATTTTAGACTAAAAATCAGCTTTGGACTTTAGTTTTAAAAGTCTGCTTGTTGCGGCTTCTTCCCATAATGCAGGTAATATAGCTGTCGTTGCTTCATTTTTATTGCGAAAGCATATTAGAATTGAATTATGAGAATGATTATGTTACTTGCAGAATGGGAAGAGCCTATGGGGGTTAGGCATGTTACAGTAAATATTGAGGAAATAATTCCAAACCTAGTGATGGACTGTGACTCTATCATTACAGTGCATTGACTTGTTAGTTATTAATGATGCAGATTTTGTCCAGTGTCTAGAGTACACCTCTGAGAATCACTGGTTATCTACAAGTTGTACATTCAAGAAAATATTATATGAGTTTTTAAAAAAAATCCATTCAGGTTTTTTGATACTCAAAATAGCTGATGTTTTATAACATGGTTTCAAGAATCAGGATAATCTGCTGAGAATTGTGGAGTTGTCAGCTTATCCAGAAAGCATGAAACCATGTCTAAATTTAGTCTGTATGTACTATATTTTTTAAGGTGTTGCATGAAAAGAAAACCTTCCTGAGGTTTTTGTTGAGTTGTTAGCAAAATTTCAGTGGCTTGTTCATAGCAATCAAACAAGAGTTTTCTTGGCAATAGGGTCCTTAATATTGAACGTTGTCCACGAATATATCTGTCCAAAGCAGTTGGCTTTGGACATCCATCCACAGCTTTCGTTCCCTGAGACAAAGACCAAAGATGGCGACAAAAGTACATGCAAGTCAACAGAACTTGAATCAAAGGCATCAAACTCAGTGGGCTACCTTAGGGAGTGCAAGATGGGTCTTGTGACATCCTCTTCTCTCATCCAGCAGCTTGCTGTTACCTCCTAGCATCTGCTGCCTGAAGCAATCCACTCGCTGATGGCAGGGCCTCCTCTGCCTCCAGCTTACCCAATATTGACAGTGCTGTGTCTGAATCCTACAGAATCTCATCTTATATTCTGAGCCATAGAAGAACTACTTTTGAAAACTGTGCAGCAATTGTAATATAGCTGATCGTTGCATGCTGGCTCAACAAGTTGTTTCCAAACCAGGTAATAAACTCCAGTATCGCTAGGCATCTAGTATCTTTGTGGGTAGCAATTTCTCATGAATTGTTTTCTGACCTCTCTTACACAACTTCGAGTTGCTGAATTTGAATGATCGTTCTTGTTCTGCTGCTTTAGTATATCTATATGTTAAGTCATATAGAGTCCCTATCCAGTTTTCCATATTTGTTAAAATTAAACTTTCTCAAAGGTAAGTCATGCTATTGTTTTTTTTAAAAAAAAACACAATTATTTAGTCACTAACAGTTTGTGCATGTCACCTTCCATGAATAGAAATCTGATTAATTCTATAGTAGAGGCATCCTTCAGTCTTGAGAGGCTATGCTATTGTGCTCTGTATAGAAGCTGTGTTGTTTCCACACTGCATGCAAAGCAGAAGTGGCCTTTTCAGAGCACATGCCCGGGTAGATTAGTATGGAGGTTCAAGCTGTTACTCTAGCAGCAGCACCCCCACGTCACTGGAATAGTCTGTTGGAACGGCAGAGCCTATACGATTAGTTCCAGCTGTGTCGCAGGAGTTAGCAGAACATGACTGTATACAGCCATGAACTGCCTCCAGGACTGTGGCTCCAGATTTTGCCTCGAGGTTAACTCCTGAAGTCCTTTCCAGAAATGGATAGAGCGACGACGTCAGATAAAATGGAAGAACCATCTTCTAGGGAGAAGGAAAAGTGATTGATTCTATGGCACTAAATATCCTTTAAAATATCCTTTAAATAAAAGAATCATTACTGAGTTATTTCTTGTGTTGCTAAAAATAAAGTTGTATCATTTTTAAAAAATACTGGCAAATTTCAAGTATTAGAAGTGTTGCTTCTGTATATACCTGCTCCTAAAGAAACATCTGGCTTTAGCTAAACTAGTTTGGCTAATTGAAACTTACATGCCAAAAAGTAATTGTTTCTATCTTAAGAAAATCTGCCATAGTTCCATATTTAGTAATTATATTATGAATAATTTACTTATAAAAATATATTTTCTATTGTGATTTTTCTCATGGTTCGCTATTTCTGTTATACTTAATATTGCCAGCCTTTTTCTGGGGAGGTGCTACAAAAACATCAAGTCTCATTCTCGCATACTAATGTTTTTTCTTTTGATAAGAAAAAAAATCTAGTAAAGGTAATTTTACATTTTTTCCTGGATTGATTGATTGATTATTTATTTATTTCATTATTTTGTACCCCGCCCATCTATCCGAAGGCTACTCTGGGCAGTGAACAACAATATAATAAACATAAGCATAAAATAATACAGTAATTAAAATAGCCAAAAATATAAGCATTAACAAAAATGAGTAGCCATAATAGTAACAAAGACAAAAACAGAACAAAAGATGAAAAGGAAACCGACAAGGACAAATTAGAGGTGGAGTTAAACAGTACGTTGTTGGCATCAGCCATTATCCACTTGGTTGGGGAAGGCCAATCTTAACAGGTCTTGAACCATTGTTTAAATATCTGCAGTGAGGGAGCTAGGCGAATATGGGCAGGTAGTTTGTTCCATAGCTGCAGAGTGGTCGCTAAGAACGCCCAACACCTTGTCATCATCTTCCGGGCCTCTCTCAATATTGGCACCTGCAGGTGACTTTCTTAAGATGGTCCTCTTAGACTCCTTGAAAAATGTGTCAGTGTCATTATGTCTCAAGCTCCCCCCCCCCCAATATACAGTGAGAAGAATGGGAGAAGAACAAACTAGGACTCGTGTTTTTTTAAAAATTATCTCTCCTTTTAATATATAACACTATAGGATCCTTCCAAGTCTTCAGTGGTTGTTAGAAATCCTTTGTAACTGATAACTACAATCCAGTCTTTTGCAAAGCACTGTTCAAACCATGGTTTAGATGTCAGCTTGAGGCTTAGATGTTCTACTGTTCCCTCTCATGCACCCAAACTCACTTTTCCTTTGTCATAAATTACCATGATATCCAGATAGGGTAAGAGACACTGGAGTGAACCATAGCGTTAGAACCAGAGCTGAACATGGTTGCACAAATCAGTTCCCCTAAATGGCACTTATGAACCAGGAAGATGGAGTGGAAATAGAACCATGTTTACGAGGAAGGTATGTGTAAATTTTAAGCTTTCAGATGCTCAAACCATGGTTTCTCACTAACATATTCTTAAAACAAATCACCTTTTTTTAAATTCATTTTCCTCTGCTTCTTCTGAACCTTGTCCTAATCCTTTGAAGTTTATGTCTTGATCCTTGCTGTAAGTTTACTATCATGTAATCTCTCTGTGCACGCATCTGTTGCTCCATGCAGATTCATGGAACTGTGATTCTTTGGGCTTTTTCTAATTTTCCACTTACCTCTTCCACTTCATAGAACTTTGTCTTATATCCTTGAATGCAACTTTATAATATTAATAACCATTCAAGAACTATTCTCCATGCACACATTTGAAAGTCACTTCTCTGTGTTTTGACTTTCAAAATGTTTTGCAAATGTGAGGGGCATTTTTGATTGGCTTCTGTTTAGTTTTCCTTTGCTGCAGGGCAGCATACAGAGTTAATAATGTGTGTACCGTGACGCACCAAGTTGTAAGCAAAACGTGGAAAAAATGAAATACTGGATGATTCTCTATCATCTTAAGAGTTTGCCACTTCTTGTTTTGACTCATACGAAAGACTAATGGAGATCGTCTGTCATTTTCCTTTTGTTCTCTGTGTTCCTTCTGATTTAAGGCTCTCTTGTTTTTATTGTCTATCAGTATTTTGACCCAATAATCTTCCATGGAAAGCCCCCCTCCAGCTGCAAAAAAAAAAGTCCACTGCTCCACACAGTGTTTTGAATTAAATTTTCTTTCCTGCAACCCAACTTTAATACACAGATCAATAAGTTAACTGCAAACTGCTCAAACAATACAAGTCCTCCAAAAGTCCTCCTTGGTTAAGTATACTGTTGCGCAATCTCCCAAGTCCTAAGATGAGGAGTGACTACTTTGCTCTCCACATGCTAGTCTATTTAGGTTCAAAATTGGCCACAGGAAAAGGAAGTCATATTCCTAATGGCTTGTATCTTGGTGTCCAACTGCTGAAGGCGATTAAATTGTCTCGGCTCCCTCCAACCCTGGGAATCAATGGGGCTGGTTCTGTGGATGACTGGTGGCATTTCCTTTGAGTGACAACATTCCTTGGTCAACTGTAAACTGACCCCTTCAGCACTTCCTTGGGTGACTTTGCTTGGGGCCACTCTGGTACACCCACTCTGGTCTCCCCTTTTTCCTCTCATTCCTTTCTCCTTCTTCTCTTCCTCAGTCGGCCCTTCCCAACTTTCTCTCCCTGCCCTTTTGTAACCCCTGTATCCCCTTCCTTCTTTCTAGATCCTTCTGACTCCGATGCTGCTCGGTGGATCTCACCTTTTTCTGAAAGTTCTCCAATCCTATAGGCTTTCTGGGCAAGTCATTTATCTCATCTTCTGCTCTTCCACTGCCATTAAAGATTCCAGTGGGGTTGATAGTTTCAAAGCACATAGTGTGGCCACCTTCCAGGGATAACTCAGATGAAGGGCACACTGAATGGCCCATCATCAGTTCCCTCTGAGGCCTCTTCACAATTGGATTCTCCATTTGACTTTCTGCAGGTGACCTTACCACTTCCACCTTGCTTCATGAACTCTTCAACTGCTGCTAAAGATGGGGAGAAGTTCCCATAAGTAATTCAGAAGCCCATCACTCTCCCAGAAACTGTGTAGACTATCCTGACCAAGAGTGGAATAAATTGTTCTTTTCACTTCCCCATGTGTTCATTTTTCAAAATCTCTTTGTTCTAAAATATGAAGACATCTGGTGATGGTTGCAGATTCTTCAAAAATGAACAGAAATAAAATCCTCTCACATTTGGCCTATCAGAATGCAACAGGGAGAAGTTGTTGTTCTTAACATGGAGACGATCCCGTGTAACCTACCTGCCAAGCACGTGATCAAAATGTGCCCCTCATAAAAGATGAGATGACAAACCAACATATTTTGAGGAGTTCGGACTCCGGCATTCAAGAGCTGAGTACAAAAAGCTCTGGGTCTGAATGGACAAATCTTCCCCTTTCTCACAGATCTATTATTTTAACTCTGCATTCCAAATATCAAGAAATGGATGAATTTTACTCATTAGAAACAGTAAAATAAAAATCTTGCTCAGCATCCTAATCCAGATTTTCTCAGCACCAGCAACGACTGGCATTTAGCCAGCTACATTTCGTGGCATTGGCTTGCCTTATGCCCAGGGAAGGGCAACTGCTACTTTTTTGAGGATAGACTACTGTAGCTATATGATAAGGTCCATTGGGCAATCCCCTAAGCCTGGTTTGACTGCGTGGAAAATAATTCTTAGTAGCTCCAGTGCAGGAGTAAGGAAACATTTCAGACCTTTCTAGGTCTTGATGGTGGCCTGCATTCATCTGGAGAAACATATTTGCAGAAATAATGTACCATGATGGCTGCTATATTTATTATTTATTTATTTATGTTGTACATTTATTGACTGTCCGTCTTCCCTAAAAGGCAACTCTGAGTGGTTCACAATTGAACACGAGATAAAATAAAAGAGTATATCCCCAAACTGGTTTATTTTAGCAACACATTTTGTGTTGTCAGTGTTTCTTTGGAGACACCTGTTATTCTGCATACATCTGTCTCAGGGATGCATCATACAAATATGTCACTGAATTTCCAGTGGCCAGATAATTTGTAGCCTGAGTGGGAAGAGATGGGGCTCTTAACTGGTAAGTATTTTATGTCCAAAATCCTTATTACTTACATCTTTGGGTGGAATTCCAACAGTGGTGACTTGCTGCCAGTTATACTGTATTTTGTCATACACCAGCCATGTTGACATGCAAGAAGCTTAAAAAGTACCTACGTCTTAGCTGGTGGCCATTGACTGTGGAAATTTACCGTCATAGGTGAACTGGAGTAAGTACATACAGTGGTACCTTGGTTTATGAACATAATCCATTCCAGAAACATCCTTGTAAACCAAAACACGCTTACATCAAAGCAAATTTCCCCATAAGAAATCATGGAAACTCAGATGATTCATTCTGGGGTCCCATAGACCACATACTGTACACACAAAATACCAAAACGCACAAATAAACAACTTGGCTAGAAGTCCACATCCACACCATGGTTTAGGTACCTGGCTGTAGAATCTGCTCTGCCTGGGACTAATAACTGGATTTTACTCTGTGTTTTTAATGTAACAATAATAAAGTCCAATTTGTAGTCCTATACACAATTGACAGGCTGCCCCATGACTAGAAATTGTTTGAAAAAATAAAGAATGTTGAAAACAAATTAAATAAAAATAAAAATAAACCCCTAACCTGCACGTTCCTGGTTGGTGCAAGGGAAACCTCTATTCCTTTCTCCTTCCTCTGCTTTGGAGGCTGCCTGAGATGGAATGTTCCAGACAGTCACTCAGAATCTAGCAGGGGAAGGGAGAGAAAGCCATCACTGACTCACTTGTGATCATGTGACTTGCTCTAGTGCTTGTATATCAAGACAGTGCTTATTGATCAAGGCAAAATTTAGAAGAAATGTTTGCTTGTCTTGCAAAACGCTCTTAAACCAAGGTATTACTGTAACAGGATTTCAACCAGTATGATTTCAGAGAGATGTTATGAGTCACCTCATGTTTTCTTAGGTTTTCTCCATTTGTTGTGTTTTCTAAATGGTTGTAAATGCTTGTACTCCATAGATGATGGTTATAGACACCTGCAACACTCTGATTTGTTTGTTTGAGTGAAAGTTGTGATATCTTGTGTACTGGGGCTGGGCAACTTCATATTCTCCAGATCCTGTAATGGGCATCCTTATTGACTGTTAGATTGGTCATCATAGGACCACTGGGAATTATAACAACATCTGGATGATCATATTGCCTAGATTTGTAGACACTTGTATTGCATCCACCACTTCATAATGCCAAATATTTGACAAAATTGTCAAAAAGCCTAGAATAAACCAAATTCTTTTCTTTTTTACACTTAATAGTTGGTATGGCTGGGTGGGTAGCTCAGTGATTTGAGTATCTGGCTGTGGAGCCAGAGGATTGATTTCCCAGTGTGCCTCAAAATGAGTAGAGCCAGCCTGTGTGGCCTTGGACAAGCTGCAGAGTCCCCAAAGTGCCCCTAGACCAGTGTTGGTGAACCTATGGCACGGGTGCCAAAAGTGGCACTTGGAGCCCTTTCTGTGAGCACCCGACATCGCCCCTTCACAGCCACCTGTATTCAGGTTAAATTGCTATATGGGCACTTTGCTAAAAAAAAAAAATAGTGGGTTCTGAATCGCATTTTGGGCACTCAGTCTCTAAAAGGTTCGCCATCACGGCCCTAGAAGAAGGGAGTGATCAACCCCTTCTGAGTATTCTTTACCAAGAAAACAATGAAAAGGGTTGCTATAAATCAGAACTAACTTGGTGGTAGATGATGGTGGTGATGGTGATGATGATGATGATGATTAATAGCTAGTGTGATGTATGAAATCTGCCAAATGTTCTTGAAAATCCGAAATTCTGAACTGTGCAGAAATGGACAAGATCTCAGCATTACTGAAACCAAATGAGCATTACGAAGATTTTGATGAACGATGGTATGATCTTTAAAAATTTCTAGATCAGTATTATAAGTCAAACTAAGTTCCCTGTTTAATTTGTGTAATTGAAATAGTTAATGATCAAAGATATATATATATATATATATATATATAGTTGCGATGCAAATTTTCTTTGAGATGACTAGAATCGTTCCAAGTTTTTTCTTCTTTTCGCATTATAATTTTTTTGTTTGAAAACTATAAATAAATGCAAAAAAACCGAAAGAAAATGAAATTCTGTCAGACCAGCGGTAGGCAGGTTATGGCACAACAGATGTTGTTGGGCTGCAACAGCTGTCATCTCATTAGGGCTAATGGGAGTTCTCTTGTAACCGTATATGAAGGAGGGCATCCCCCTACCCACTTGCTACCCGCTGTTTATCAGCTGCTGTTTGAAGGAGGGTTGGCATCTCCTTCCTACTCTATTGCATTTAGTGTATCAATATTCTGTCTCTTAAACTGTGTTTTCAAGGCTCTTCTAAAACCATTGGGAAAAATGGGGAGGGGCAGGTTGTTGCTTTCAAAAAGACTTCCTTGATCAGCGTGATTTCCAGTTAATTCTGCCTCTCTGCTTCCAAAATAAACTCCATAGAAGCAGCTTTAGCTGTTAATGCAGCAGCCAGGCTCCAAAAATAAAAGCTACAGTAATAGTATTGTAAAGTTAATGCTACTTGCATGTATAGGGAAGTGCAGGATTTACTGGGGGCAGGGGAAACAGGTCTGAGTTGAGCAGTTTTGACTACCTGCCACCTACAGGGCCATAAATATATTCGAATTGTGAAAACGAATCCTGTGTTGATCAAAACGTTCGTGAAAATAACACAGCCACTGGAACACTTAGGCGCTTTTGTAAACTTTCATTTGGTCCCACTACATGCATCTACATGCGGACTTTGGGTTTTATGTGGTATTGATGGGATCCCTTTTTGTATGTATGTTTTGATGATGACCATTAATATTACTAGTAATCATTTTGGATGGATGTTGGGCACTCCACTGCCATGGATGGTTCAGTCAGAGAAAGGGGATTTTTTAAAATTTTTATTTAGGAAGACTCATATTGTGTATGAAAATGAACATTGTCATCACGACATTAAAAATGGTTGCTGTTTTATCCTTTCTTGCTTGCACTGAAACTGTTCATCTCTCTTTAATTTTGAGCAGTTTTAGATTTGAGCTGATGTTGATATATCTTTCCCATTTGATTGTGGGGGGTTGCTTTGGATGGAATGTCATGCGTTGACTGGTGTGTGTGTGTGCGCGCGCGCATGCACGAAGCAACCACCCAGACCATTATTCACTATTTATACAATGTAGCTTTCTTTAAAAAAGGGGTTTTGCTTGTACAATATGCATGGATTGTTTCATTCGTTGCCTTTCTAGTCTCTGTCTCTTTTTTTAATTAATTTTTTGAAATTTTAAGACATACAAACAAATAACAATACAAGTGCATCCCCACCCCCCGGTTTCTCCTCGTTTGACTTTTAAACTACAAGACAATTTATCGTTTATGGATTTATCCCAAAGCTCGTTATACCAATCTTCCATCTTGAGATCTAATTTAGATTTCCAATCTCTTGCTATAATTAATCTAGCAGCTGTCATAAGATTTGCTATTAGTTCCTTTGTTGTAACATCCTAATCTTAAACTGGTTTCTATGATAACAGTGCTGTCTCTGGATTACAATCAATATCTACTCTAATCATGTCACTTAGCTCTAAGAAAACCCTTTTCCAGAACTTTTGAAGTATTTCGCATTCCCACCAGAGATGCATATATGTACCTATTTTTTTTTCACATTTCCAGCACATCTTAGAGTATTCAGCATTCATTTTATTCAACCTAATTGGTGTCAAGTACCATCTAGAAACCAGTTTAAAATAATTTTCTTTTATCCTAACCGATAAAGATCTCAAGATTCTCATATTCCAGATTTTCGCCCAGTCTTCTTTTTTTATCTCTACATTAAGATCTTGTTTCCAGACCTCTCTCAGAGAATCTAACTCCTTCACTTCCAATGAGTGCTATTGCTATTCCTTTCTCTATATTATCCTGGTCAGATTCAAGCGATAATAAAAACTGTTCAAACTTTGTGCATTCTCTAAGTTGACTGTTTCTTCTGACCCAATCCTTTGTCCATTTTCCTAACTGAAAATGGTTTATCCATATTAAATCACTAGATTGCAGAATATTTTTTATGTCGTGGGTTGTTCTAATTTTGGCCATCCAATCTTTTAATCTAGCTATTTTCTTAGCTTTAAATAACCCTAAATAATGCTTCAAATTTATAGGAAAATTTTCCAAGTCTGTTACTAAACATAGTGGGGAACCCTTGGGTGACAAAATTTTTCTATATGTTCTCCATGTAGTCATTAAACCATTCAAGAGGGGATTCTCAATCTTTACCTTGTTTTTAAAATCACTAAACAAAAATTTATTTATTTTCCCCTTTATATCCAATGACTTTTGCTCCCACCATATTACCTTCTCCGGTTTGAATAAAATTTCCCCCAAACAACTGATTTGATTAGCTATATAGTAATTTCTTAAATTGGGTATACCCAATCCTCCTTCTTTTTGGGATCTATACCACAAACTTTTATTTATTCTTGATTTTTTCCCACCATTACAGTACCCGTTTATCATGTCTTGGAGAGTTTTAAGTTCCTTTTCTAAAAACTGAACGGGTAACATTCTAACGATAAAATTGATTTTGGGCAGTATTTTCATTTTTACCAATGCTATTCTACCAAACCAAGATAAGTTCAATTTAGTATAACTTTGTAATCTATTTTTCATCTCTTCTTTTAATTTTGATTTTTTTTCCCTTAGTCTTAGTAAACTCCTTATAGCATTCTAATCCTAAATATTTAATACTTTTTCCGGATTTCAGCCCAAAGTTTTCAATTATCTTAAGATCTTCTCTTCCATAATTAAACAATAAACTTTCTGATTTTTGCCAATTTACACATAATTCGGTTATTTCCCCAAAATCTTCTAGATGAATTTTTACTCTTTAAATACTCTATATTGGGTCTAAAATTGTCAACAGGGCATCATTCGCAAATAGGCTAATTTTGGTTACCCCATCTTTCCCAACACCTTTAATGGATTCGTCATTCCTTATCTTATAGCATTTGCCAAGAGTTCAATTACAATACAAAAGAGAACTGGAGAGAGGACAACCTTGTCTAGTTCCCTGGCCTAGGGTGATTTGTTCGGTCATTCCATCATTAACTATTATTGAGGAAGTACCTTCTGAGTATAATTGATTTATTACTCCTAAAAAAAGTTTCCCAAATCTCAATTTTTCTAGCAGAATTTTTAATGTAGACCATTGAACACAGTCGGAAGCTTTAAAAAGATCTAAAGATAACATGCCTACTTTGATAGTGCTTTTTCCCATTTCATAAAGAACAAATTTCTTCTTATAATGTTTGCCATTTGTCTTCCCTTGATAAAACCACATTGATCATCTTTAATATATTTAGTTACAAATTTATTCATTTTTTAAAGCCAGAATTGCAGTAAAAATCTTAGCTTCCTGATTTAATAAGGATATTGGTCTATATGATCCAATGTCTGTTAAGTTTTTATTGGGTTTAGGTATTAAAATGGTTAAGGAGTGGGTCCAGGATCTCGGCACTTGTTCTCCTTCCAATATTTTATTGTATAGCTTTTTTAGTTTAGGTATTAATGCTGCTTTAAAAAGTTTATAAAATTCAGGTCCCAGACCATCCACTCCAGGAGTTTATTATTCTTTAATTTATCTATTATAGTGGTACCTTGTATAACGTAATTAATTCGTTCCAAATCAAATTATGTTATACAAGGTTTCCGTTATACAAATTCTAATTTCCCATAGGAATGCATTGAAACTGGATTTAATCCGTTCCAATGCATTCCAATGGCGCTAGGTTTTTTGGGGCGAGGGGGGTGGGCGGGAATTTCCCCCCCGTGAACCTCTTCCCGGCACCCGGGGAATTCCCCCCGGCTCACGTCTTGCGGGAGGCGGGCGGCAGCCTGCCTCCCCTCCCCTCCCACCCCGCGTCCTCTTCCCGGGCGGCCTTGGACGGGCCGCCCGGGGAATTCTCCCCCGCCGGCTCACCTCTTGCGGGAGGTGGGAGGGCGCACCGGCGGCAGCCTGCCTGCCCTCCCCTCCCGCCCCGCATCCTCTTCCCAGGCGGCCTTGGACAGGCCGCCCGGGGAATTCTCTCCCGCCGGCTCACCTCTTGCGGGAGGCGGGAGGGCGCACCGGCCTCGCGGGGCCGCCCCGGGAGCCGCCGCCGCCGGAAGCGACTCCCGTCACCGGCCTCGCGGGGCCGCCCCGGGAGCCGCCGCTGCCGCCGCCGGGAAAAATGTCAGCATCCGCGGCGGCGGCAAGCGGAGGACCCCTGCGCAGGTGCCAAGTAAGGGCACCCCTCCCTGGCTCACCCCCTCCCTGTCTGCCGCCCCATCCCCTCCCCTCCCCTCTTTCCCCGTCCTCTTCCAGCCGCAGGGGGGGAGGGGGGCGGATTTTTTCCCCGTTGTACGGGTTTTTCGTTGTACGGATCCTCCGTTATACGAGGGTCCACTGTACCTCACTTATCTCTTGATCTGTAATAGGTTTCTCCATTTCCAGCATATCTTCCTCTTCCAAAACCCTCTTTTTCTATATCTTTCTTGGTCTTATTTTTTGCTGTGTATAGAGCCTGATAAAACTCATGTCTAGGTTTTAATTTGTCTTTAATTTGTATACAAATCTTACCTGAGGAGTCTTTTATGTTCCCTATCGTGTTTTTGTCCCTTTTTTTCTGAGCTAATCTGGCTAAAAGTTTTGAGTTTTTATTACTATATTCAAAAAAATTTCTTTTTAAATAGAGTAAATTTCTTTGTACTTGTTTTAATTCTAAATCGTCTAATTCTTTTTTTTTTTTTTGCTTCAACCTGCCTCAATATCTTCTTATCATTGTTGGGGAAAATAGGATTCTAAATCTGCTATTAAATTTTCTAAATTTCTTTCATTAAACTCTTCCTTTTTTTTTATTCTAAAGTTTTCTCTTATGATAAAGCCTCTGGCTACAGCTTTTAAAGTGTCCCATATATTCCCCATTTTGCCTCCAGCCTTTTCATTAATGTCCCAAGTTTCCAACCAATCTTTTTTAACTCTTTCCAGCACTTCTGGGTATTGAAATTTTTTTGGATTCATTCTCCATCTTCTAGCTTCTCTATAATTTTTGTTTATTGCTGTCGATTGACATTATAGCATGATCAGATGTTTTTATAATCTCGATCTCAGTGTTATTTACTTTAGGTATTAGACTTTGTGAAACGAACACAAAATCTATCCTAGAATAACTCTTGTGAACTGGTGAGTAGAAAGTATATTTTCTTTCGTCTCCTTTGAGTTCTCTCCAGACATCCTTCAGTCCTGTAGTATTTATAAACTTTGCTAATATTGTGTGTCTAACCCTCCAGTCTTCCTTCTTGCAGGCTGATTTGTCTTTAATTTTGTCTAACACCATATTAAAATCTCCAGCCATTATTAAATACCCCCTTTTAACAATTTCAATCTGATCCCAAAGGACGTTATAAAAGCAGCTTTGATTAGCATTTGGTGCATATACATTTACCAAAGTATATTGCTCTTTACCCATTACAACTTGCTATATTATATATCCGCCTTCTGAATCTTTCACCACATTTTCAACAATACATTCACAATTCTTTGAAATTAAGATGGCTACCCCTCTTGCTTTAAATGTGCCAAAACTTTTTTCATAAATATCGATATTTGGAATTTTCAATTCATTAACACCATCTTTTGTTTGATGTGTTTCTTGCAAAAAAGCAATATCAATTTTATGTCTTTTAATCATCGCTTCAACTCTCTTCCTCTTCAAAATTGACCCCAGACCCTTCACATTCAATGTTGCTAATTTTATAAACTTTCCCATAACTTGACTTTTTTTCTATTAATATTCTGGAATGGTCCCATTGTGCAGAAAAAAACTTAACACCTGCAGTTAATTAAAAAAAACAACTAAAATAATCCATACCCTCCACCCTAAAGATATGTTCTTTTCTCCCACCCCACTAGCTACCATACACTTTTGCATGTGCCCTCAAGGGATGGGAGGGAGAAAATCCGTCCACGGACAATGACCGGCCAAAATCCCACAAGCTCTTTAATTATCTTGATACTGTATATCAATTTTCCCAGAAAACTATTCTATCCCCCTCCAAACCACCCTCTCTCCCCTCCCCCTGAGGAAAATTAAAAAGAAAAAGAAAAAGAAAAAAAAGGGGAGGTAGAGTGGAGGAAAATAAAAGGAGAAATAGGGAAAAGAGAAGGAAAAAAATAAGGGAAAGAAAAGAGGAAACAAAGAGGGAGAGGGGGGGAGAGAGATGAACTGGTGAGCTTCAACAGTTGTTCATCATTCTGATGTTGCCGCAGAAGTCCCAGGAGCCGGACTAAGAGAAGTCGAGTCATCTTGAATATTCCATGCTTTCAGAAGGTGCTGGCCTTCCTCCAGGGAGTAAATTGTGTGCTGGATAGAGCCTTTCCAAACTTTCAAAAACAGGGGATGGCCCCAAGAATAGCGAAAGTTATGTTTCCATAGTATGGTTGTCACTGGTTTCATTGATTTTCGCCATTCAGAGGTTTCTTTGGAAAGGTCTTGATAGACTTGCACGATTTTATCTCCCCTCTTCAGGAACTCAGGATTTGCCCTTATAGAAGACATAAGACGTTCTTTGTTTACGTAAGAGGCAAATCTAACTATTATTGGTCTTGGACTTCCTTCTCTTGAGTTGCCCAGATAGTGTATCCTCTCTATATCTTCTTCTACAAATTGTCAGGATAAAAATGAATTAAGCCATGTTATCACTTCCTGTTTTAGTTCTCCCCTCTTTTGAACTACAAAATTAATCAGTTTTACATTCTGTCTTCGAGAGTAGTCTTCCATATAAGTTAGTTCTTCGTCGTAGCCTCTGTGAATGCCCACGATAGGGATTTAGTCTGCGCGCCTGCGCAGCCTCCGGACGTTCTAGAGCTTTCGCTCAGCTCCTAAGGACCTCCTCCTTCCCCTCTGCGCATGCCTGAGAGCTCCCGCGTGGTGTCCTGCAGTTCCTTTTTTGCCGCCGCCAGCAACGGTCGCGTTTTCCTCAGCTCCTACAACGAGTTAAGTTGCAGATTTTTTCAATATAATTCCTACCCTTATTCCATTCTACCTTTCTTATATCGCTTGTTATTTTATTTTGAACCTCGTTACGACCTCCCCCCCGGCCGTTTATGGCCCCGGGGGCGTTGTTTAAACGCTGTTCTAAATGCCCTAACAAAATCTCTACTTCAGACGGCCAAAACACCTGCCTCTATTGTCTTGGGGAAGCTCATTGCCCAGAAACTTGTGTTGAGTGCCAGAGACTGTCTAAGCCCGCACTAAAACAGAGGCAAGGCCACCTCCGGGTCTATCTGTGGGAACAGTCCCTTAAACCGATGGAGGCCCAACTTACCCGACAGGAGTCTTCTCCCACCTCCATGGCCTCCCAGACATCTCGCGCCGTGGCGGCGGCACCACCTAACAAAAAGAAAAAAAGAAGGTGCCTGTTTCTGCACATTCTCAGGCTGCAGGCTCGGCGGCCTCTTTGCAACCTATCCGCCAGCCTTCGCACGCGGCTGCCCCGGACTTCCCACCCTCCAGACTACCACCCAAGAGGAGGGAGCGTCCGGCTCGCTGCCGAGACAGCGCGCCTCCGTCTCTCCCGTATCTTCGCGATCGGAGAGCGCTCTCGTCCCCGTCCAGAAGGACGATGGCAGAGGCCCGCCATCATGTGTCGACAGCGCTGCAGAGAGCAACCACCACTGATGTTGCCAGGGAGCTCACCTCGCAAGCGGCAGCTGCTAATGTCTCCCACTCCCCACTGCTTACAGTGGAGACAGTCCACCACACGACATCGGCTGCAGAACACCTACAGCGGCCCCACCGCTCTCGTCGGGAGGCCGTCGATAGCAGCGCCTCCGCTTCTCCAGTACGACATCGAGAGCGCAAGCGTCTCCGCTCGCTATCACGCTCCCGATCGCGATCCTCCTCCTCTACCAAATCGGATACCGCTGCTCCCGCTCTCGCCGCCACCGCAGAGCCCGCAAGGGAAAAAAGCGCAGCAAGCACTCTCCACCACGCAAGCGCCGAAAGCATAAGCGGAGTCGGGCCACCTCCTCCTCCTCATCGTCATCGAAGGAGTCGAGGGCTAGACGATATCGGAGGTACTCCACGTCATCTACCTCACGGTCCCCTACGCCCATACATCGCGGCAGGGACAAGAGCAAAAAGATGGTCTTACGCAACTGGTGAGCCCTTCAGCAGACCTCGTCACCATGCTGAACTGTCCCACGAGCGAGGTCGCTCTTCATCTCGCCACCTCTCCTCGCTGTCGGTAGAACACCGCACCGAGGATCATCCGCTCCCGGACTCACCTCGACATCAAAGGTCACTCTCACCAGCCTCCATGGACAGATCTCTTGTTTCTGACTTTCATGATGATGCCCAATCGGTCCAATCCTCACAAGCAGCTCGGGACCGCCAGCACACCCAAGACTCGGACCCGACGGATCCTTTAGTTACCTCCCCAGAGGAAGACTTCTCCAATTATTCTAAGATAATCAACAAGGTAGCGCAGGTCATGGAGCTACAAGTTGAGTTGCCAGACCCCAAAGGCTCTTGCAAATTTTTTGGCCATCTTCACAAGCACAAGACGCCGCCCTTGAGACTAGGCTTCATTCCATCTCTCCTACAATCAGCCAAAGCCTGCCTATCGAAGCCTGCTTCTACGCCTCTCATGCCCAGGCGTACTGACAATCTCTACCGCACCCACGGTGACGAGGTGGAGTTCCTTGCGAGGCACCCGCTGCCAAACTCTCTCATAGTCAATGCCACCCAAAACCGAGCTAAAAATACCTCGGCCAGTACACCGAGTAACAAAGAGGGACGAAAGCTAGATCTAATTGGTAAAAAACAATACTCACTAGCATCTTTTTCTCTGCGCACCACTAATCACCTATGCGCTAGGCAAGCTTACTCTAGACATCTCCTTCTGGAGCTTATACCCTTCTTTGACCAGCTTCCTGATGATGCCAAGGCCAAGATGGTAGCATTCCACTCTGAACTGTTAACTTTGTTGGATTACCAGACAATAGCTTCTTGCCATATAGCTGAGGCCTCAGCTAAACACCTGGCGAATGCGGTGTTCCTTCGCCGCCATGCGTGGCTCCGTACTGTTACTATCACAGACGACGCGTGTAACAGGATAGAAGGAGCCCCATTTGACGGAGAAGGCCTCTTTGCGGCTACTACCGATGAATCCTTGGACAATATTCTGAAAATGAGAAAGACAGCACGCTCTTACGCGTTCCAAGGCTCGACGAGCCACACTACACCACGCCCAGGCCCTTCACCTTGGAGACGACCATATACTCCGTCTGGTTTTCGTACTCAGCAGCGTGGCAGGCAACCTTACCAGGCTACGTCATACTACCGTCAACACCAACAACCTCGGTCTCGACAGCCTCAGGCCACTCGCCGATATGACCGTACGCCTAAACACACCTCCTGACATGGCCTCCACCAACCTTCTTCCTCGGGACATTCGGCTCAGACCCTTTCTCCCCTACTGGACAGACATAACATCCGATCGCTGGGTACTTACCATTATTCGAGAGGGCTATGCCATCGAATTCCTCTGTCTTCCACCACTCGGCCGAGTGGTTACCACCAGTCCTTCCGAGGTCCTGCACCAAGAGATTCACACTTTACTCAACAAGGATGCCATCGAAGAGGTCCCGCAGACCGATACCTTGGGTTTTTACTCAAGGTACTTCACCATCCCCAAAAAGGACGACACTCTTCGGCCCATTCTCGATCTTCGGGCCCTCAACTCCTTTGTGAGGCCAAGGAAATTCAGAATGACTACATTGGAGACTATTATTCCCCTCTTGACTAAGGGAGACTGGTTCACTGTCCTGGACCTACAGGATGCTTATTTTCACATTTCCATCTGCCCCTCCCACAGGAAGTACCTCCGCTTCAAGATCGGAACACTTACCTATCAGTTCAAGGCGCTCCCCTTCGGGCTTTCAACCGCGCCCAGAATCTTTACCAAATGCATGGCTCCAGTCGTGGCAGCCCTTCGGCTGAAGGGCGTCAACATATTTCCATATCTCGACGACTGGTTGATCATCTCACCTACAAAACAAAAGGCAAAACAGCACATCGCGATGACTATCGCCTTCCTCACATCTCTGGGCCTCCAAATCAACATCAACAAATCGATCCTGTGCCCGACCCAGGTCGTCCCTTTCATAGGAGCACTTCTGAATTCTGCACGAGGGATGGCTTACCTTCCTCACGACAGAATTTACAAGATACACTCTGCCCTTCGCAGATTCCACCCGCGCCGGCATGTCTCCGCACTCACGGCGCAACACCTTCTCGGACTTATGGCCTCCACCACAGCGGTGCTACAATACGCCCGCCTCAAGTTCAGACCGCTCCAGGCTTGGCTGCTGTCCCGCTTCCACCCCCTTCGGCACAGCCCTCACAAGAAGCTGCGTGTCACCACCAGCCTGTGGCGAGCCTTGCAATGGTGGAAGGAACCGCGCCACCTCTACACCGGCCGTCCCTTCCAGCTGCCGCATCCCAGATACCAAATCACAACAGATGCCAGTCCTACGGGATGGGGAGCACACTGTCGGTACCTTCGTGCGCATGGCACATGGACCCCATCTCTACGAAACAAGCACATCAATTACCTAGAACTCATGGCAATCTTCAACGCGCTGAAATCCTTTGCCCCAATGATAATGGGAACCCACGTGCTTATCGTCACCGACAACACGACAGCTCTCCACTATATAAACAGACAAGGAGGTACCAGATCGCGCACACTACTACAGATCACCCTGGATATTTGGACCTGGTGCTACCAGAGGAGCATCACTCTCAAAGCGGTCTACATTGCGTCCCAGGACAATCTAGTGGCAGACAGTCTCAGTCGCCAGACCACCAACGACCACGAATGGGAGCTGGCCCAGCCGGTATTCAACTTGCTCTGCCGCAAATGGGGGACACCAGACATCGATCTCTTCGCGTCCCAGACCAACTCCAAGTGCCCCACATACTGCTCCCGAGCGGGCAGGGGCCGATGCTCCCTGGGCGATGCATTGTCCGTCCCCTGGGACGGCTGGCGAGCGTATGCCTTCCCCCCTCTCCCTCTGGTTCACAAGACTGTCGTCCGACTCCGCCAGGCTCCCACGCAAATGATTTTGATAGCGCCATGGTGGCCACGACAGCCGTGGTTCCACACGCTCCGGGAAATGTCATCGGACTATTTCCACCTTCCAAGCTGCCCAGACCTCCTTTCACGACGCCAAGGCTGGATGCTCCACCCAAACCCACGCTCCTTGCATCTCACGGCTTGGTTCATCCCCTCTCCATAGACGATATTCTCTCAAGGGCCAGGAAACCCTCCACCACAGCACTCTATGAGGGAAAATGGTCCCGCTTCCTTGGCTTCACCACGCAACACGACCTACCGGCATGCCCGACAACTGTGGACGCCTTGTTACGCTTCCTTTTGCACCTTTTCAATTACGGTCTGTCTCAATCCACCCTCCGCGTATACCTCGCGGCAGTCGTCGCACATCAGCCGCCGGACTCCACCTCTGCCGCACTGTTCAGACACCCTACAATTAAAAAGTTCCTTAAGGGTACCAGTAATATACGGCCCTACCGGCCGCCTATACCGCCTCAATGGTCCCTCACGCTTGTCCTTAAAGGGCTGACAAGACACCCCTTTGAACCTATGGCTACTGTACCTCTACATCAACTCTCTTTAAAGGTCGCATTCCTACTCGCCATTACTTCTGCCAGGAGATCCTCTGAACTGACAGCTCTCTGGGCCGATCCACCCTTCCTCCAGTTTTTTCAGGAGAAGGTCGTTCTATACCCTGATATCACCTTCCTACCCAAGGTGGTGTCCACTTTTCACCTTAGCCAGCCCTTGATCCTCCCTACCTTTTTTCCCACGCCACAAGACGACCTTCAGCGAATGCTGCATACACTAGATGTCCGGCGGGCACTACTCTTTTACACAACCAGGACTAAAGCCATCCGGTCCACACAGAGACTCTTCATCCATACCTCAGGACCAGCAATAGGCCTACCTGTGACATCCCAAACTGTGTCCCGATGGATTGTCGCTACCATCCGCTCCATTTATGAACTCTCGGGTACTCCGTTACCTCTTACCCCCAAGGGTCACTCGACCAGAGCAATGGCATCCTCCTCCGCCTTCCTGAAGGGGATCCCTATACAAGACATCTGCAGGGCAGCAACTTGGTCCACGCCTTCTACCTTTGCTCAACATTACAGGCTGGACCTCAGGGCCAAGACGGACTCAGCATTTGGTAGAGCAGTCTCCCGTGACAGCCCATTAGCTTGCTAATCTCCCTATCGTGGGCATTCACAGAGGCTACGACGAAGAAGAACAGGTTACTCACCTGTAAACGTAGTTCTTCAAGTGACGCCTCTGTGAATTCCCACTCCCACCCCCACCCGTCCTCCCCTCTGTCCGTCACGTCTCTTCTGTTTATCTCGTTGCAGCGGCGGACATATGGGGAACTGCAGGACACCACGCGGGAGCTCTCAGGCATGCGCAGAGGGGAAGGAGGAGGTCCTTAGGAGCTGAGCGAAAGCTCTAGAACGTCCGGAGGCTGCGCAGGCGCGCAGACTAAATCCCTATCGTGGGCATTCACAGAGGCGTCACTCGAAGAACTACGTTTACAGGTGAGTAACCTGTTCTTTCTTTTTGGCTTTCAGTAATTGTTGTTTTTGAGAGTTGATTTCACCTTCATTTTTTGTTACACGTGTATCCAATCTCTTAATCTCCCCTGCCAAATTTTCCAATTTTTGTCTGTTACTATCCACTGCTGCTTGTGTCTGCTTTATTTCACGGGATAAATCTTGCTTGGTGTTATCAACTTTTCATGAAAGTTCATCCATCTTTCGCATCACATCTTTCAAACCCAGGCTCATTAGACCCGCCAGTTCTGATTTAATTTGTCGCATTTCCTTCATGAAATCTGGATCTATGAGGGAAGTAGTTTCTGCCTCCTTCCCACCAGTTGCCATTGCTGCCTCGGCTTCCCCCACGACTGCAGGTTCAGTACGCTGAAAAGCTGCACAGCTATATGTGCCATCGGAAGGTTTTCTGACCCAGGTCTCTAGGAAACAAGACTTTTTCTTTTTGGCAGGCATATAAAGAAGCAAAGATCACACATGAGAAATCTCGCTCTGGAGCTGCAAAATTCAGTCTCTCTCTCCGTGCAAGCTATTCAGACAGTCAAAACCAAAAGTAGCTAGGACTTAATAAATCAGTCTTATCTAGCTCTCAAAGAAATATATATTGCTTTTCCTGTTGACCCCAAAGGGTTTAGTGATACATTACTCACGGCTCCAAGGGCTTTAGACAGTAAATTTTAAAGCTTTTCTCATCTCGGTGCGGAGCTCCGAAATCAAGCGGCCAACATGTTTCGTGGGCGGGGACTTCCTCCCATTCATTGCCTAAAGCTGGCTGTGGGGTTTATCAGTGGACATTCCAAACCTCTGAAAGGCTTGATCTTAGACAGTGGAAACAGCTGTTCTCTGGCCCAATTTAATATGCTTCCCTGAAAGAGAGCGGTATCCTTTTGCATATATAACCAGATATTGCTGTGAGTGTGAAATGGCACTGACATCTTCTCTACCCGAGAACTAGGCTGAGGATCTTTCACAATCATTTTTCTGCTACGGATGTCATTATATTTGAGAGAGTTGTCACGGAACTGAAAGGTGATGTAGTACTGATCTGCAAACTGCAGTACTGATCCAGTGTCGCCGGAAAACACCTCCGCTTCAGATGCAGCAGGATCTATTTTTTGCATAATGTCGTTAATCATCCTGTTGAGCCAGATTAAGGAGGGCACATCTTGTTAACAATAGGTGCAAAGGCTCTAGGAGGACAACAGCTGTTGTTGCATTCTGCTTTTGGATGCTTATCCTTAGTACAGAACATGTAGCTGCCTGTACGATGATAGGACAGCCTGCGTACCAGCCCATGGGATTAATAAACAAATATGATAATTACACTTCTGATAAAAGTGGGGGAGGCAAAAACAAAGTGTATATGTTTATCTCCCCATAGTGCCTAAAGCGCTCTCTGGGCAGTTTACAATTTAATTAGGCAGGCTGCACATTCCCACTCACCTGCCTCTGTAAATGGAGCTGGGTACTCAATTTACGGATCGTGGAAGGAAGGTTGAGTGAACCTTAAGCCAGACTACCTGGGATAGAGCCCTGTTCACGAGAAGAGTTTTGGCTCCAGTACTTCAGTTTAATTACTGCACCACAAGGCATAGAAGGGGACTAGGAATAAATTCAGTAGATACCACTTTGCTGGTGTCTAGGGTAGCAGTAGGCAGAAAAAATGCCATACTAATATCCTTCTCTTTGGGGAAGGCTCTGCCAGTTATGAATCCCTTTTGGAAGGCACCCAACTGATTGGGAAGGAAGACTGTTGTTGAAAGAGGCAGACATCAGGGTCATTTAGTTAGAGCCCATTCTTGCATTCTGGCATCAGTGAGTGCGGAGGGATCACCATAGTCTACAGCAGAAAATGAGTTTGGTTAGTTCCTCTTAAGGGAGCTGGAACAAACAGAATACATTATTGGCATGTTGTTCCAGAATGAATGTTATTAATGTTCTTTTGTTTACCCAGGGCTGTACATCTATGGCACTAAAGATCTTGGAGTGCAGCTACAAACTGCCGGTGCATTTCTTGCTCACAGATTGCGAGATCTACAGACCAGCCACAGATTGTGCCAGCTCCCACTTGTGCTTTTGGAAATGTCAAAATATTAGCAGTAGGCCAGAGCTACCAGTCAGTGGTGAACACGAGCCTCTTGTTTTACCCTGGTGACACAACCAAGAACATCCCGGGGAACCAACCATTTATACGGAGCTGTTCCTTTGGTTCCCTTCAGAGAGATCAGATCAGCATCACAAGCTGCTCATATCTGTATTTAGTCTGAAATTCAGAGGACAGGATTTTGTTTTTCAAAGATCCAGGGAGGAATTGGTAATCAAGCAAGACATGTTGATCAGGCAACACGTCAACACCGATTTAACCCAACTTTGACCAACATTATGGTAATTTATCAAGGAATTTCTTGTGTGCATAGTAGCTCAGGAATTTCTTGTGTGCATAGTAGCTCAGATTCTGGAGGAGTCAGCAACTAGGAAGGAAAAAGTGTGTCTCAAGCAAAAATACATATCGCCCCCATGCTACAAATAATTCCATTGGGGGCTTCTGGGTAACTTGTAGGAGATTCTTAAAGGAATCCGACTGTTCTTTAAAGGAATCACCGTATGATTAAAAGAATGACTAATTTCAAATCGCAGTCCCTGACAACACCCCCTAATATGATTTTAACACCAGCAATTTGAGGAGGCAAGGACACCTACTACTTTATTAGAACGAATTTGTTAACCAAGTTCTTCAGCTATGGAGGATACAGTGCTCAGCCACGGACATGTTATCATCATAGCCTAAAGACGCTGCTTCAGTGTGTGGCCTCTGGACCAACCACATGCAGTGTAGTTCATGTTTAATTTCCCTGATTAAAATGTACAACTTTTTTTTCTTTCCGATTGTCTAGTTTTATGCCTCTTGCCTAATGCCTTTCTTTTTTTAACTGATGTTTTGTTTTTAATCTTTTTGTGTGGACTGCCCAGAGTTCCCGTCGGGAAATGGGAGCAGTATATAAATGCAAAAACAAACAAAGAAACAAACTTGGGCGAAGCTGAGGAAGCAAGCAAGCTGCTTTATGTGGAATTAGTCTCTCTCTTTCTCTCTCACCCATGATTGCTACTGTCTAGGTTTTCATGCAGGACCTTTAGCCTGACCCACTCATGTCAGACTCAGGAAACTTGGCATGAAAAAGGTTTCTGTGACCCCTGGGGAGGCCTGCATGCAAAAGATATGCTGTGTGGCTGAGCGCAGGCTCTTTCCCACGTGTACTACTTGACGCTTTGATGTTCACCCCGGTTTCATCACTGCTCAGTTTAACTCATATTAACAAGCAGATGGTATGTCCCAGGATGCTTAGAGAGGACCACTTCTCTCCTGTATCAGTTCCCTCCCCTACACCCATAAACTGTGGTTTCATCTCTGAATTCTCATTAACTGGCAGAAGGTGTAATTTATTATTGGTTTGTTACATTTCTGTGACAGCCCTTTGCCACTGAATTTGGGAAAGCAACCCTGGCTTTCCTCTACCTCACTTTGTTCTGAAAATAGCCCTGGGCTCAGAGTTGAGGAGTGGCCGGGCCCAGTACTTTTCACAGTTCAGGTCCAGACTGAGCGTGGGTCCACTGAATCCCACTCTATCTATATGCAGCTTCATCTTCTCCTAAAGACCTCTTATTTATCCTTCCTCCTCCTGTGGTCCCACCTGCTGGTATGGTACAAGAACCAGTCGTCATAACTTTGCAACAGTTGATTTATTTCCTACTGGGAAAAATCCTGCTGTCTTTGATTTGAGTGGGCTTTGATTTGGCTCTGAGCTTTTTGATCAAGCTGTTCCTTTTCTAACAGTTGGATACGAAGACAGACTGTTCCTCCGAGAAGAATTTGGATATCTAACTGCATAAGCTAGCAGGCATAATTCTTGTCCGTCTCCCCCCCCCACACACACACACATATACAACAAAACATGGTGAGCCCCATCCCATTGGGTCTTTTACTGAATGCCCCAAGAGAGAGCTGGATTGTGGGTTGTAAGCCTAAACTCACATCCTAGTTTGGTCAGAGATTGAGTGGGTGGCCTTGTGATGCAACTTGTGCTTTCTCAAATAACCCAGAGGAAGAAGATTGATTTACAAGAAAGAATGATCAGACGAGCAAGTCACACAAAAGCTAGTTGCAAAGCAAAGTCATACAACCTGGGTCTTCTCTCTTTTTTTGGCTAACCTACCACCACCTGACAATATTTTTTCACAAAGATTTCATACGTCCCTAGTGTTCTATCCTAATTTTCAAATTTTTTAGAGCTTGGGAATTAACGCTGGAGCACACTTGCTGAACAGTTTTATAACACATCAGTGTTTTTGTTACTGGGGGAATCATCTTGTGAGTTAACATCTTCATCTTATTTAACTTGGATCATCCATTGCCTTCTGCTCTCCCACCTCCTACTTTGTAATTGACTTTACCACGATTATCTCTTTAGTTTTAAGTGTTATTTGTTGCTACTCGTGAGTTATTACTGGTTGCTGATGGTATAAGTTGAAGTGTATGTTATAAATTAGTATATTAATTTATTGAGGTGTAGCCTACTTTTGGAGTTCTGTAACTTTTGGGTCAACCTTGATTGCTCTTTTGTGTGCTCAAGAAGGTGATGGGCTTTCCCAAATGTTTAGGCTGTTTTCCCTTGTTCCTATAGAACAGTCATGGCAAACCCATGGCATGGGTGCAAAAGGTGGCACTCGGAGCCCTTTCTGTGGGCACCTGACATCGCCCCTTCATAGCCACCTGTATACTGGTTAAATTACTGTATTGCCACTTTGCAAAAAAATTAGTCGGTTTTGAATTGCAGATTGGGCACTCGGTCTCTAAAAGGTTCACCATCACTGCTATAGAATAAACAGTGGTTACCCTGTTCCTACTACATTCCTGAGCTGGCTGGATAACTCAGTGAGTTAGGAAGCTGACTCCAGAATCAGAGGCTTGGAGTTTAGTTCCTCACTAGGCATTCCAAAAGAGCCAAGTTGTGTGGCCTTGGGGGAAGGAACACAGCCCCACCTTGTCCCAGAAGAAGGGAATGGCAAGCCACCTACGAGCACTCCTACCTAGAAAATCTTGAAAATGGATTGTCATCATTTAGAATTGACTTGACGGCATACAATTGTTACTGCTGTCCTACAACGAACAAAACCAAAGAAAGAACATGTTTGACCTGGTACCATTGACCTGCTGTTTAAAAAAATTGAAGACTACTACACTTTGGAGTTTGGAGATTAGAAAAGATTATAGCCACTGAATAGCAAGCTTTGTTTAGAATTGTTTACTTGACCTGTCTTACTCTCCCCTTGACACATTTTTCACTCTCACCTTTGAATGTCCACCAGCTATCTTGTTTTTAACTGACAGCAAGTTGTAAATTCCAGTGCCAAATTATTTATCTTGTGTGCAGAAGTACCTGAACTGTATTTTTAGTAGTTGCTTGGATTTCAGGGGTCAATATTTCTGTGTAGGTCAGGGGTCCTCAACCTAAGGCCCCGGGGCAGGATGTGGCCCCCCAGGGTCTTGAATCCGTCCCCCCGGGACCAATTGCAGACCTCCCCACCTACCCCCTGCTTTGTGAGCAAGCCAGCCTCCGCAGCTGCTTCTAATGCTGAGGGAGTTCAAAGCGGTGGGCTATGTCACTTCCCCCACTCCCTCCACCCACTGCCCAGATGACTGGCACACTGGCTAGTGGGGCAGTTCAAAGTGGGACGGCCATGGCAAGGTCCACTGCTCCCTCCCCCACCTGCCGCCCAGATGGTTGGGACACCCGCTGCAGCCGAGCAGGGCAATATAAAATGGGAAGGCTGTGGCAAGGTCTCCCACTCCCTCCATGGCCCCAAGGCCCCATCCCTGCTCCTCCACCCCGCCCACCTGCCTTCCTTGTGTGGCCGCCGCCTGTGTTATTGTGATTGTGAGGAAGGAAGGGAGCAGGTGGAGGCATTGCCAACCAGCCTTCCGAGCCGGAGCAGCCACAGCAGTGGACTGATGGAGGGATGGATGGCAGGTGATCAAGGGGAAACTGAGCTACTTCCCGCCCAACCAGCCCCCTCCAAACTGCTGTCTTGCTCCGTGGAGTGAGGGGAGGAGAGAGCCCAGTCATGGCCAGAGGCTGAGGCCGCCACCACCACCACTGGGTTAGAGACCAGCAAGGAGGTGGTGGTGAAGGAAGGGAAGGGAAGGCCATTGGTGGCCCGGGCTGGTTCCTGGGAGGCCAGCAGGGGTGCATTTATCCCCGGCTGGTGATGGGTGGGCTGGCGAGCCAGCAGAGCACCTCAGCCTGGGTGGGCTCGGTGGCTTTGGGCAGATCTTCCTGCTTTCCCTCCCTCCTTCCCAGCCCTTGCTGCCTCCCTCCCTAACTTTCAGTGCACCAAGTCGAGCCGGGTCGGGCCAGGCCAAGAGAGGAGGCAGCTTTCCCTCCAGGGCGTCATTTGCCGCCCTTCCTGCGGCTGCTGCTCCTCATTCTGAGTGGCCGCCTAGAAGGTAATGAGGGGCCTGAGCTCGCCTGGTCTGCCACCTCCTTCTCAATGCAAAGAAACGAAGGAGAGCCACTCCAGCCACTGCCACTGTAGTAGGAAGAGGTGCAGCAGAGGGATCCCAGCAGCGGCAGCTCAGGGCGGCGATCCAGAGCAGGAGGCATTGCTGGGCCCCCGGAGTTGCACTGATCATGGGGGGGGGGTTTCGCCCACTTGCCCCTCCTTCCCCCTCATGTCACCCCCTTTTTGGGGGGGGTTGGACCAGCCCACTTTTTGAAAACTTTGAGGACCCCTGGTGTAGGTCAAGGAATGAGCAGAGGTTCCAGTTGCATATTTGATCCATGAGGTCAAGATTTGGGGTTTTGAACCTACCCTGTTTCTCACTTCAGGCCGTCTTTGGTGTCCATTGCTTGATTTTGAACCTCTGGGATTTGGTTGAATTAACCCCCAAGTGTTCCAAAACGTGGAGAGACGGTGCAAAAAGCTAAACCAAAAAGCACCAAGGCTTCTGCTTTTTTTCAGAACCAAACGTTTGATGCGTTCATAGATCCAAAAACATCAGCATGCTTCTTTGCCATCAGAGAAGTTGACAAACTGGTGGGATTTTGACCGGAGGTTATTTTAGTAAACAGGGTATCTTGGAACATTTCATCCTTGTGAGTTCACCGTTATCTTAGTTCTCATGTTCCCAGCCAATTTCTCACAGTCTTTGTGGTCAAACATTCAAGGGCTCGTTTATCTCCTACCTTGCCTGCGCAAAGAAGCCCTCCTTATTTTTGACTCAGTCTTGCCAGTGATCATGTTCACCTCCTGTAATGCCATACATTCTTGACCTCTGTTCATGTTTTTGAACCCTGTTTGTTGGGGACAATGGTTGATGGAAGCCTTAGCTGGTAGTATCAGTCGCTTAGGATGCAGTGATTCTCTGTCCTTCTGACCCAGAGCAGCCCATGGATGCTGTTGTGGTGTTGAGGGCTGAACGAAAAGTATTTGTAGAAGGACAAAGGAGCAAGGAAGGCTTGCACAAGCCAGATTGTCTGCCACTTTGCATTGCCCTTCCAGATGTGCTGCATCACATCCGACTAGAGTCCAGTGGTTCTCAACCTGTGGGTCCCCAGATGTCCCTGGACTGCAACTCCCAGAAATCCCTTCCAGCACAGCAAGTGGTGGAGGCTTCTTGAAGGTGCAGTCCAGGAACATCTGGGGACCCACAGGTTGAGAAGCACTGGATGAGAAGGCTTGACTTGCTGGCACAAAGCAACCATTGTATACAGATACATAACATTCCAGCTCCCATCATGTGTACTTTGTGATAAGTATATTGAGCAACTCTGGGCTTGTGTGTTTGGACCAGGGGATTTTTCTTTGGCATCTCACCGAAGTGATCGGACATTGTAAGTAAACAGAGAAGTACTATGAGCCCAAATAAAGCACCTAGCTCCTTTTGTATAACCTACTCTCAGATACAGTAATCCCCTGCTTATAGCAGGGGTTAGGGACCTGACCCAAGCCTTGATAAAGGAAAATCTGTGATATGCATATGCTGGGTCGGGTTGAGACAGGTGGGGGGCTGTCTGAGGCCTCCTACACTTAGCCTTAGGCCTGGTGATACCCCAAATGGGCCTCTGACGGTCTTCCTGGGCCTGTTGCAGACACCAGAAGTGGTTTCAGGAGATATTGAAGGCACTTCCAGTTTTTCGGAAGTCACTTCAGTTTCTCTGGAATCCACTTCTGGGGCCTCTGACAGGCCTCTGAAGCCCGTTGGAGGCCCCAGAAGTGGTTTCGGGCGATCTGGAAGGTGCTTCCATTTTTTAAGAAGTCACTTCCAGTTCACTGGAAACCACTTGTGGGGCCTCTCAGGCCCAGGAAGCCTGTCGGAGGCCTGCTTGGGGCAGTGCCAGGCCTGGGTAAGTGCAGGAGGCATCAAACAGGCCCACACAGCTTACCCCAGGGGGACTTGTCTTTCATATACAGCAGTCCCATGATATACCAGGACCACAGTTCTGAATATGAACCACAAAATGGCAGGGGATGACCTAAAAAAGGAATTTTGTTGGCTTATTTAGCTCCCCCCTCCAATTCCACTGTGTTCTTAAACAGCAAAGAGCAATCTAAACCATTTCTCTCTGGTGGAGGGATCGGAAGAAGATCTTAGGTTACCTGGCACTAATTTTAGGTACCTAGTCTTACCCCACTGTTGTTTGCTATCCATGGTGGCTCAGTGGGCTAGAGCACTGAAAACTGCCGGCTGCAATGTCAGCAGCTCAGCGGTTTGGATCCCAGGTGCCAGGCAGCGCAGTGAGCTCTCGCTGTTAACCCCAGCTCCTGCCAATCTAGCAGTTCGAAAGCATGTAAATGCAAATAGATGAATAGGTACCGCCGTAAAAAGCAGGAAGGTAAAACAGTGTTTCCTTGTAGCCATGCTGGCCACATGGCCATGGACTTGCACAGCACTGGCTCTTTGGCTTGAATACAGAGATGACCACGCCCCTAGAGTCAGACATGACTAGCACGCATGTGTGTGGGGAACCTTTACCTTTTACCAAGTGCCAAATTTGGATCACAGCCACCAGTCAGGTTGCTTTGAAGTTGTCCTGATATACTTGAGGTGTTCCAGATATACACAGATTTTAAAGTCAGAGAAAGATTGAGGCAAAAGTTCCAGGTGGTGCTTGTGATGCTTACACTCTTTTTTTCCAAGCCCCTCAGAGAGAAGGGAAAGAACAAGACTGTAAATAATTTTATTTTTTCCTTTCAGGTAAAATCAGTAATAAATCTCCTGTTTGCTGCCTACACGGGTGATGTGTCTGCACTAAGAAGGTAAAATCAATGTGAAGGCAAAATGTAGTAATTGAGAGGTGCTTGCTGCATAACTTTATTTTCAGACACTTAGGTAGCTAGTTGTAAGAGACAAGATGGCTGACAGAACACGCCCACGTTTGAGCCAGTATTCTGTTGAGAAATAAGAACTGTTGCATAGAATTTGGTTCCTTTGGGTGAAACACATCTGCCACTCGAGGCCCTATGGATCAAGGAAGCACCTCCCCCTTTACATCAGTAAACTGATCGTGACTCTCCTTTGAGGGAGGGGCACACACACTTGAGAACCCTTGAACCATCCCATTCTGCAGTGAGGATTAGCATTGTGCCTTTTACAATGAAGAACACATCAACGGAGGTGTTCTTGGTCAGCTCGAAAAAAAAGGATGACCCAGTGGCTTCAGAAATGGATCATGGGAGCATCAAGGTATGCTGCCCTTTTTAATGCATTTGTGTTTTCCCTCTTTTTCAGATTTGCGTTGTCAGGCATGGATATGGAGCAGAGAGATTACGATTCTCGGACAGCCTTACATGTAGCAGCCGCTGAAGGTGTGTGAGAGTGAATGACGTGACAGTACAGTAGCTGCTCCCTTTTAGTGCGTTGTATATAACGCGTATATGTAATTATCGTTTTCTGCATTGTAGGTCACATTGAAGTGGTTAAATTTTTGCTGGAAGCCTTCAACGTGATATAACGCATATATGTAATTATCGTTTTCTGCGTTGTAGGTCACGCAGAAGTGGTTAAATTTTTGCTGGAAGCCTGCAAAGTGATATAACGCATATATGTAATTATTGTTTTCTGCACTTGGTTAAATTTTTGCTGGAAGCCTGCAAAGTGATATAATGCATATATGTAATTATCGTTTCCTGCATTGTAGGTCGCGTTAAAGTGGTTAAATTTTTGCTGGGAGCCTGCAAAGTGTTATAACGCATGTATGTAATTATCGTTTTCTGCATTGTAGGTCACATTGAAGCGGTTAAATTTTTGCTGCAAGCCTGCAAAGTGATATAATGCATATATGTAATTATCGTTTTCTGCATTGTAGGTCGCATTGAAGCAGTTAAATTTTTGCTGGAAGCCTGCAAAGTGATATAA